>OY284472.1:19405833-19811880 GCA_958336335.1 Dilophus febrilis | reverse complement strand
AAGATTGAAGCACGAGATTAAAAAAAACGTCCAGAATTAATCAATCGAAAGGGTGTTGTGTTCCATCGTGACAACGCCAGACCACACACATCTTTGATGACTCGGCAGAAACTGAGAGAGTTTGGCTGGGAAGTTTTAATGCATCCACCATATAGCCCGGACCTTGCACCTTCAGATTATCACTTGTTCCGGTCTCTGCAGAACTCCCTTAATGGTTTAAAATTAAATTCCGCAGAGGACTGCAAAATGCACTTGGATCAGTTTTTTGCCCAGAAAACACAGAAGTTCTACAGTGATGGGATAATGTCTTTACCAGGAAAATGGCAAAGGGTCATCGATCAAAACGGCGCATATTTGGTTTAATAAAGTTCATTTGAAATATATAAAAAAATCGTTTGAATTTTGTAAAAAAAATTAACAATACTTTTTAGACAACCTAATATATATAAATATATATATATATATACAGTGTGTCCCAGTTAACGCTATCCAGCCAATATCTTCGATACCAGTGGAGTTATCACTAATATGATGTTAGTGGACCCCCACTGGATTCCATTTGGCTACATTTTTATGTTAATCCCTTCCTCTCCACGTTAACCCACGTATGTGCTTAATGGATATCAACTTTGGAAAGTCAAATGCAAACCTATATTTTTTTTCCGCCTATTTTGAAGAGCGCGACCAGTAGTTAAAAAAAATGTTACAATATGTGGGGGGTCCCATGGGAAATTTTTCCACAAATGGGGATTGTCCATCTAATTTTGAAAATGGACGAAAACTCGCTAAATTTCTATGAAAACATATTGTGTGATGTATGAGAAAGTTGTTCTACGTTGAAACTTAAGGGGGGTGTCCAAACAGCCCAAGCCCCCTTACGCCCGATTTTTAAGGGCAAAAATCGAAATTTTGATTCCCCATGGGACCCCCACATATTATTATATATTTTTTAACTACTCCCACTAACATCATATTAGTGATAACTTCACTGGTTTCGAAGATATTGGCTGGATAGCGTTAGCTGGGAGACTCGTTATATATAAAAACAAACCTTGTAATAGTAAATCCTCATTAATTGTTAATATTGGATTAATTTTATCTAATGCAAAACTATCAATTTTACCACGTAATACAATTGGTTGTAATAATATGACATTATCAAATGCAATTTTACCATGCATTATTTGTAATTCATTTGAATGTCTCAATAATATTTCTAATTTATTTTGATTATCAACATTAATATTATTTAAACGTTTTGTAACGTTCAATTGATTAACGTATAATGTTTTAACAAATCTTACATCTTGTTCTAAATGATAATAATTTGTATGATCATCATCAATTAAAATCATATTATTTTCAATAAATTCATTTGATTTTATAATAATTTCATTTGCATATAATTTATTAAAATTATAATTTCCTTTTATAATTTGTGGTTGTTGTTCTGGTTCATTCTTCAGATGCTTATTATCTGACCATTTGTTTCCATGTCGTACCAATGCATAATCATAAATAATTGAAAAATCCATTCCATTTATTATTGGACTTGTTAAATTTTTTATGTATATTTCATTTATTAGCTGCTGATCGAAGAATTCAGAAGATTCTTCTTGACTCCTCGACATCATCATCATCATCATCATCATTCGATTTGATTGTTGATTTGTTGTAATTTTTAATAGTAATTCATTTAATAGGGTTTCATTTTGAATTATAATTGCATTGTTAATAATAAATTCATTACACTGTAAATGATTGCTACCAGTTCGATTTATGAATTTACTAATGTGGTGTCCATTTAAATATTCAAATTTTAATTGATTTTCAACAATAATTTCATCATAATAATCATTTGAATTGTTATCATAATAATTTTTTTTTAAATCAAAATCAAAGTTACGTTTATTTGTTGTAAATGATTCAGTGGTCGATTCATCGATTATTTGTTTATGATTTGTGAATTGTGTTGTGTTTTGCCAATTTAAATGTATTTCATCATCATCATCACCATTATTAATTATTCTTTTGAATGATTCATTCGTTTTATTATTATTATGTATAAATTCAATATTTTTCATTTGTTCATTTAATCTTAATAATTTTTTATGCAACGTATTTATAATTGAAATATAATTTTCATTTATAGTTGATTTTGATGAAAGATTTGCCTATATAAATATATACAATTTTGTAAAATATATAAATATTCTTATCTTAAAATTAATAAATAAAATAATTCAAATATGGAAAAATTAAATTATAATCGCGATTATAAAGAAATAAACAAAATTTTATAATAGAAAAAAAAAACAATTGTGATTTATTTATACAATTTTTATTATTATTATTATTATTAATAGATTATATTATAATACAATTTATAATTTAAATGCGTTTTATACAACAAAATTTTGTGTTCCATCACAGCTACCATTTTTAAGTAATTTTAATCCAATGCTACGTCCCATAATTGATTTTGCTGCACATTTTAATTCACAGCCATTACCATATGTTTTGCCATCAGTTCCACAAACAGGACTATAAATTCTAACACATGGACAAATTTCTTCACCATTAACACCACTACCACCACCACCCATTAAATTGGTACCGATCAATCCAAACCATATTACGCTAAATATTATTAAAATATTAATATATTTCATATTGTATATATGCGGTTTTATAATTTATAATTTATACACTATTTATTTGTTTTTTACGTTGTTTAGTTAAACTCTAACGCGTTTTTATGCGAAATTATTAATAAAATTATAAATATCAAAACACTTTTATTGTTTAATTGTTTAAAGAAAAACAAAACAAAACCCATACATTTTATATAAATATCAATTTTATTGACACTGATAAAAAAATATATATACTCAAAATACTTATGTTGTGAGTTATCAAAATAAAAAAAAAAAAAAACAAATAAATAAATACATTTATATAAAGATTAGATAAAGTCCGATAAAATATAGAATATATACCATTTGTTTATGTATATACACATAAATCATAATATATAACATACGCAACTTTTGCCAATTTTTATAAGCTCGCATTGCAATTGTATACGCAAAATGAATTAGTTTATATATATGAATTGGATGAGAAATCATATATTGATAATCGCATATCATATATATATAACAAATCCCTATGTAATTAAAAATACCTTTCAATTTGTACTTGAAAAGTTCTCAAAAAACAAAAAAAAAAACTTCTATACAGAGTGTTCCAATGATACCCCACAAAGCTGAATACCACGTATTCCTGGGACTATTTCTAGCAAAAAATCGTTCTTTGAGGGGGGGCCTATACTTCAACGCCCACCGAGTTACAGGGTGTTTTTACCTATTAACTTATAAATTCCAAACCGTTAGAGCTAGAATAAAAACTAGATACACTATTTATATACAATTCTGTCAAATAAGTACCCGGAAATTCTCATTTTAAATTTGCCCGCTGACAATATTTCAAACATTTTTTTTCCCAGGTTGGCACAACTGTCAGCAACTATTCTGTCAATTGTTATTGCTGTGTGTCATTTAGTTTGTTTACGGCGTCGTTAGGAACAAGTCAACCTTTTGTGTGCGTTGCGATTTTCACTATGGATAAAAATATCGAACAAAGAGTTTGTGTGAAATTTTGTGTTTCAAACGAAATTTATTGTGCCAAAACGTTGGAAATGTTGAAAAAAACATTTGGTGATTCAACCATGTCGAAAACTCAAGTTTACGATTGGTATAAATCGTTCAAAGAGGGGCGAGAAGAAGTGAACGATTTGCCACGTTCAGGACGGCCTTCGACCTCTTCAACTGAAGAAAACGTCGACAAAATAAAGGAAATGGTGCTCGAAAATCGTCATTATAGTTTGCGAGAGATAGCCCAAGAAATGAACATGTCTCATGAGACCGCTCGTCATATTTTGGTTGATGTTTTGGGTATGCGGAAAGTCGCAGCGCGATTAGTGCCAAGAGATCTGAATTTTCTTCAAAAAGTGAATCGCAGTTAGGTGGCTGAAGACATGCTTGAACGCATAAATTCCGATCCAACGTTCATCGAACGCATCATAACTGGTGACGAGACATGGGTTTTCGAGTACGACATGCAAACAAGTCAACAATCGTCGGAATGGCGCGCCAAAGCAAATCGAAAATCAAGGTGATACTGACCGTGTTCTTCGATATTCGTGGTCTTGTTCATTCGGAATTCTTACCGGTGGGCCAAACCGTCAATAAAGAATATTATTTTGGCGTTATGAGGCGTTTGAGAGAGAATGTTCGTCGCAAAAGACCAGATTTGTGGCGGAACAACAGTTGGATTTTGCACCACGATAATGCACCAGCGCACAAAGCGATCATTGTGAACGAGTTTTTGAACAAAAATTCAACAAATATCATCGAACAACCACCGTACTCTCCAGATATGGCCCCGTGTGACTTTTTCCTGTTTCCGAAACTCAAATTACCACTTAGTGAAACCCGTTTTGAGAGCATTGAAGACATCAAAAATAATTCGCAACGAGAACTGAATGCCATCCCGGAATATAGCTTTAAAAAGTGTTTCGATGATTGGATTGTTCGTTGGAAGAAGTGTATTGCCCCAGAATGGGCCTATTTTGAAGGGGATATAATAAATTTAGATGATTGATAAGTTGTTTGTGTTTAATTTCAAATTTCCGGGTACTTATTTGCCAGAATGTAGGTAAATGAAATACCTTTAATTTTGCTCGGTATACAATTTTTGCTATCTGGTTCTCTCGTTTGGAGTTATTAATGCACAAACAGGTGAAAAAATATTATATTTTTCCATTAAATTTTTCCAGAAAAATTGATTTTTCTCAAAATTTCTGCGGTGTAAAAAATTTTTTTTCCCTAATTAATTTTGTGCACCATAAAATTCCCTTAAAATCTACCATACAAAATTAAGCGTTGCGACTTATAAATTTGCAATTATTACGTGATTAGTAACGGCGAAACAGCAAAAAATTATCAATTAAACAATTAAAAAAAAAAATTTTTTTTTTTAGATAACACATTTTCGCATCAAATTTCGTTATAATAAAGCAATTCTACAAATTTCATAGTATTTTAACGTAAAAACTTTTCTTTTAATAAAGTTATGTGTTTTTAATCGTTCAATTCGTGATTTTTTTCGGTTTCGCCGTTACAAATCTTTGCATAACTCCAAATTTAAAAGTCGCAGAGATTAACTTCGTATGGTGGACCTTAAGGGAATTGTATGGTGCACAAAATTACTTAGGGAAAAATAAATTTTATTCTAGCTCTAACGGTTTGGAATTTATAAGTTCATAAGTGAACTCATGTTTTTCAAGGAACATCATTTTTTGTACACCCTATAACTCGGTGGGGGTTAAAGTTAGATCCCCCTTCCAGAACGATTTTTTACTGTAGTATTCGGCTTTGTAGGGTGGTACTGGGACACTCTGCATTGATAAGCAATTTGCTTTATCTTTATATATATTAGAAGAGGGTTATTGTAATCGATTTGGAACATAATTTATCTATATATGTGATTAAAATCTCTATTTATTTTCACTTATTATTTTCATACATTAATTACTATAAATAATTGTTTCGATTTAAATATAGATGAATAATTTTACTGCGGACGTCCACCTTGTATATAATGCCAGCGTGTCCCAGTACAGGGTGCCAACCAAGAAACTGGCAACTCATTTCCAATCAAAAAATATATGGCGACCCCATGTCTAACTCTATCTCTTGGGTTTCGAGTTAGGCCGAACGAACGATTTTGTTGAATATCAATTTCCTGTTGGAAAGGTATTTTAACGATCGTTAGCTCTTTCTGATACCATAAACCTCGGCGACAACCCGTTTTCATGCTATAGCTGGTCAAACACAAGAAATTTCAACGGATTTAAATATTTATGTTACTTTGCAAGTCCGGGACCTCTATAGGGCTTTTACGCTTATCAGCTGTCGATATTTCGGAAAACTTCTTTGATGTTTTAGCTTTAATTTGGTGTACAAACTTTTCAAATTTTTCAAAAATTTAAAACACCCTTATTTAATTAAATTTAAATCTTTACCACCCAAAAATTGTTCAAAATGGTGTCCATTATTATGTGATCAATACATTCGACACCGTTTTAATACTCCCTCCATATAGCCGATCGAATTCGGATTATTTTTTTAAATTTCAAACGCATTATTCCATGCCATGTTCATTAAATCTTCCCCGGTGTGAACAGGTATTTCTGTAAACCATATCTTTACAAAGCACCCATAGATTAAAAGCTAACGGTGAGTGAGGTCTGTCGTTGCCGTTGTGGCCATTTAATGGGGCCATTTCTTCCAATGCATTTTTGACCGAATGTTTCATTTATGTGTTCTCTTACACTTTGTGCGGCTGAAGTACAGTTTAGCGGACCTTGAGCTAGGACATTGGGGATACCTGCAATCGAAAGCCTATGTGGCACAGACAAAATAACCGTTATAATTTTTTGGCGGTCACCCCCCCTATCTTCGGAAGGGGGTGACCGCCAACAAATTATAACGGTTATTTTGTCTGTGTAACATAGGCTTTCGATTGCAGGTATCCCCAATGTCCTAGCTCAAGGTCCGCTAAACTGTATATTCGCCCTTTGTGCAAAATGTATGGGGTGCACCGTCATGTTGAAAATGAATTATTCGCAAATCAGCTAAATTAACATCATCGAGTAAATCGAATATCTATCTATTTTGCAAAAAATCTAAATATAATTCTGAATCCAGTCGCCAGGGTAGAAAGTACGAACCAATCAATCATTCCTGCCCCCACATTGACTGCTATTCGTTTCTGAAATGCGTGTTACCGAACTAAATGGGGTTTTTCCTTTGACCAATATGGATTATTTCTTGTATTAAATATCCCTTCAGGTGTGAACATTTCTTCATCCGTGTATATAAAATTTGATTTAATAGTCTCGGATCTTGTTCACGACTACAAATCACCCAATCGCAAAAAGTTATTCGGCTGTCGTAATCTATCTCGTTAAGTGCTTGTACTTTTTGCAAATGGTAAGGATTTAAACCAGCAGCATTCATTGCACGCCAAGCATAGTTTTTATGGCTGCACGTTTTGGGCGTATACTTGGATTTGCTTCGAATATATAAACTATATAATGCTTCATCGCGAGAATTTCTATGCACTCGTTCTTGTTTTCTTGCAAAGGTACCAGTAGTTCTTAGTTTCCCAAATATGTTTTAAAACGATTTTCTTGGTGGTTGTATTCGATTTTGGAAATCGAATGTGGTATTCGGCCTTTGCTTTGCTGGTCTTTACCCTCACAATACCCATAAACATATACCATATCCGCTAATTCACAATTTGAAAGTGACTGCGTGCATATTCTTTTAAATTAAACTTACTATAACACTAAAAACACTTTTTGAATTAATTTTTTACTCTTTTTTCAACGTTTCACATTTTCAACTTATTCTTTATAAATCAAATTTAATTTTCTAATGAATATTAAACAAAAATAAAGGTTACGCAATGTAACGTATTCAAATGTCGAAGAGATACAGCACAAAAAAACAAAAGAATTGAATCAATTTATGACGGTAATAAATTTAACTATTTTTTATTTCTAAGTAACCAATGAATTCGTTGCAGAACATTGAACTTTGCAATGTAATAAATGTGTTTTAAATGTTTGGAAAAATTTGCAATTCAATATTATTTTCGTCATACCGCTAAAACGAGTTGACACATTTTTAAAGTTTGGACATCAAATTAAAGCTAAAACATCAAAGTATCGTTTTCTTAAAAATCGACAGCCGATAAACGTAAAAGCCCTAGAGCTCTAAGGTTGCAAAACAACATAAATATTCACGCGGTAAGCTAAAGGTATTTTACAGAACAATCGCACGGAACAGTCTCATCCGCATCAAAACCGGTCAAAGACACATTAGAATCACTTGGATGGGATGTATTATCGCACGCCCCGTGTTCTGCGGACCTTACCCCGTCCGACTATATCACCAACTTTTTACATTAATGGGACACGCAGCACTTGGAGCGCAACACTTCAAAAATTTCAAACAAGTTCAAATATGAATGGCTGTTTGAATGATTTCGCCCAAACGACGAACAATTTTTTTTTGGGATGGTATTCATCATAAATTGCCCGAAAGATGGTCAAGATGGGTAGAATCAAATGGACATAATACTTTGAAAAAAAAAAAAATTTTAACTATATACATATTGGTATGGAGTATGGAGACTATGGAACACATTCTCGCAAAATGTCCAGAGCTCTATAAAAAACGAAGGAAATATCTAGGAAAAGACTTCTTAGTGAAAGTGGGTATAAAAATCTTGCAGTAAAAGCGGTCACCAATTTCCAAATTGGTAACCCATGAGAAGTTATGTCCTGAGGAGTTATGTCCATATCCATCATTCAATTGTCCAGGTTCATGAGCAGGGCCAATGAATGTATGAATATGGAATAGACTGAGGGTATAGCACAATTACAAGCGTTTCGGTGACAATAATCTAAAATACGCATGTTGGTAATAACCTGTTTTCTTTGTCGAAAAAAACTGTAATTACTTATTTATATACCTGCCAGTCATCACCAATTTAACCGAACGGCTATATAAAACGCTTTGTCGAAAAGTAAATTTATTTGGAACAAATTATGTTGTTTTTTTTTCTCACCATAAAAGCGCATTAAATTTATAAATTACTATAAAAGGTCCAATTAAAAAAATTATTGAAAATTGACCTTAATCTTCGATATTTGTTCACCTTAGTTTTATTTAACACTATATATCCATCATCTTCTGAGGACCATTTGTCCAAATTTACCCCCTATTCATCTTTTTCGTGATTTTTCTTTTCTCAGCTATTATTTAATTTTTGGCTTCCTATATTTATCATCAAATATAAACTATAAATGTGACAATTCAACACAAAAAATTCTACTTTATTGGTACCTCTATTGGTTTATTGGTCTAGTATATATAGCTAAATAAATATGGGCAATAACAATAATAATAATAATTTGGCTATGCAAAATGTTCAATCCGCAGAAGGTCGATGAATAAGAGATACTGCGGGGATTTTGAATAAAGTATAATAACCATATATGGATATATGTTAGAATGCAGGCCACGTAATATCGTTATATGATTGGGTTCGTGGATCTATTTCGTGGATAACCACACACACAATAAACAGAGATTTTGTATTTGGAATGCCGAATATAGAGGATGAGGCAAATTTGTATCCTAAAAATGTTCCGTCAAAGGAAAAATCAAAAAAATATTATATTTTATTAATATTATAAATACTCACCGATTTTGTTATGATTTCATCAATATTTAATGTTGTTTCTGTTCTGTTGTTGTTCAATTCCAAATACTTATTATTATTCTTGTTTATGCTCTATTAAAAAAAAAAACACATAAATACTTATTCTTATATTAATTAATAAACTATTATCACTATTATTATACAATAGTATAATTTGATAAATATTTTTAATTTATGAATTACATCAATTTCCATAGCAATTCGATTAAGTTTTAATAGGGAAATTTTTTTAACATTTAATTCACACCATTTTTGTTTATGCTGATTTTTTATCGGATTTTTAATTGAATCCATTTTAATTGCATCATATTTTAATTGAAATATATTTGTATTATTACCAAACATTTCTGTATTTGCTATAATAACTGTGAATAATAATAATAATAATAATAAATACTTTATTTCATGATCCTCATGGGACCGATTTAATTTAATTAATATATTATTATTATTATTATTATACTTACTGATTGATAATTCATTTTGTGTTATTAAATTATATGTTCTCATATTTGAAACACCTTTACCGAATGCACCGCCCGTTAATTGAATTTCCGATTCAATAAATTTCCATCCATTATATTGAAATGTTTTTATCTCTTGATTTTTACATGATATTAATAATGCAAATTGATTGTTAGAACTCTGCGCGTGCGTTTGCGTTTGCGTTTATTTCAATTATTAGATAGAAAAATTTAATAAATTAATAAATTAATTATCATATATAATCGTATACATTTATAACTAATATTAGGTGTAGGAATTAATAATGCGGATTTATATAACAGATGGCGCAACTAGCGTTGAGTGTATCACAAAACACCGCGGCCATTTTCTTTTTTTTTTGTCTGTCATTAGGCTATAAATTTCAGTATATGTCATTTCATTGAAGTGTAAACAACAAAGTTTTTTTTTTGCTTCGAATATTTCGAAACACATGCCTGAAAAAGTTGTTTTGGGGGGAAGTTTAATAACTTTCTTTAATTTGAAGAAAACCGCTGCTGAAAGTTATCGTTTGTTGGTTGAAGCTTATGGTGGACATGCTCCAGCTCAAGCAACTTGTGAACGATGGTTTGTTCGCTTCCGAAATGGTGATTTTGACTTGGAAGACAAAGAACGGCCAGGTCAACCAAAAAAATTTGAAGACGAAGAATTGCAAGCGTTATTGGATGCAAAAACGTGTAGAACGCAACATGAATTTGCACTGGCGTTGAATGTCGACCAAACAACCATTGGCAAACGTTTACATTTTGTTATACAAATAAATGCAATTTTCAAGCCAAAAAATCCGCATTATTAATTCCATTGTGTCCCAGCTAACGCTATCCAGCCAATATCTTCGAAACCAGTAGAGTTATCACTAATTTGATGTTACTGGACCCCCCACTGGATTCCATTTGGCTACATTTTTATGTTAACCCCTTCCTCCCCACGTTAACCCTTATGACCTTAATAAATATCAACTTTGGAAAATCAAATGTAAACCTACATTTTTTTTCTCTTATTTTGAAGAGCGTGACGAGTGGTTAAAAAAAATGTAATAATATGTGGGGGTTCCATTGGGAATTTTTTCACCAAAAATTTGCAAAAATCACAATTTCAATTTTTCCCCCTAAAAACGGGGGGTCGGAGGCCTGGTCTGTTCGGACACCCCCCTTAATTTAGAACGTAGAACAACTTTCTAATGCATCACAACAATAGAATTAAAAGAGACTAGAACAGCAGTGGCTTGAATTCTCCATAGAAAATGTATATACAATTTAGGCCAGCATTACTACTTATGCATTCGTGTACATATACAAAATGTAACCAAAAAACACTAGAGGCGCTGGGGCTGGGCGTACGGATAGCGTACGGATAGCTTACGGGATCAACCAAAACTCACTAGGTGTCCCTATTTACCATGTTGTGAAAAAAATATTTATAATTAAATATTACAATTTTAAATACAATTTTATGCACATTTTCTATATATTTTAATATAATTTAATTAAATTTAATGTGATTCATAATTTCAATTTTAACGAACAATATAATATTGAAATTTAATTTTAATTTCTTTTTCACAATAACTTTGTTTGTTTACGTTTTTTTTTTGTTTTTGTAATTTTTTTTTTTTTATTAAAAAAAAATTATGAGATTTATTTGGCACTTTCGATCGCCATTTTTGGAAAATTTGAGAGATATTTATCAAATTAATACATCTAAACATTTGTATGAAGGCTTACTATTTTTTCTCTTACGATCATTCTAGTCTCTTTTAATTCTATTATCACAACACATGTTTTCATAGAGATTTAGTGAGTTTTCGCCCATTTTCCATTAGATGGACAATCCCCATTTGTGGAAAAATTCCCCATGGGACCCCCACACATTATTACATTTTTTTTAACTACTCATCACGCTCTTCAAAATAGGAGAAAAAAAGTGTAGGTTTACATTTGATTTTCCAAAGTTGATATCTATTAAGCACATAAGGGTTAACGTGGGGAGGAAGGGGTTAACATAAAAATGTAGGCAAATGGAATCCAATGGGGGTCCACTAACACCGTATTAGTGATAACTCCACTGGTTTCAAAGATATTCGCTGGTTGGGATGCGTTAGCTGGGATACCCTGTATATAAACTTACAATGATTGGTAAAAATTGTTGAATACCAAAAAGTAATAAATTTTGAAATGGTATAAAAAATCCATTATCATATTTATATATAATTGAATTTTTATCATAATTATTATTATCAATACCACCAGGTATATTTTGATCCTTTCCCGAATTGGCAACAACTAGAAAATGTTCAATAATTGATGACGATGATGATGATGATGATGATGAAGATTTTCCATTATTATCATTATTATTTATAATATAAAAATATTTTATATCAACAGCAGCGTTTGTATGCAATTTTTGTAATAATTGAAATTTTTCCAAATGTACATCATATTGATAAATAAATGAATAGGTATCAATCGAACCGATTTCATTACGATAATTTGCAATTGCTACATAAATAATTGAATCAATTACAAATGGTTCAATTTGCATTGCATATTGACATGGTAATCCATCAATACGATCAAAATGTTGGTCTGATAATTTATATATTGGACATAATAATATATTATTATTATTATTATTATTGTTCAAATTTTTTCCATCATATTCAAATGTTTGCAAAAGATAAAGATCATTATTGAAGATTCTGTTGTTGTTGAAAATATATAAAGTAAAACGTTAATATAATTGTTTTTTTCGTTGGTTTCGGTTCGTTTTTTTTTTTGCACTCACTTTAAATAAAATTTATTTTGATTTATGTGAAAAAAATATTGTACAATTTCAATGTGATTTTCGGTTATTTGAAAAATTGGCGATCCCTTATTTATTAATTGTTTTTGTTGTTTTTCAATATTAATCACCAGTGCAACATATCCAATATTATTTATTGCTTTACAATCCATACTCTTTGCTGATTCATTATATTTATAGACAATTTGAAATGTATCATCCTTAAATATATATTAAAAATTAATAATAAATTCATAAATTATCGTATTCCGTTGGTTTTTAAAAGTTTTAAGTAAATAACTATAGAAGAGACTTACGATTTTTTTAAATAATGTAAATGATATTTTTGAATCATCATTTTTCAATACATTATAATAATGTAAAACAGCTGCATAAATTTTATCATTAATTTCAAATAAACATATGTCTTTTGGAAAATCTATTGGTATTGATTCCATTTCAAGAAATCCATTTAATCGATAGTTGTTGTTGTTGTTGTTATCTAATAATAATAATAATAATAATAAATAATTGGAATTTATTTTATATTTTTTTTTTTTTCTTTTTAGATATTTTTGTTGTCAATCCAAAATGGAATCTTCATCCAACAACGAAAAATTAATAAAAATTAATCAATTTGATGATGATGATGATGATGATGATAATGAAGAATTAATTAAAATATGTTTACAAAAACAAATTGATGAATTGAATTTATTAACATCGATATATCCAAAAGAAATTAAAATTACTGAATTTATTGAACGAATTATTTGTGATATTAATGAATATTTAATGGAAACTCAATCATCATCAAAGAAGCCATCCGTACACCAAAGAAATAAAATAACAACAACATTAGAATATACAGTATGTTTAAATGTAAAACAATCAAAATTATATATAAATATTGAATTACCAAAAATGTATCCAATCAAAGAATTGGCAAACATTTCAATACGTTCAATTCTATTTAGTACCGTACAGGAAATAAATATAAAATATAATTTAAAAGAATTTATACAAAATATTTATCAATCAGAAGTGTATATTTATGAGATAATTCGATGGATTGAAGAAAATATTGATATATTATTAATACCAATAAATTCCTCCAATGAAAATATTCAAAATAATCTACAAGCAACAGCCGCAGCCGCAGCAACAGAATTGACAGAATCAAAATTAAAAAATCAACAACTTTTTGAACGTGTATGGATTTATTCGCATCACATAAAAAGTAAAACAAAACGCAATGAAATTATAAAAACGGCTAAACATTTAGAATTAACGGGATTTTCAAGACCTGGTAAACCGGGTATTATTTGTTTAGAAGGTTTACGTACAAATACACAGGCATTTTGGAAAATTATCAAATCATTAAAATGGCAAAAAATTACGATACGAAAAATTGAAATACCAATTATTGGCACCGTCGATCGATCAATTGATTTAATGGAATTTCGTAAATTTAAAACATTTCAAGAATTACTCGGTGGATCGATCGCTCATGATAATGATAATAATAATAATAATAATGAAAATGATGATGATGATGATGATGATGATGATGTTGATAATGATGGTGGTAATGATCAGGATCATAAAAAACCAATAGATATGAGTTATTTTATGAAATATTTAGATGATCATAATTGTAAACATATAAAAAAAGATCTTTTTGGTTTTGAATAATGTTTTTTGTTTGTTTTTTTTAAGATTATACGGTGGTAATTATGGAACCACACCACATAAAGTTGAATACCACGCATAAATTTGTGAATATTTCCAGCAAAAAAAATCAGTGTAATTTTTCAACCCCCCTATCCAGTTACAGGGTGTTGGAAAAATTGTGTTTATTCAATCATTTGTTTATGATTTCTAAACCATTACTTTACCCGAATTCGGGGGAGGGTTGATTTTTTTTGCTGGAAATAATCCCACGATTACGTATGGTATGGGACTTTTTATAGTGATGTACTGTACTGACAAACTTTATATATATATAAATAAATTTAGTCAATAAGTTAACAATTCTATATGCACAGTTTTATATACAACATTTGGGAATAAACTATATTTTTTTAAAAATTTATAATCCAGGTACAATAACCAGGATTGTCGTGATTTACATGTATATATACATATAAAATAAGGGTTATTATTGTTAAAAATTTATTAAAAATTAAATAAAATTGGTTTAAAATACAAAAAAAAAAACTTACCAGCAGTCCCATAAATATCTGTATTATTATTATTATTATCATCATATTTTTTTTGGTTATTGTTGGTACTCCGTTTTATTTTCATTTCAGGCACAGATAATTTATCGTTATGATGAATCACGTTTTCATCATCATCGTTTTGTTTTATTCGATTTGCAAAAAATAAATTCATTTTATGTTCAATATCATTTTGATATTCAATTGTTAACACATCGTTTAAATACGGTTTATAATCTTCTTTTAAATTTTCCCCAAATAAATGTATTAAATGGGAATAATCAATGGGATAATCATCCACCGCCACCGTCGTCGCAACAATCCCGCCGGTAAAACGACAATACCCATTATAAATGTTATTATTTAAACTATTATTAATTAAAAATATTAAAATTAATAACATTAATTTATTTAATTTTATCATAATTATATGGGTTAATACTATATATTCGTTGATCTTTGATTTATATATTTAACTATAAACGGATTCCATTTGTTGGCGTGAGTTTATTATAGGTAATTCAAAAATTAATTATTACACAGTTATTTTAATATGTATAATTCAATTCTAATCAAACACAATATAAATAATAATATTTAATTCACATTCGTATGCAGTGAAGTACATAATTTACAAAAAAAAACAGATATATAAACAGATTATATAAACGGCGATATATAAACCAATAAAATATCAATTGGCAATTGCTAATATTATATTTCAATTTCATAATAAAAACAAAAATATCATTATATATAATTTATATTATTTAATTTTAATCGATTTTCTTGTTAACCATATGTTTATTTTATTACAAAAAAAAATTATATAAATAAATATTCCGCAGACTCTACACAAAGTCACAGTCACACACACCATATTCATAATCAAACCCTGGTCCACGTCGAACATAAAATTATATAATTTTATCAGTTATAACAGTAGATGCATATATAAAGAGAAATATATACTTATAGTTTATTTATATACTTATAGTTTTTTGTTTTATAATTATAAATATATATATATAAATCATTTTAATTTCATATTTATGTGTTTTAAATTTTAAATTAGTCCTTTTTTCTCTATTTATTTTTGTGTGTGTTTTTTTTTTTTGTTAAATGTAAAATTATTCAAGTTTTTTTTTTTTTTTTTTAAATATTTAAGTGATTAATTTTATATATAATTTATTTGTACAAAATTTTGTTTTTTTTTTTTGTGTTGTTTTAATTTTTGTTATAAATATCGATATAAGGATCAGATAGAGAGATCATCAGGACAACATCGTATCGCATCGTATATGTATGTATTTAAATATATAGATCAACAGACATATAACGAATTAACGAATTGTATTATATTGCTGAAATTCAATGGAATTAAATTGACCGTATTGCTCTAATGGATAATAACTTTTTACAACAGGTGAATGAATTTTTATTTGTCTCATATGTGTATCTCGACCATTTTGATGATTTGATATTACAGCTATTTGAATCATAAATGTACGTATTGGTTTATCGTGTGAATCTTTTGTTGTAATAACCGTCCATCCTTTGTTTTTCCAAATTCAAATATTCATATACATATATATTCATATATATATATATATATATGTATTGTAAAATGTTAAGTACATATAGAAATGGAAAATTTATTTTGTATGAGAGAACGTATTGTAAACGTCCAAAAATAATTAAAAAAAAAAAAAAACTTAAATATCCCATAACTTACCTAATGGTTCGGGTAAATCTAATACTTCAATCTCTTGTAAATCGTTGAAATGTGTACCAGATCGTATTGATATTCTACTTGGTGTATAACTTTCATCTAATTTATAATCGATAAATATATAGATATGACTAATCATTGTTTTTTTCTGAAATTGGATATTAACCAAATGTGGTAATTGACCATCCGATTGCCAATATGTTTCCAAACAATCATCACGTAATTGTTCAACACCAAAACCTTTCAATTGATTTGTTATTATAAATATTTTTAAATAGACGCAAAATTATATTTATTTTTAATTAACAATGACCAACAAAAAAAAAAAAAAGCCATAACAAAACAAAACGCCGGTATTATAAAAATGAATAGATGTTTATTTTACCTGGTTTACATGAGGATAAACTCCAAACTGCTTGACCACCAACTTCTCTAACCGTTCCGGTTTTTTCAATTGTTGATGGATCATTTACAATTTTTTCTTTTACAACTTCAGTCATTATTTTTTTTTTTTTTTTTTTTTGTATATTTACTATTAATTATTTTTACTGGAAAACAATTATTAATATTATTATAACAATTTCATTTGATACTGTAAAGAAATAATTAATTTTTCTTTTTTTTTTTAGTTAATTAATTATTTGAAAATGTTTCATTTGTATTATTTATTTCCACAATTACGATTTTTTACGATTTTTACAAACAAAACAAACAAAATAATTTTTGGTTAGGTTGAATTTTGATTGCCTATTTTAAATTTTTATCAAAATTAGTTGAAAGCCGAAACCGCCGACATTAGCATTTTTATATTTATCGTTTTTATTTTTTTAATTCTTTTTCCACCACCACCACCTACCAACCTCCCAGGCTCCCACCCAATGCAAAAATCATCAAGTGGTTTGTGTGCTACAAAAGTTAGAAAAAAAATAAAAAAACAAAAACAAAATAACCAAAATAAAATATAAAAAATTAAAAAAAAAAATTGATCTGTCTGTCTTAAAACTGAAAAGATATTTGGATCAATAATAAATAAAATAATAATAATAATGAATTTATTAAAGATTTAACAATTTTTTTTATATATTAACTTATCATTTATTAACAAAAATTCCAATTTATTTATTTGTTTATATTGTGGCGATTGTTTACATTTGTGCACACATACTACGTGGTTTAAGTTTGTTAAAAAAAAAAAAAATCGGAAATAATATAATAAGATAAGATAACATATAATCGGTGTCCGCGCGTTATTATTAGAAAACCAAAAAAGGAATTTACTGATAGAATTCTAAGAAAAATTGATGAGATCATTCAAAATCGACATTTTTTTCTTAATCCCACCCCCCCTCTCATTTTAATATATATTTATTCAATTTTCGATGACCGTGTATATAATTGATAATTGAAATAATAAATAGTAAAAGTGTGTCAAATATCAAAAAACGTTGTTTTAATATAAATATATAAATTATACTGGCCTTAAAATGTTTGCGAAAATTATTGCTGGAGCTGCAGCATTAGCTTATCCTATTTATTTATTGTGTTCAAAAAACAATGCAACTGAACGCCCACCGGCAACCACATCAAATGTTGATCTTGAACACATTGTAATAACAATTAATTTGATTTTTATTTTTTATTATAATTATTTATATATTAATCATAATAAACATAATAAATAATTAAAAATAATATATTAATGTTATTATAATGATATAGGAACGGGAATATTTCGCTTTACTGCGATTATCACTAAAAGAAAATTACAATCAAGAACCAATGGAAAATGTAGTGGTCTCATATAAGGGCTCACTTGTACTTAATCTTTCAGTTTTTGATTGTTTGAATATGTCAAATGTTAATCTAAAACGTAATATAATATGCAATCATCGCTTCTATGATTTTCAGCATGTACCGTCATTTTTGTAAGTATAAACGAAAAATATTCAATAATATACAGGGTGTCCCAGTACAGGGTGCTAACCCGAAACAGGCAGGTTCTACACCTGATTTCCAATCAAAAAATGTATGGCGACCTCATGTCTATCTCGCTTGGGTTTCGAGCTAGCCTGAAAAAACGATTTCGTTGAAGTTCAAGGTAGTACGTGGATGTTATTTACCATATCTCAGCAACCAATTATCGGAATCCAATAATTATAACCTTGTTGGAAAGGTATTTTAACTATCTTTAACTCTTTCTAAAAAAATAAACTTCTGCGACAACCGGTCTTCATGCTATAGCTGCGGTCAAACACAAGAAATTTCAACGGTCTCAAATATTTTTGTTATTTTGCAAGCCTAGAACTGTAGAACTTTTACGTTTATTAGTGGTCGGTTTTTAGGAAAACTTCTTTGATGTTTTAGTTTTAATTTGATGTACAAACTGTTAAAAAAGTGTCGACTCGTTTTAGAGATATGATGAAAATTATATTGAAATTCAAATTTTTCAAAAATTTAATATTACATTGCAAAGTTAAATGATCTATTGTTGTCGTCTTATCTAGGTAACAAAAGGTTAAGGGAGTTGCAGTTAATTCAATGGTTACTTAGAAATATAAGCAATTAAATTTATTACAGTCATAAATTGATTCAATTCGTTTGTTTTTTATGCTGCATCTCTTGGCATTTGTACGTTACATTGCTTAACCTTTAATAATTTGTTTAATAATCATTAGAAAATTAAGTTTGATTTATAAAGAATAATTGGAACGTGTTCACCGTTCACATGTAAACAATAAAGAACCAGTAAAAAATTAATTTAAAAGGTGCATTGTGGTATACTAAGTTTAATTTAAAGCAATATGCAGTCACTTTCAAATTGTGAATTAGCGGATTGGTATATGTTTATGGATATATTGTTATGGTAACGCTAGCAAAGCAAAGGCCGAATACCAAATTCGATTTCCAAATCGACTACAACCATCAAGGAAATCATTTTCAAACTTATTTGGGAAACTAACAACTACTGCTATCTTTGCAACAAAACAAGAACGAGTACGTAGAAATTCTCGCGATGAAGATATTATATGGATATGGTCGAAGCAAACCCAAGTATAAGCATACAAGACGTGCAGCCACCCAACCCCCAAATTGAAAGTAAGAACTATGGCTGCCGTATAATAAAGGCTGATGGTTTGCATCCTTATCATTTGCAAAAAGTACAAGCACTTAATGAAATACGCCAACCGAATAACTTTTTGTGTTTTGAATATTTGAAAAATTTGGATTTCAATATTATTTTTGTCATATCTCTAAAACGAGTTGACACATTTTAAAAAGGTTGAACATCAAATTAAAGCTAAAACATCAAAAAAAGTTGTCCTAAAAATGACCGCTAATAAACGTAAAAGTCCTACAGTTCTAGGCTAGCAAAATAACAAAAATATTTGATGCCGTTGAAATTTCTTGTGTTTGACCAGCTATAGCATGAAAACTGGTTGTCGCCGATGTTTATATTATAAAAAAGAGTTAATGATATTTAAAATACCTTTCCAACAAGGTTATAATTATTGAATTCCGATAACTATGGTTGCTGAGATATGGTAAATAACATCTACGTACTACCTTGAACTTCAACGAAATCGTTTTTTCGGGCTAGCTCGAAACCCAAGCGAGATAGACATGGGGTCGCCATACATTTTTGGTTGGAAATTAGGTGTAGAACCTGCCTGTTTCGGGTTTGCACCCTGTACTAGGACACCCTGTATAATAAATGTTTATATTTTTTACAAGTTTTATATAAATTTTTATATTTTTTTTTTTTTTATTCTTATGCGTTTACGGAAAAATATTAAATATATAAGAACCAACGATATACTAGCATTTAAATCAAGGAATTTTTTCAGTTTAATTAATTGTTGCGATGATAAAATATTGTTACGTATACTAATTTTTAATCATCATAGTGTAGAATTATTATGTGTACATGAAGATCTTTTACCAACAAATCTAAATGATGGTTTGTATTTTAATAAAAATATTTTATATGGGGGAGAAAAATATAACTTAATAACATTTTTTATTTTTAAAGGAGACACCTTTTTTGGTCAAATTTCAAATACAAATATGTCACCAAATCAACCGTATAATATTTTATTTATATTTTCAAATGGGAATCGCATTTTTGCAGATCATTATACATTTACTGTATGTACATATATATTTTATCGGATAGGGTTTTTTTTTTCCCAAAAAATATTTGTTATAAAAGCAGAATTCTATATATATAAAATTTTTAATGGTATTTTATTTTATTTATATTTATATATGTAGTTATCTACAATTAAACCACCATCATTGTTAACTTTGAATGTTAAACCACCGGTAGTTAGTAGAAAACTTACTACACCGTGTGATGAGTAATATATATATTATTATATAATTTTTTTTTTTATATATAGTCATATAAATTTTAATTGTAATTAAAATGGTTTTATTCCATTTGTAGATTATTGGAATTTTTTGATATAAATGAATACCAGCCATCACCGGAAATTCAAATATTAACTAAAAATAAATATATTTCATCAAATGATATGACGGTAGCAGCTATGCGTTTACTTAAAATTATAATGTATTATATACATAAATATAATTTTGCTGAACAAAAAAAAAACACAATTTATTATTAAATATTAATTTCCTGTTTCTGTTTATATTTACCTATATATATAGGGGTTATACGGAATTTGAAGGTAATCTTTTAAATGTATTAAATTATACGAAAATGTTGACACTATTTATCGAAATGGAATATGCGGCCGCTGAACTTGAAATGTATGATTTTGATCAATTTGATAAAACAGTAACATCTATACCAAAACAATCTACAAAATATATTTTAAATGTAATTTTATATTAACTGAATAAGAATATATATGAATAAGATATAAAAATCAAATCAAAATATTGGTAGTAAAACCGAAAATCTTGCTGCTTTGAAAAAAACAAATTTAATTAAGATACGTGAGAATTCCGCGGTGTGTTAAAATGGCATACAATTAATGTTTAATCAATTTTGTTATTTTCTATTTTGGATTATTGCTATAAACAAATATTAACTACCAATATTATATATATAAATATTGTCTTATTCATATATAGAAAATGACATGTTTTTAATTTAATTTAAAATATCTATATTATATATATATATAGCTACCAGAATTATTACACGATAGAAATGTATCGATTATTGGTAAAAATGATCAATTATGGTTAGTGCCCATGAAAGTATACAATACAAAAAGTAGTGAAATAATTGAAAGACATCGAATAATGGCCACTGTTGAATGCATTACAGGCACAAAAGTGTGTATCAGCACAAACAAATCCTATGGTCATAAATTACCAAATAATAACATAAAGACAGATGAAACTTATTATATACATTTTAAATCAAATGGTGCTGTATATAAATTTGAACGTAATGCAGTGAATATTATAGATAAATATAATTTATCAACATATTTTTTTCCAAAAATACCAAAAATGATTCCCACTAAATTATATTACACGTAATGATATGAATTATTATATATATTAATTTTTTTCGTTTATTTTAATGGGTTATTGGTTTTTTTTTTTTTTTTTTTTTACAGATTTAATTGGTTTAATAAAAATATAATTGATAATCCCATGCAACAGCAAGCAATTATAAATATTGTTAATGGTACATCATTTCCAGCACCATATTTATTATTTGGTCCACCAGGTAATATAATAAATTATAATATTATGGATATTTATCTATATATAGGTTAATATATATATATATATATATATATCTATTTAGGTACCGGTAAAACAAGTACACTTATTGAAACGATTTGTCAATTATATGTATTACAACCATCAAGTAAATTATTGATTTGTGCAACATCGAATGCGGCTTGTAATGAAATTGGATATCGTCTATTAAAATTTATTCCCAAAAATGTATTATTTCGTATATTTTCGGCATCGTATGACATTGAAAATGTTACCGATAAATTATTATTAAAATCATCAAATTATTATTCAGGATCGTATCAGGATCCATCATTATCGTTCATTTATGAACATGCAATAATATTATGTACATTAGCGTTAGCTGGTAAATTGGTTTTAAAGAATAAACGATTAACCAAATTTACACATGTATTCATTGATGAATGTGGCAGTTCAACAGAAAGTCAATCACTTTTACCAATTGCTGGTAAAATATACTTTAAAATATTTTTTCATTTTTTATGAAAACATAATTTAAATCTA
This sequence comes from Dilophus febrilis, assembly GCA_958336335.1. Taxonomy (NCBI): domain Eukaryota; kingdom Metazoa; phylum Arthropoda; class Insecta; order Diptera; family Bibionidae; genus Dilophus; species Dilophus febrilis. Next base: position 19,789,026 of record OY284472.1, on the reverse strand, counting down.
ATGGGGCGGTAACTTTTCTTTTTTTTTTTTTCTTCAACCAAAAAGGAATATGTAATGATGGAAATGAAATGAAGAGAAATATTATATTAATTGGTGATCCAAAACAATTAGGACCAGTACTAACATCAAAAATGACAAATAAATTAGGATATAGTTAATTGAAAAAAAAAAAAAAATATTTATAAAATTATTTATGGTGATGGTGCGTTTTTTGTTTAATATTGGATTTTTTTTTTTTTTTTTTCGTTGAAGATTATTCAATGATGGAACGTTTAATGGATCGGGCCTTATATCAGCGTGATCCAATAACAAAAAAATATAATGGAAATGTTTTAACAAAATTATTATATAATTTTCGTTCACATTCGGCAATGTTAAAATTATCAAATGAATTATTTTATGACAATGAATTAATAGTTAAAGGAAATGCTGGTAAAAAAAAAAAAATAAAAAAATACTTGATATAATTTCTTTTTTACAATTCGCAAATTTTTTTTTAATCATATTTTATTTATTTATAGATATAACAAATTGGTGTTTAGGATGGGTAAATTTACCATCAAAAAAATTTCCAATCATATTTGAATTTACTAATGGTGTAATGTCAAAAGATGATAAATCAACTAGGTAACATTTTAATGTTCGCCATCTCCTTCGCCGGTCCTTTTACATTTTAATTAATATCAAATTTATTCATTTTTTTTTTTTTTTTGCAGCTCATACAATAGCTTTGAAATTGAACGTGTAATGTTTTATTTAAAACGTATATTAACCTATGGTATAAATGATCGTAAAGTTACTGAAAGTGATATTGGTATTATATCACCATATAACAGCCAGGTAAATTTTTTAGAAAAAAATATATATGTTCGGTAAAATAGGTGTAAAATAGTTGTGTAAAAGTTGATTAATTTCAAATACCAATATCTATTTGTGAATCATGCCATCCATACGACAATTTAGTACTTTGTTTACCTTTATTTATCACATGAAAAGAAAGAGATAAAAAATGTTGTCCTTCGTATTTCTGGGAAATTAGCTATGAACATGCTGTTCGGTAAAATACGTGCGGACTATGTTAATTGTGGTTTTTGTATTTTTTGCGAATAAATTACATTTATTGGTGGTGAGTTTGTGAATTTTTAAATAAATTTTAGGTAAAGTAGTGTTTTAAATTTAATTTTTGAAACATTCCGGATTAAATAAATACATATATTTCTAAGTCACAATGGGTAGAAGTACACATTGTACGGTATTTGAATGGCAACGTATAAAGGATCTAAGAGCATCCGGGCTAACAAATAAAAATATTTCTGAAATTATGAAATGCTCCCAAAATATGATTACCAACTTTGAATTAAAATTCAAATATACCACAGAAAGAAGGGGTAACAAACGTAAAACTAAAAGCAATGAGACGATCGTAGAGTGGTTGTTGCCACAAAAAGGGCCCTTTTTATCATCCAGGGAACTTGTAAGAGAGCTTGATCTAAGCATTTCATCAAGCACGGTAAGAAAAAGGTTAATATCATCAAATTTATAGGGGGCGAATAGCTAGACAAGCACCAATGTATACAGCGAAACACATTAAACACCGTTTAAAATTCGCACATGCACATCGTGTTTGGTCAGGTGATAATGATATTAAAAAGTGACGACATATTCTTTATTCTGATGCAACCAATATAAATTTGCATGGATCAGATGGCAAATTACATGTTAGACGAAGACCAAATACAGAATTTTTACCGCAAAACACAAAAAAAAACATTAAGCATGGAGGTGGTAGTTTAATGATATGTTTTGGTATCATCATGGTATGGAGTTGGTCCTATATATTTAGTTCAAAAATATCCAATGGATCAACAGGAATATATAAGGATACTTTCAATCGAAATGTTGCCATACGCAAAAGAAAACATGCCTATTATATGGTCATATCAGCAAGATAACGACCTAAAACATACGGCTAACAAAGCATCGGTTTGGTTTCCACAAAATAATGTGAACAAAATAGAATGGCCAACACAATCACCCGACTTGAATCCGATTAAAAACTTGTGGAAGCACGTATAAACATCAGTTGCAACAAAACGGCTCAAAAAACAAAGTAGAACGGGGGAAAGAAATTGTAACAGTTTGGAAGCGATTTCTATAGAAAGGTGCCAAAAATTGGTGCAGTTCATGCTAAATCGATGTGAGGCAGTAATTTAAAATAAGGGACATGCGACAAAATGTTAAATCATAAATGGTATGTACGCGAAATACTTAGATTTTATTTAATATTGAGGACATTAATACTTTTTCTTGTGTTTTTGGTAGAACAAAATATATCGCACCTATTTTACCGAACAGCATATTCCTAGCTAATTTCCCAGAAATACGAATGACAACATTTTTTATCTCTTTCTTTTCATGTGATAAATAAAGGTAAACAAAGTACTAAATTGTCGTATGGATGGCATGATTCACAAATAGATATTGGTATTTGAAATTAATCAAAATACATTAAAATTGGTTTACACCTATTTTACCGAACATCACTGTATATATATTATTTACTTATTTATTAAGCAATGGGTTTAGCAAGTCCTACTCTGTGCAATGGGTTTAGCAAGTCCTATCCACAATTATTTTTTTTGTATTTTTTTATTTACCAATTTCGTTAAATTCACGTTCCTAAAATACACACTTTTTATATTTGCCCTAAACAAATCTGTGAAAAATTTTAGCTCGAGCTTGTGAGCTCCATATGCTCCAGCTACCGGGCTCGAGATATGCACGCTCATATACTTAACCAATAATACATAATAAAAATATCAAATATAAATTAAATTTTAGAAATTTTGAAAAAAAATTATATAATTTTCTCCAAATGTAATATACACATTTGCACTATTATACTACCATATTGACAATCGCATCCAAACAAAAAAATATTATTACCATCTCACCGCAAACAACGATAAAACAAATTAAAAAAAAAGCCGAACTAAATCTGCCATACCGAAACATGTCGACCTTTTAATTTACCTGAAAAAATAACCCGCGAAATACCGAAATCAAAATGACCGTTATACTTATTAAATAATCTAGACGCATATTGCACAACGGATCCTATTTTAAGTAGTATTTTCTATGAAAGTCCAGATGCAAGAAGTTGTGACCACGGGAACATCGGCTTATCAATCTTGGACAACAAATTCGGCGCATCAATAATCACATATGTCAATATAGATCGAATACAAACATGACACATGCAGTTTCCTAAGGTCGGCAAATCTGTAAGTTGCAAATACGAAGGGAAATTTAGGACCATATACCAAACGTGTAGCCCAAAATAAAATACCCGCAGCGGCTGCCTACCAAATTCTAGATATACATACAACACAATCCCTTGTCCCCCGATTCAACCCCATTATTCTTTTCAATATATTTTTTGGTAACCTCTCTACAACCTCATATTCGTTTACCCCCCACACCTGACATCCATAGCCCACCATCGCCCTAAAAACACCATCTATCAATCTCAATTTCGCCTCCACGCTTACAGCCTGTCTCATCATTACCCCACTCCAAATTTGTGCCAATCCCGCCTTAGCTTCCAGTACCCTCCTTTCCAAATGCACCCCCAGTCGTCACCCTCCATGTACCCTCCATGTACCACCAGTCGTCAACCGAACCCCCAGATATTTGTATTCCTTTACCACCTCCACTGCCTCCCCATTAAAACTCCAGCGCTCGTCCCCCCTCAACCTACCACCATTTCTAAATACCATCATCTTAGATTTCCTTAAGTTCACATTCAATTTCCACTCCCTACAGTATTCCTCTAACCTTCGCATCATACCCTGCATTCCCCACACACTGTCCGCCACACACACAATATCATCCGCGTACATCAACACCCTCACATTATCCCCCGCGATCCATACTTCCCCACCAATCACCATATTCAAATCATTTAAAAATAGGGAGAACAGCGTCGGACTCATCCCTGTTTTACCCCCCTGTCACACCCAAAAAATTCCGAACAACAGTTCCTTCCCCATATACACGCCCTATTCTCCGCATACAACCTTCTCGCCATGTTTACCATTTTCGTCGACACTCCCCACCTATACAATTTTCCCCACATCAAACCTCTATCTACGCTATCAAACGCCGCCGTTAAATCACAAAAAACCCGTATATTCTTACCCCCTTTATCCTCAACTTCACATCCAACCACCCCCCTTAAACTGCAGACGTTATCCACCGCCCAGTACCACCTTCTAAAATCTACTTTACTCTCGCTCATTATTCGTCCTTCCTCCATCCATTCCACTATCCGCTCGTTCAATAACCCCGCCACCACTTTTCCGATTGCATTCTGGCAAGCTATTGCCCTATAATTTTCCATCTGCCTGCCATCTCCTCCCTTAAATAAGGGAAATATCACCGCTTTTCCAAACCTGTCCGGCAACGCCTCCTTTCCATTCCATATATCATTTTCCCTTATCCAATTCCTCCCGCTCCTACCCAGATGCCTGAAAAACTCCCCCGGTATTCCATCCTCACCCACCGCCTTATTTGGCCATATCTTATTCAAAATCCAATCCACTTCCGCGTTATCGAAATCCCTATCCAATCTCTCGTTCACTCTTATTTCCTCCACATATATTGCCCTCTCACATCCCAACCCCTGGTTCAAATGCCTACTAAAATATGCCGCTCATACCTCATTTCCAATCCAACTACCCCTACCATCCACCTGCTATTTAAATTTCAGTACTGCCTTCCAGAAATCATTTGAACTCTCACATTCATTCACCTTCTTCACAACTTGTAGCGCATATTCCTCCTTTTAATCTTTCCTACTTCCATCATCCATATCTTTCCTCCATTTTTTTAACGCTTCCATTAACAACTTTTTTTTTCTTACACACACCCAATCAAACCACTTTTCCTTCCCTATCCTCCTTTTTAATACTTCTTTCAGCCCTAACTCTTCCGCCGCCTCTTCACAAATATCGCATAAATTATCCAAATTCCGCTTCTCTCCACTCAATTCCACTCACTTACTTTCCTCTTGACATTCAACTTAAAATCTTCCTTCTTCGCTTCACGCCATACCCATCTCTTCCTCTCATCCTTCATCTCTATCCGCCTACCTGGATTTTCTCGTATCTTCAGCACCACTGGCATATGGTCAGACCATACATTCTCCCCCACCCTCACACAAATAAATTTAACGCCGTACTCATCTGATCTGTGCGGTACAACAAAAATATTGCGACCTGACCATCTGGCGATGATTGCGATTCTCCAACCAAAATATCTATTTTTTCGGTTTCCAAAAATAAAGTTTAAATAAACCATTGATTTGGCATAATAAATAAACCTCATAACATACAACATCTATCTGGCGGTTAAAACTTTTAAAATATATGATTTTATTACTAAAAAAATTAAAAAAATTATTTTTAATTTAAAAAAAAAAAAATCGAACCAACCATGAAACAGTGTAAGAAAATAAAAACGCATTGTAAAAAATATAATTGGAATAATATAACGGTGGGTAGTGTTGAAGTACTTCAAGGACAGGAAAAACCAATAATTATATTATCAACAGTTCGTTCACGTACGTCTACAATTGGTTTTCTGGACGATCCAAGGGTATTTAAACAATTTTTGTTAAGAAAAATGTTTTTTTTTTTTATTATTCGCACGTAAAAATAAAAACAATTATTATTATTATTATTAATATTATTAATACAGAGATTAAATGTGGCTATAACAAGAGCTCAAGCGCTTATGATTATCATTGGTAATCCAAAAACATTACAAAATGATAAAAATTGGCATAAGTTAATCAAATATTGTATCGACAATAAGGCTGTTTGCGGTTTTTCATTTAGATTAAAAAAATTTACTGCTGATGAAACAACAACCACAACACCATCAATATCATCATCATCATCATCTACTAATTTAGCAATTGATAATTTAATTCCAAGATTAGCGGCTATTTAAACGTCCATCGCGTTCAGATCCGTTCAGCTCTCGAATTACATAAATGAATATATAAGACTATTTTAGATATTGTATTTTTTTTGTTTCGTTCGACTTACGAATTTATTGAATTTAATTCAAATTTAAACAAAGTTTATAATTTATATTAATCGTTTTTTTTATACCTTCTTAATGTGATTTTGTTGTTGTTTTTGAATGTTTAATTTGTGTATTACTGTGTGTGTGTGTGTGTGTGGTAATAATCGTAAATAAAATCCCCAATGAATTTTTGATATTATTTTTTAATGGCTAAGGTATCACACATATTTATATATATATCTATATTCCCTCCAGTTTTCTATCATATCCATATTTATTATTCTATATATTAAATATTTATATATCGTATTACAGTATTGTATTTTTGTTAATTAAAAATTCATGATTATAATTATAAAAAAAATGTATTTTCCATATATTGCGAATCTCAACAATAAACTTATGCGATAAACATCAATGAGTTCTTTTTGAATTTTGAATATACAGTGTGTCCCAGTACCACACCCTATAAAGCAAAACGTTGTCTATGGGACTATTTTCAGCAAAAAATCGTTCTGGAAGAGGGAGTCTAACTTCCCCTACCCCTACCGAGTTACAGATAGTGTTCAAAAAATGGTGTTCATTGAAAAACATGAGTTTACCTATTAACTTATAAATTTCAAACCGTTCAAGTTAGAATAAAAATTAGATACTATAACTCCATTTATAGGTAAATGAATTATGTTAAATTTTGCTTGGGATACAATTTTTGCTACCCAGTTCTCGTTTGGAGTTATTAATGCACAAACAGGTGAAAAAATATCATATCAATTTCCATCAACTTTTTCAGAAAAATTGATTTTTCTCAAAATTTTCCAGAGTAAATTTTTTTTGTTTTTTACTCTGGCAACTTTTGTGCGCAATAAAATTCCCTTAAAGTTCACTATACAAAGCTAATCTATGCGACTTATAAGTTCGGGCGAATATACAGTTTAGCGGACCTTGAGTTAGGACATTGGGGATACCTGTAATCGAAAGCCTTTGTTGCACAGACAAAATAACCGTTATAATTTTTTGGCGGTCACCCCCGTTCCGGAAATAGGGGGGATCAAAGTTTGTTTTTTTTTAGAAAATTCTGATTTGTGACGCAACCTGACGGGCGTCACAAATTACAAGTAGATACTCAAAATAAAGGTATTTTTATTATCTTTCATTTAAAACAACCCCGGAATAAATCGGAGATATATACATAGAGGTCAGGGGGTGGGAAAATGTGGTTTTTTACATTTTTGGAGGTGGAACCGGTCTGCAAAAGGTTAACTGAATTTTCCAAACGGCAAATTAAAGCTAAATATAACCAGACCACTTGTTTATTAAATCATATGTGGCATATACGTGAGTCGTTTCGCATCAAACATGTGATTTGCTGTATTGCAAGCACTTTCCACATCACCCAAGTGCTGTGCGTTTTTTGAAATTTTTTTTAAATGTTATCTCACATAGCTCTATTGCATGGGTATTGAAAAACCTTTTACTATTTATTTTAGTGTATCATCTTCTGGTGTAACGGCTTATACAACCCGCCAGCTGCTATTGGTTTACTAATGGTAATGGTTTGATTTTTTATGGTGCAACATTTTAATTCGTTCTTTTTTTAGGAAAATTTCTAGTAGTGCATATTTTCAAACTCTGACATTAATTTATATTTAAAATGAATATAGAACAAATGCACGTTATTGAAAACTCATGCAATAGGTCTATGTGAAATAACATATAAAAAAAACCCCATTTATACGCATACCTCCTGGGTGATGGGGGGACTGCTTTTTAATTATAAACAAATCACATGTTTGATACGAAACGAGTCACGGTGTTTGCCATATATGGGCTAATGAACAAGAGGGTTGGTTGCATCTTACATTTAGCTTTAATTTGCCACTGAGAAAATTCATTTAACCTTTTACAGACCGGTTCCACCTCCAAAAATGTAAAAAACCACATTTTTCCACCCCCTGACCCCTATATATCTCCGATTGATTCCGTGGTTGTTTTAAATGAAAGATAATAAAAATACCTTTATTTTGAGTATCTACTTGTAATTTGTGACGCCCGTCAGGTTGCATCACAAATCACGATTTTCTAAAAAAAAAACAAACTTTGATCCCCCCTATTTCCGGAACGGGGGTGACCGCCAAAAAATTATAACGGTTATTTTGTCTGTGCAACAAAGGCTTTCGATTACAGGTATCCCCAATGTCCTAACTCAAGAACTCAAGGTCCGCGGTTTTACAGCGGACAGCGGTTTTACTTTGGATGCCTTGGATGCCGTGATGCCATAAACAGTGGAAATGATGTTGGTTCAATCCAGAATTGCTTCAGGCAAAACAAAAAGTTTTACATTTTGCGAACGATTTTTGTGAACGTGAAGGCATTGGGTACACTATACTAGAAATAAAGTTATATGTTTGACCAATTGTCACCTACCAATTGTTCCGAAACGTGGTACATGACACGGGCTAACACGACACGGCGTCTCGGCGGATTCGAAAAGAAAACACTGTGCCTCATCTTTAGACCGACAAATGAAAAGAGACGATGGCGTAGAGTAGACGATACGATCATGAATTATATAAAACCACTGCCACTGCAAACACCTGTAACAAAGGAGCACGTATTGGTGGCCAGGTGGTAAGCGGGGCATAAATTTATCATCATTCAACTCCTCATAAGATTTTAACATAAAAAATGTTGTTTAAATTCATTCCCAAGAACACGATTGGATTTGTATGGGAGCTCCTCGGTCGGATGGGATTAGAAAAAAATTAATGGTGCAATTTTGTAGAGTATACCTTGTAGAATAAATTTTTGGCCTATAACCATTTCCGGGTCAAAATTTTTTTTTTTTTTTGAAAACGATCATAATAACCGGCATATATGAAATAGACGTGCTTATATGTATGGCGAATCCGACTTCTTCGGTTCGGATTTTATCAAAATTGTTCGCTTGAGGTTGGTCATTTATTGGTCATGTGATGCGTATGGATGGCGATCAGTATGTCTTTAAGTGGAGGTGCAAATGCATTCCAAACGGAGATATATGCGATCAAAACGGCAGCGGAAATAATCGGTGAAAGGGGCATGAATGGTATTCGTGTGAATATAATCTCGGGAAATCAGGCGGATGTGATGGCACTCCAACAAAATACGTTCAACTCCAAGTTGGTCCTCGAATGTCATGAAGTCCTAAACGGGTTGGCAAACAGGGGTGATGTAAAAGTCATCTGGATGCCGGCAAATATAGGACATAAGGGCAGGAAGGACGCTGAAAAACTGGCACGGATGGGGGCAGGGAAACCATATATTGGACCATTACCCTTATGTGGATTTACAAAGGCAGACAAAATGGAAACAATCGAGAGGTGGTCCAATGGAAAAACTAAGGGAAACTGGGAGAACTGATGTTATCCAGGGGCTTACTGATCAACCACATAGGACGCGGACGACGGCGACGGCAGCCGTCCATCCGTGGACGCAAATATTACAAACCACAATGAGCCGCGACGTATTTATTTATTCATAAGTTGATGAAACTTTTTTTATTCTATTTTTCCCTTTTGTCCCCACCGATCCGCGAATAATTTAGAAAATAGAAATCATACAGCGGCAAGCCGCGTTTCAAATGGGTGAGTATATTGATTTCAATGTTTTCTAAAATAAAGAGAGAGCCGTCGTCCGTCGTACGCGTCCTATGTGGTTGATCAGTTAGGCATTCAAAAAAATTCATAAACTTAAATACAAAAAGAGCTGAAAAAGCCCTGAGCCTGCCGAGAGAACAGCTTAAAGTTCTCTGCTGGGCGCTCACGGGGCATGCGCCATGCAACTACCACCTCAAAAACATGCGGGGGTGATCGAAAAGGAGAAGTGCGAAGTGGTTTTGCAATGAGGACAGTGAGACGATGGAGCACGTACTCGCAAAATGCCCAGCGCTCTGTGTGAAAAGGAGGTTATATATCTGGGGAAAAACTTTATAGGAGAAAATGGATATAAAAACCTAGCAATAAAAGCGGTCATCAAATTCCTAATTGAGGACTTGTGAATAAAAAGAAAGGAGGAGGGGCACAATAGATCTTTATGGTCGTGGTGCAGGCGGTACGTAGGAACCCCAACCCTATGGGAGAGGTTTTAGTCGGTAGGACGTCTCAGTGACGGGAGTCCGACACCTGGACGGCAAACCGCAGTTGGATCAAGGTGAGTTGGAAGACGGCTGGGGTAGGGGTAGGTGGAAAGAAACGGACATTTTGGACTATCCGGCTGGCTGGCTGGCTGGCGACGTTGACAGTGTCTATCAGGTCAGGTTGGTGAAGGCTGTTGATGGATTGGCCAAAAAAAAAAAACCAATCATCATACGTTTTAGGTATGTGAAAGTAAAAAGAAAGTAATACAATTCAAATCCAATTTAAAAAAAAAAAAAACGCTTTCAAAAACCGTATAATTTATTATATAATTTTGTTTTTTGTTATCGATATTTTTATAACATCCGGATCTTTCCGCGATATAATTACAAAACGGATGTGATGATAATTTTTTTTTTTAAACATTTATATGTAACAATAAAAACAACATTTAAAATTATTATTTTATTATTATTATTGTTGTTAACTTTTTTTTTTTTTAATATATGACACAAACAAACGTAAAAAACAAAACATTGGCTTAAAATTAGTTTTTTTTTTTTTCATTTCTATCGTTTGCTAAAAAAACACAAATAATTGAATAAAAAATGTTTATTATAAGGCACTTTATTTCACTTCGCATTCACTATGCATGGCATATAACTATTAAAAATATTTGTATAAATACTAATTTTTAAATATACATTTTTGGATTTTAAACGTAAAAGTTAGATAATTTTTTTTTGTTTAGCCTCTATTAATATTATTAATTATTGTTAATTATTATTAATATATATATTGTTGTTGTTGTTAATCATATATACATTTATTATTATAATTCACTATGATGAACATGATCAACGGCAACCGGATCGCCAGTTATAGATTCAGTAGTTACAACAGTATTTAATAAATAATTTGTTGATGGATTATTATTATTATTATTTGTTTTAATAAATTTTTCATCATCCAACATTGAATTATTATTATTTTCCTTCATTATAAGATTTTCTTTATCACCTTTTTTCTCTTTTTGTTGATCATCTGTGATGAATATAGAAAAAAAAACAAGATTAAAAAGGATTAATTGTAATATATATAACATATATATATATCTAATTCAATTAAAATATATTAACCATCATTTTCCAATTGAATAACAATTGAATCTTCTGTATCCGATATATATCCTGTTTCGCCTGTATAATGCGTTGGATATAATAGTAATGGATCAGCACTCCATGCTATTAAATTTTTATTTGGAAAATAATGTTTCCATGTATCATTTATATGTTGATTAAACATTATCGGTAAGAATTCATCAACGGGTATTAGATTTTCTAATGGTTTGGCATCTATACATTTAAATACAATTAATAATAATAATAATAATAATAATTTAAAATAAAATTCACATTCACATCACTGCCGAAATAATTTACCAATTAATTTTCTAGCACCCTCTAAGTTTAATACATATCCTAATGTCCAATATGAATAACCGGCCGAAACCAATTGTTGTGAATCGAATACCCATGATTCCTGTTGATTTTCCAAACGTTTACGACCAAAATATCTGTGTGTTTTTTGTGTGATAAATAGAAATTAAATATAAATTATTTCTTTTCTTTTTATACATATCTATAAAAAAAAAAAAAAAATCAAAATACGCCAAATGTTTGTTTTACATTAAATTCCATGAACCAAAAGCTCGTGCTTCATTCAGTAGCGCAATGGAACGTTCCTTAAAGTACGGTTCAAAGCGTATATCATCTTCCAATACCAATACATCGGTTATATTTTTTTCAATCATTTCCAACCATATATTGTAATGGCTTAAAAAACAACCAATTTCACCCAATGTCATCGGACGATTATGATATGGATCAGCATAACCGGGTAAAAATTTTATACCTAAATTGGTAATATCTTTATCGCTAAGCGTATGACCATCAATGGCTGCCACATTATCAACTTGTAAACCCAATTCAATAAAACTTTGTTCCATTTTACGTTTACGTTCCGTTCGCCTCTCTAAATTTATCATATAAATTTTCGATAATGTCATTCGATCCATTTCCGGATAGCGTACATATTTTTGTAATTGATCAACAACCATCGTGGCAGCCACATGTCCTACATCAGCAGCAGCAGCAACAGCAGCAGTATCATCGTTTACAATAAATATTTTAATATTCACCAATTGTTCATAGTCTTTGGTCAATGAATCATCTTGATCTAATGGCACCATAATATAACCATATTGATATGAATTACTAATATACATTGGCATACCCGATAAATTGGCGGCAATTGCAAATATTATAATATCATCAATTGGTAACAGGTTCAATTGTAATCGTAATTCATTGGGTTGCAATTGCATTAATATGGTTTTATTGAATGTTAATCGATCTGCACGAATATCACGTAAATTAACCAATACCACACTATGCACCATTGGCACAATAAATTCACCATGTTTTATATAATTATATATTTCTTTATATTCATCGGTACGTTCATAATAGAAATCTTCGGACATGCCAGCCCAAAAATTTGAATATAAACCATCGGATAATAACATTGGCGAAACAATTGGTAATTGCATGGTTAATAAATTCTTTAATGTATCCGGTAATGTTAAAAATATATCAGCATCTAAAAACTATATGAATTAAAAAAAAAATTATTAATAATAATAATAAAATTTGTTGAGTATATCAACAAAATTATTTGATTTCATTTACAAATGCATAATCAGCCCAATTTTGTCGTGCATTATTTAATCCTTCTTCTTTTAAACGTATTACGTCCATATGCCGTTCAATTGGCCAATGTAACTGTGATAATTCTGTTGGACGGCGTTTCCCATCATCCTTATTATTACTATTATTTATAGTTGTATTATTATTATTATTACTATTATAATTATATTTAAAATCAATGTGATGATATTGTGATGATATTCTTGATAACCAGGTATTTATAATTTCAATTGTATTATCTTCATTGTGATCAGAACGAAACCTAATATTAATAATAATAATAATAATAATAAATGAAATAATAATCATTATATATGACGCGTATGGTATGTAATGAATTTAAATGTTATAATGTTAAACTAAAATAGGAGAATAAGATTTATAACTAGCGGATTTATACAAGAACTCCTTCTTTGTAAGGATACCAGCGGCGAAATTTTTGGCGGATGAAGAAACAGCCCTCGCGAGATGGGTTGAGTATTTTAAAAATCTAATTACGGCAAGCAACCCAAGTGGTAGCAATGCAGAAAACGAACGTCCGTACCAAAACAGCACAACCACTAATTTCGGAACCAACATATGAGGAAACCAGAGAAACCATTCTGAAGCTCAAGAATGGAAAGGCGGCTGGATCTGACGGCGTACCTGGTGAACTCTTAAAATATGGTGGGGATGTATTGTGGAATGGTATACACGAGCTAATTGTGCATGTTTGGAACTATGAGGTTATACCAGTGGAGTGGAAACTTGCTGTAATTGTGCCAATACACAAGAAGGGAGACATGATGGAGTGTTTCAACTATCGGGGAATTTCTTTGCTGAATGTAACATATAAGGTACTCGCTTACATGTTGCATAAGTGCCTTTTACCATATGCGGAGGAAATCATTGGGGAATACCAATGTGGATTCCGAAATGATCGCTCAAAAACTGATTAACTGCGTTCGTCATACGACAGATAATGGAAAAGTGTAGGGAGTTCAACGAAGAAACACATCACCTGTTTGTTGATTTTAAAGCCGCATACGACAGTGTTATTAGGGAAAAACTATGGCGCACAATGGAAGAATTTGGATTCCCACAAAAATTGATAGCCACGTGATTACAAGAGGTATCAAATCAGATGCATTTGAAACCATTGACGGAACGGAGCTAGGCAGGCAGGGGGATCCTTTGGCTACATTATTTTTCAACGTGATATTGGAAAAATGTATAAGGAAGGCGACCATTAACACCAACATCACAATTTTTACCACATCTGTTCAAGTACTCGGCTATGCCGATGACATTGACGTAGTGGGTAGAAATATGGGTGCCGTTAAAGAAGCGTTCTTACCGTTGCAACGGGAACTTCGGAAAAGGGATTAAGGGTAAACGAAAAGAAAACTTTCGCATCAACGAACAGTAGGTTTATGGCACAACATCAAAGCGTATCAATTGGTCAGAACAAATATGCGGCGGACAGGTTTATCTACCTTGGAAGCAGCATAAACAGTGAAAATGATATAGCTGAGGAAGTTCAATCCCGGATTACTTCAGGAAACAGGGCCTTTTACGGTTTGTTTTGAAAGATGTTCTTCTCGAATACTTTGGGTAAAATACTGAAAGTAAAGTTATATCAAGCAGTGGTTCGCCCAATTGCTACCTACGGTTCTGAAACGTGGTACATGACACAGGCTAAGGTCTTGGGGGGTTCGAAAAGAAAATACTACGCCTCATCTTTGGACCGACAAAGGAAAGGGGATGGTGGCGTAGGCGATACGATCTCGAACTATACAAATTGTAGAGCGAATCCGACATCGTTCGATTTATTAAGATTGGTCGCCTGAGGTGCTTTGGTCATATGGTACGTATATGGATGGCGATCGTATACCATTAAAAATGCTGGACAGCATCCCAGGTGGTCGATCACGGAGTGCTGGAGGACCGCGGGGTAGGGGGAAAGATGAAGTCGAAGCGGACCTTGGGGTCTAGGGTAGGTTGGCGTTGGCTGGCGGACGTTGGCGGTAAATAGGCCCGGTTGGAGAAGGCTGTTGATGGAGGCCAAAACCAATTGTAGGTTGTATGGGCGTTAAAGTAAGTAAGTAAGTAAACTAAAAAACAATTCTATATAATTATAAATATTTTTCAGTTTTCATTTCAGATATCTCTATAATTATTTTCTTGGTGTTTTGTAGGTGCGATGAGTGCTGGCAGGTTGGTGGCAAGAGTTAAATCCTTCTAGGTCATGGCGAATCTTATTCCATCATCCTCAAGTGTTAGTTAAACGTTCACGTGGTGGCAACTGGGAATGCATCGTAGAATACAGCTGATAAGTAACTAATGCGAAAACAAAAAGTAATGCAGAACAAACTCATTGGATTTAACATTGGACAGGTGGAAAGCAGACTGTATGTGGAAGTCCCACCTTTTCGGAGGCTTTGGAAGACAAGAAAGCCGGGGGCACTCCATTACTTTTATTGTAAGCTATGAAGATAGCAGAACCCCCGCAATCCAAATTGACATCTGATCCGTGAAAGCGAACTAGAGCTTCGAAGAGAAGGGCACGAAAACAACCACAAAACGCCGCTGGAGCAAGTAGTGGAAAGCGAGACAAAGTGGTAACATCAATCACTTCAGATAACTCCACACCGAAAGGAGGCCTACAGAGCAGAACGGGTGCAAGGTAGCAATTCCAGTTACGCACCTTCGAATGGCGGCACCGGAAGGAGGTTGAAGGGAATGTGGGTCTAACAAATCCAAACCAAGCAATCAAAATCACATGAGTAAACCATGAAACCAGGCCCAGTTGGTGGTCCTAATTAATGCACTAGACTAGACATTCAATGCAGTCGAGTGAGCGGAAAGGGGCGAATATAAAGTTTAGCGGACCTTGAGCTACGACATTGGGGACACCTCCAATCGAAAGCCTATGTTGCACAGACCAAATAACCGTTATAATTTTTTGGCAGTCAACCCCCTGAGTAGTCCTGAGATAGGGGGGTCAAAGTTTGTTTTTTTTTTTAAATCTACTTTTGAAAATCGCCCGTCAGGTTGCGTCACAATTCCGGATTTTCTAAAAAAAAAAAACCAAACTTTGACCTCCCTATCTCAGGAAGGGGGGGTGCTTGGGATAACGAGAGCAACACTATATCTTTGATGAGCAATCTCGGAGAACTGAGTGGCAAGTCAAGTAGGTCGAATAAATCGGAAGGTACGAAAAGGGGATTGGACATGTGATTCGAAATACCGCAATAGAAACAGGGGTTTTGTCAGTATCAGAATCTGACACAAACGTTCGGGTATTCTTTTGAAGATTTTTCCTACTTCGTAAAACAAAAAAGAAAAACAAAAAAAGTTGATGAGTAGGTTGAATCACAGTGAAAACATTTTCCGTGTTTCATTAAACCGATACAAAATTTCATATAAATTGGTTGTAAGCCGACAATCATCATGCTCTATATGCTGTACATTCTGTCAAATAAGTACCGGAAATTCTCATTTTCAATTTTCCCGCTGAGAATATTTCAAACATTTTTTTCCCAGGTTGGCACAACTGTCAGCAACTATTCTGTCAATTGTTATTGCTGTGTGTCATTTAGTTTGTTTACGGCGTCGTTAGGAACAAGTCAACCTTTTGTGTGCGTTGCGATTTTCACTATGGATAAAAATATCGAACAAAGAGTTTGTGTTTCAAACGAAATTTCTTGTGCCAAAACGTTGGAAATGTTGAAAAAAACATTTGGTGATTCAACCATGTCGAAAACTCAAGTTTACGATTGGTATAAATCGTTCAAAGAGGGGCGTGAAGAAGTGAACGATTTGCCACGTTCAGGACGGCCTTCGACCTCTTCAACTGAAGAAAACGTCGACAAAATAAAGGAAATGGTGCTCGAAAATCGTCATTATAGTTTGCGAGAGATAGCCCATGAAATGAACATGTCTCATGAGACCGCTCGTCATATTTTGGTTGATGTTTTGGGTATGCGGAAAGTCGCAGCGCGATTGGTGCCAAAAGATCTGAATTTTCTTCAAAAAGTAAATCGCAGTAAGGTGGCTGAAGACATGCTTGAACGCGTAAATTCCGATCCAACGTTCATCGAACGCATCATAACTGGTGACGAGACATGGGTTTTCGAGTACGACATGCAAACAAGTCAACAATCGTCGGAATGGCGCGCCAAAAATGAGCCGAAACCGAAAAAACTGCGCCAAAGCAAATCGAAAATCAAGGTGATGCTGACCGTGTTCTTCGATATTCGTGGTGTTGTTCATTCGGAATTCTTACCGGTGGGCCAAACCGTCAATAAAGAATATTATCTTGTCGTTGTTGGCGTTTGAGTGAGAATGTTCGTCGCAAAAGACCAGATTTGTGGCGGAACAACAGTTGGATTTTGCACCACGATAATGCACCAGCGCACAAAGCGATCATTGTGAACGAGTTTTTGAACAAAAATTCGACAAATATCATCGAACAACCACCGTACTCTCCAGATATGGCCCCGTGTGACTTTTTCCTGTTTCCGAAACTCAAATTACCACTTCGTGGAACCCGTTTTGAGAGCATTGAAGACATCAAAATTAATTCGCAACGAGAACTGAAGGCCATCTCGGAATATAGCTTTAAAAAGTGTTTCGATGATTGGATTGTTCGTTGGAAGAAGTGTATTGCCTCAGAAGGGGATATATTAAATTTTAAATGATTGATAAGTTGTTTGTGTTTAATTTCAAATTTCCGGGTACTTATTTGACAGAATGTATATCTTTAATTATCAAATTTTTTAATTTCTTTTTTTTGACTTATTTTATATTTTTCTAGTTCTTTATTTTAGTGCAATTATCCTATTTTGTGAATTTAACACAGGTTTATTAAAACTTGTGGAGAAAGTCAAGAAAAATATAAGAAATTTTTCCTGTTGCATTCATATAGTATTAATGAAAACTTAATATATATATACAGATGTTAAATAGAGAAAAACGCGGTTCGCATCATATAACGAAACAAACAAATATAAAATAAATACAAACCGCCGCATCGCATATCAATCATCAAAACAACAACAACAACAATAAATATTTTTTTAAATAAAATCATTTCAATGATTTTTCATCAGAATTTTTCAACATAAAATAATACCAAAAAAAAAAAAAAAAACGCTGTGTGGGGGTCAGCGGAGTACAAACACACGCATTTATTATTTATGATATTGTAATGAAAAAAAAATCTATATAGAAAAAAGAAATAAGAATTGTTTTTATAGGTCGGAAATCTTGAGATAATGAAATAATAATAATTATGTTATATATTAACAAAATATATATATGGCTCTTGTAAATTTTTTAAATAACAATTAAGTATATAAAATGTGTTATTATTAATTAAATATCGAATCTATCGCTGTTTTATGTTGATTATGATAAAAGCCAAGGATAGTGATATATAGGACATGTGGCGTTATATTTTAACTTATCAAGACAAGTACGACTCCTTCATGCGATCCTATTCCCACTCCACTTAATCGAATATTTTTAATTAATATACTTAAAGAAAACAGTATAAGAACATGCATAGGAACAAATAAAATATAATTATATATTATAATAAATTCATACCATAATGAAATCCGATCCTTTGGATAATTTAAATTTTCCAAATATGTAAAGAAATACGGTAATGTATGTCCTTTATTACGAAACAATGTGATGATTTGTATTGTTGGATATTTTTCATAATTTTCACATTTTACATTTGCACAAAATAACAATAACAAGAATCCCAATACGGCCGCGATCAACGGGAAATAATTTAAAGGATACATAATTAAATTTTTGGTATACATTTCATTTTTATATTATTCCTATATATATAATGATCCTAATTCAGTATTATTTGTAGTATATATACACTAATTACTTTAATTTCTATTTTAACTTTTCTTTTTCTTTTTATGGCACAAAAAAAAAAAAAAAAAAAAAATTCCACACACTGGATCAAAAGGAAATTATTTGTTTTTTTTTTTTTTAAACAAACCGCACCGAATTATTTATTATTATGGCTTTCATTTTTATTTAATCAAATAAATATTAATTAATTTTAAGAAAACAAACACAACAATAATTAAAATGAACTATAAATGAAAAAAAAAAAGTTAAAATAAAATAATAAATGCGAGATGAAATTCTTCGTTTTTTTTTATTAAGAAAAGATCATTTGAATTGATAAGTGACGTCATAAATAAAATCGAAATCGAAACACACAAAAAAAAAAAGCCAACAAACAACAAAAATGCAAAGTGCGCATCGCCGCATTGTGTAGTGTTTTGTATTTTGTATTTTCATGTGTGCCTGTGTGCGTGTGTTTTGGTTTTCTGACCCCCCGTCACGACGGTACAAACAAAAAAAAAAAAAATAAATAAAATTATTGTGGCCATATTCCGTAAAACGAAAACTGACGAAGATTTGTTTACATCAAAAATTGTTTTTGTTTTGTATACTTTTTTTTTTTTTTTGATTTTGTTTTGTTTATTTTTGTTGTTGTTTATCCATTATTTTTTTTTTGGTTTCGTTGGTTTGTTTGTTTTTTTTTTATCTTCTCATGTGAAAGAAAAATAAATCAAATGCATTTTCTTATTTTTTATAAATAAAATTTAATTAATTATATAATATTATTATTATTCTTAAAAAAAAAAAAGAATATAAATTATTTATATGAATTATCATAAAAACCTTTATTATGTATGTATAAATTAAATATATATATATATATAGACTTTGGCAGTTTCGTCATAAAAAGTATCAAAAAATTAATAAAATAAATAAACATAGAAAAGGGTAATAGAAATATTAAAAAAAAAAAAAACAACTTATCTGTTATTATATAATATTGCGGCATTTCACTATCCATTTTCATCAATGGATTTTTCTTTTTCTAAATCACGTGGAAATTTGATAAATGGTAAACGATCTTGGGTACGATTTGACCACATTTCATAAATACCACCAGCCACATGCTATAATCGTCAACACACACATATATATGGGGTGAAATTATTATCAAATAATTAATATATTTATATTATATTTGTATTCAATAATTACATATATAATTATAATAATTAATTCGCTTACCGTTGAACTTTGTGGTTCTTCAATAAACGGTGGTCCCAGCATCGATGCTTGTTGTGGTTGTGATAAAATACGATTTGGTCGGCAAGAGAGTAATTGAATTGCTTCGGCTAATCCATCTTGACTAGTAATTAGTGTTGGTTGCCAAATTGAATCTATTATTGTGAATGTGTACGTTTATAAAAAATATAAATATAATAATAAAATAAAAAAAAAAAAAAAAAACACAAACAAACCTGGCGTTGTACTTTGACTTCGTTCATTATACGTTGATGTTGTCGCTGCTGCTGATGATTTCGACGACGACACCCCACCTGGTACAGCTAATTTTGATATTGGCATTATACGCGTTTGATGCCACGAAACAGTATTTTTATCACTAGATTTTGATGCTTCCCAGGGCATTGACCAACGTCGCATTTGACTTTCATAATCTAATAATGATTCATTTTTAACTTCACCGGCGGCTGCCTCTGACCAACGTCTTTGGCCGCTCAACGGAAATAATGGAAAATTTAATGGGCTACGTGAACCACGATAAAATGGTGCTTTCATTCCCAATAAATGTCCGGGATTCGGTAATGGACCGCGTACATTATCTAAAAATCCCTGAATTGGACTTGGACCACGTATTTCATGATGTGGTGATGCACCCCGACCACCACAAATTGATGAGGATTCCATTAAAGAAATACCACCTGTATTTGTCAAACCTACTATATTATTATTATTATTATTATTATAATTATGTTCAACATAACCCGATCCTTGTGTTGAACCCGAACCGAATAATGTACCATGCGGTTGTGTTTGTTGCGGTAATGGTCTCATTTCACGTTCGTTTCTTGCCGGTAAATAATTCATTGCTATTGAACCAAAATGCGGTGATGGTGTTTGTGATCTAGGATCTAGACCGGTCATAGATGGACTTGATAAAGATAAAAAAAAAAAAAAACAAATAATTAACCATTTACTGCATTTCTATTGAAATGAAATGAAATGAAATATATTTACTTTTGACTACGTGGAAAGGATGATTGTTGTAACATTGCACAATCTGAATCATGTGGATAGCCCATTGGTGCCTGGCACACAAAACAACACATAAACATACTAAATGAATCATAACTCGCCCCGCAAAATTGATGTTGGATATTTATCATTGTCTGTGTTGTTTCCATAACAATTTGTTGTTTAATATCACGTGAACGTTCAGCAGAATCCGATGATGATTCTGTGGTATTATTTACACATTGCATTGTAAAATCTTGTAGTACAGAAACAATATGTGAT
Organism: Dilophus febrilis; assembly: GCA_958336335.1. Classification (NCBI taxonomy): domain Eukaryota; kingdom Metazoa; phylum Arthropoda; class Insecta; order Diptera; family Bibionidae; genus Dilophus; species Dilophus febrilis. The sequence continues at coordinate 19,767,656 of OY284472.1, read as the reverse complement.
TTTACTGTACTTGTTGCAACTGCCGTAGATCTATTTGTACATTCAAATAATCGCAATTAATAAATAAAAATCTATATAATACATAATATATATATATATATATATATGAAAAATTTACTTTGCCAAATCATCCCATGCCGTAATTAATTGTATATTTGGATTTAATTGAAATGGTGCTATTGGTGGTGGAGTTACCGATGCCTGATGATGTGGTTGTTGTTGTTGTTGTTGTTGTTGTTGATGTACTGTTGAAGATTGTGTTGTTGTTGTTGTTGTTGATGGAGGTGTTGATGATGTTGTCATTGCCGGTATGGTGGCGACAGGTTCCATAGCAATTTGTTCAAATGCTGCTATTGTTTGAGCCAATCGATGACCGGAAGCACATAAATTATTTAATGTCTATATGGAAAAAAAAAAATTTTATTTAAATAAAACAATAATATATTAATTGCGTTTCATATATTTGTTTGTGCTTTACTTGTAAATAATTTAACCAAGCTCCGAGACATTCACTGACGGCTATTTTCGAAGCGCTTTGTATACCACTACTTGAACTTGTTGACGGTGATATTGATGAACCAGTACCACCACCACCACCACCACCACCACCACCACCACCACTACTACTACTATAAGATAACGCAGCACCTGATCCAAGAGAATTTCTAGGTGTTGTATTTATCGCAAATGATTGTTGTGTTGTTGTTGTTGTTGTGATAGTGGTTGTTGTTGGTGGTGGCGGTGTTGATACACCATAATTAATGTAATCTTGTTCTTGTTGATCATGCATTTTAATTTACTATTTTATATGAAAAATTAAAATAATTGAATATGAAGAAGCGATAAGTGATATATTAAAAATTACATTATACCTTTTTCGTTATAATAATAATAATAACTTTTTATTATCACTTTATAATTGATATATGATAACACAATAATACACAAAATGCACACACCGACAGCATTTAATCAATTAATTAATATAAAAATTTATTTATTTTATTATTCATAATATATATATATATAATAACAATAAAAAAATATTTATTAAAAATTATATAAAATAATTAAAAATATCACAAAAAAAAATAATACAAAAACAATTCGCATTTGTTTACAAAAAAAAAATGATTTGTTTTCATCGTTTTTTTATTACACATGAAGTTCGCTCATTTAATAATATACAATTTCCATTTTGTTTTTTTTTTTCATTCTCAACATAATATCGATTTCGGCTATCGGGTTGACATTTTTAAAATCCTATGTATAAAACGCTACACATCAAAATAGAAAAAAAAAATCCGGACCTTGTCCTATTTTTGTTTTATTATAAATCTTTTGTGTAATTATTAAAAAAAAAGTTATTAAAATTATTAATTTCAATAAATATCATACAAATAACAAAATTTGTTTATAAATTAATTAAATTATACAAACACACAGTTTAATAACCGTATGTGTATATATACTCTGTATGAACGGATTGGTGGAACAATCAATTTTTTTTTTATTTGCCATATTTGCTGTTATCTATGTAATTAAATAAAAATAAATGTAACACATTAATAATTTAAAATAAAATTCTAAGATTTACATTTTGATAATATATTTTTTTAGAAGAAACAACATCAATTATAAAAAAATAAAATAAAAATATAAGATAACAACCAAACACACACACACACACACACACACAGCTTTAAACAGCATTACAAAACGAATGATTTTGGCCAAAGAACTGCTGCCGTCGTCATATCATCAACTTCGATAACCTTTTCTTTGTGAATTCATGTGTGTATTGCTATTGTTGCCCGTATTTAATTGAAAATAATGATGGATGAAAATGAATTATACGACGTTATCAATAACAGTAGTATATAAAAAAAAAAGAAGATGTTACAACTCTATTAACAACGGATGGATATATAATTGATTTTGTTTTATGAATGAAATAAGAAAAATATAATTATAAATAACACAAATGCATAAAAATAATAATATAATGCAAAATTTTACAATTGTATTATTATTGTTTTTTGCAAAATATTTAACAATAATTGTTTGTGTATCATCTTCAATTGGCGGTACAATTCAATATTTAAATGCTCATCAAAATGTAACAATAAGAACAAACATAAATGCTGTGAATACAACACCATCATCATCATCATCATCAGCCAATGAATGTTGTTTTAATTCATCAACACACCGGGTTGAAGTTGAATTTATTACAAAAATTGTACAAAATGAATATATTATAACATTTAATGGTTATTATAAAGCGGATGCTAGAGAAAATTATTTACGAGCCGTTTTAGATGGGATTCAAGTATGTTTTTGAATTTGTAATATTGTCTATACTAATAATAATATGTTGTTTTTCATTAATGCATAATTAATATTTAGATTGTAAATTGGAAAATATTACCAAGATCGAATCCGGCCAGTGATTATCCAAGTGATTTTGATGTAATTTTATTGGATGAATACGATGAACCATTCAATAGATTAGAAGAAAAATTAAAAAATCATCCATTAATAAAAAGTGTAACACCACAACGAATGGTACATCGTTCTTTAAAATATGTTCCCATTCAAAAGGATGATTTCATAAACACTGAAGTGAATAATTTTAATAATGAAATTGATGATGAAGATGAAAAATATCTTCAAGAACTATATGAAAAATTTAATATAAAAAAATTGATCAAAAACGGTGATGATGATATTGGGAGTAATGATGGAAATAATTATGACAGTCTGACCGATGATGGTGATAATACAAATAATAATAATAATAATCATGAATCGGATTGTATTGGAAATAATTGTCAATTTAAAAATTTCCGTAGAGGTTTAACATCATCAAATGATCAAATGAATCAAAATGGTCAAAATTCAAAAGAAAGTATTTATACACAATCGAATAGCCGTCATAATAAGGGACGCCGTTTATTACGTGCAATACCACCACAAATTACGTCAATGTTAAAAGCGGATGGTTTATGGAGTATGGGCATTACGGGGCATGGTATTCGTGTGGCCGTTTTCGATACAGGTTTAGCAAAAAATCATCCACATTTTAAACGGGTTAAAGAGCGTACAAATTGGACAAATGAAAAATCATTAGACGATGGTGTTAGCCATGGAACATTTGTGGCCGGTGTCATTGCATCGTCAAAGGAATGTTTAGGTTTTGCACCCGATGCCGAATTACACATTTATCGTGTATTCACAAATAATCAAGTTTCGTATACATCATGGTTTTTGGATGCATTTAATTATGCCATTTTAAAGAAAATTCATGTGCTTAATTTAAGTATTGGTGGTCCGGATTTTTTGGATCATCCATTTGTTGACAAAGTACTAGAGTTAACCGCAAATAAAGTTATAATGATATCGGCTATCGGTAATGATGGCCCCCTATATGGTACATTAAATAATCCCGGTGATCAAAGTGATGTAATCGGTGTGGGCGGTATGAATTTTGATGAAAATATTGCTAAATTTAGTTCAAGAGGTATGACCACATGGGAATTACCACATGGTTATGGTCGACTCAAACCGGATATTGTAACGTACGGCAGTCAGGTGAAAGGTAGTAATGTTAAGGGCGGTTGTCGTTCGCTGTCGGGAACATCGGTGGCGTCGCCCGTAGTGGCCGGTGCGGTTACATTAATTGCCAGTGGGGTTTTTGATAAAATCGATCAAATAAATCCGTCGTCAATGAAACAGGCGTTAATGGAGGGAGCCACACGATTATCCGATAATAATATGTTTGAACAGGGTCATGGTAAATTGAATATACTGAAAAGTATGAAAATTTTATCAGAATATGTACCAAAGGTAACGTTAAGTCCATCGTATTTGGATTTTACCGAAGATTATATGTGGCCATATAATACACAATCATTATTTTATACAAGTACACCGATCATTGTGAATGTTACCATATTGAATGGTATGGGCGTTACCGGAAAATTGGTAAATAAACCAACTTGGCATCCATACATAACAAAAAATGGTAATCTATTAAATGTATCAATTAGTTATTCAGATGTGTTATGGCCTTGGTCTGGATGGTTAGCCGTACATCTTGGTTAGTATTTATATGATTTGTTTTTTGTGTTATATCTAAAAAAAATTTAAATTAATTTCATCATATATTTGTTTTTTAGCGGTCACCGAAAATGGATTGAATTTTGAGGGATTGGCACAGGGTCATATAACGTTAACGGTACAAAGTCCGGCGGGTCCAAATGAATCGGAACCACGTAATAGTACAATTAGTTTTCCGTTACGTGTACGTATAATACCGAAACCACCGAGGCATAAACGTATACTATGGGATCAATATCATAGTTTAAGATATCCACCGGGTTATTTGCCACGGGATGATTTAAAAATAAAATCGGATCCATTGGATTGGCGTGCCGATCATATTCATACGAATTTTAAAGATATGTACACTCATTTACGAACAAATGGTTATTATGTTGAGGTATTGGGTCAACCGTTTACCTGTTTTAATGCAAGCAATTATGGTACACTGTTGATTGTCGATCCGGAAGAAGAATTTTTTACCGATGAAATATGGAAATTAAAAAATGATATATTAGAATATGATTTAAGTGTAATTATATTTGCCGATTGGTATAATACAAGTGTTATGAGAAAAATTAAATTTTATGATGAAAATACCCGGCAATGGTGGATGCCCGACACAGGCGGTTCAAATATACCGGCTCTCAATGAATTACTACTGGATTTTGGTATACAATTAAGTGATTTTGTTGCCGAAGGTTATTTTGCAATGGGTGATCATAGTTTGTATTATGCTAGCGGTACAACAATACAAACATTTCCGCAATACAATGGAACAATTGTCATTGAACGGGATTTACATAATCAAGGTTTTGAGGTGAGATTTTGCATTTTTTTTTTTTTTTTTTTTTTTTGAAATAATTGAACATTTAGACTTGATTTATCTTTTTGGCTGGTCTTTTAATTTTCCAATAATGATATTTAAATGATCTTGTTGTTTAATTAATTAAAAAAAACAAGAAGTACGTATTGGTGGCCGGGTGGTAAGGGGGGGGGGGGGGGGGGCTAAATTTATCATCATTCAACTCCTAATAAAATTTTAACATAAAATGATGTTCAATTTCATTCCCAAAAAAACGATTAGATTTGTATGGGAGCTCCTCGGTGGGATGGGATTAGAAAAAATTTAATGATTCAATTTTGTTGAGAATAAAAATGAAGCAATGACCTTGTAGAAGAAATGTTTGGGCTAACTACAACCATTTCCGAATAAATTCCAATCGAATTTATGAAAATGGATGGGATGGTATGGGATAAGAAAAAATTGCCCGATTTCGCATCAAACCTCCAGATCCAAAATTTCTAGTCAATTGGTTAGAAACAGAACGAGATATCTCTTATTTGCATTTGGCACCAAACCCCTGAACCCAAAATTTCAAGCAAATATCTTCAAAACTCATTGAGATATACAAAAAACAAAAAAGTCGGAAAATTTGCAAGGGAGGCGGTAGAAGGGGTGGCATACCCCATTTTCAAACTTGTGAAATTTTTCGCAAAAATCGGTCCAGTAGTTTCCAAGAAAACAGTAGAGACAAGCGAGCGAGCGAACCACAATTTTGCGGAAATTTTTTTTTTATTTGACTTTTATCGATAAAAAGTTCCAATTCGTGGAGAAAAATGATAAAAAATGGGGGTCAAAATTTTTTTTTTCGAAGACGATCCTAATAAGTAGGATATATGTTGAAAATATACGTACTTAATTTGGTCAAATTTGCCATAAGTAAGGGCATAACTAGTCATAGTCAGGAAATGTTGAAAATGATATGCCAAAGGTTCGCAGCGGATGTCCGATTATGTATCCGATAACTACTCAAGTGTTGTTTAATTTGCTTTAGAATTTGTTTCGGCAACTCAACTTTGAATATGTAAGCAAAAAATATTAGTTCCTTTTATGGGGGTCGGCAGCCAACGGGGTGTCATTCCTGTAGCTGTAAAGCTTTCAATTTTCATTCCTTTATCATTTGCTTACCAAAAACCACAGAATGGTGTAGCCCCGGGAATGTTGTCCTTTAGAGTTAGACATCAACCCTCTCTGATTGTTATTATGTGATCTGCCCTATTATTACCATTCATTTCACGTTGTCCAGATATCCATACATTAGGTTTTTCGTACCTACAGGCAATCGAACTGTACCAATTTCTCGAATTTTATCTTCTCCCCCGGGCATTAATGACCATTGCCCAGATACTTCCCTGATCGGATATTCTTCATATTGATAATGAATAAATTAACATAAATATCATTCTATATATTTTATTTTTAGTTACTTCATGGTCAAGATAATAAAAAATTAAAATATAAATTACCGATACTTGGTATGTTACAAACAAATAAAACCTATATTATGAATTCAATGGTGGACCGACGTCCCGCTGCCGCTGCCGCCGCCGCCGATCAACACAATTTAAATTATAATAAAAATATTGAAATCGATATTAATGATAATGAAATATTTGATGACCACAATAATAATAATAATAATAATAATAATGATATTCAAATAGATAAAAATCCAATAATAAATAAACGAATATTATTGAATCAAATTGAAAATGATCAACAATTTAATAATAATCAAGATAGTAATTTTTTAAATAATGAAATTGATGACGATCAAAATTTAATAAAACCATATGAATATAATAATAATAATAATGTGGACGAAGACAACAATGAACCAATTGATTCAATGAAAATCTATCCAAATATTAAGCATATAAAAAATGCGGATGATTTTAATCAAATTATAAATAGTAATAATTCAGAACAAATTGTAATTGCTGAAATACCACAAAGTGTATTAAAAATGAATGTAAATCCATCGGATAAATTACAATTTGTGAATAATAACAATAATAATAATAATAATAATAATAATAATAATAATAATATGCGACAACGTCGACGGCAAACCGAAGGTCGTATTGTAATTTATGGTGATTCAAATTGTTTGGATTCAACCCATTTGGAAAAACCATGTTTTTGGTTATTAGACGCTCTATTAGAATATACAATGACGTCGCACGTTCCCGGTTTATTAAAAGATCTGAATAGAGTTGGTAAAATTGAATTTAATAAAGGTATATATAAAACAGAATATTAATTTTATTTATTTTAATCACATATCATATCAGGTTTTATTATTATTATTCAAATATAAATATATTTTAAGCAGATAATCAACCGTTGCCACAACGTTTACCAAATAATAATTTACATATTTATTCAAAAGTATTGGATAATCAACAAAATGGTGATAAAAAACGTGAATTACCAAAATGTCAACGATTACATTGGGAAACTCCAATATTTTTAAATATAACAACGACCAGTGATTTTCTGAAATATCAACAACAACAACAACAACAACAAAATAATCATCAGCGAATGCCGATGTCACCATCAGAATTGGAATTAGAAAGTACACCATCGAATTTAGGACGTAAATTAGAGAGTCAAAAAGGTGAGGTACGTAGTTATTTGGAAAAATTATTATTTATTGATTTATTTTGTTAAAATAGGATTTTTTCTTTAAGTAGTAATAATTTAAATTTTTTTATACATTTTGCAGCAACATTTGTTATAAATTCCATTGAAGATATTGAATCATTACCATCATTAATAAATCGTCGTCGTGGAAATCAACATCGACAACAACAACAACAACAACAACAACAACAAGAAGAAGGATCACAAGATCAAGATCAAGACCATCGTCAACAACAAATACCTGGTGTTCAACAATCCGAAGATGACAATTCATTCAATAGCATTAATATAAATAATAATAATAATAATAATAATAATAATAATGAAAAATTATCATCAATTAATAATGAAAAGGAAACTCATAAAAATTTCCCTTCAAATACGATCAACAATCAACATGAAACATTTCAATTATCAAAAATACTTTTAATATGTTCAACATTAATTGTTTTATATATATTTTTTAATTGGTTATCAAGAAAACGTGGTAATATCCGTAATCGACGAAAACATTTTTTACTTAATCGATTGGGTATATAAAAATAAAAAAACAATAAACCTATATTTAATTAATGGATGGAGGATGATAATGATGATGATGATGATGATGATGAAATACCTTTATGGATATTCCTCCCAATATATTTTGGAATTCTTAAATAATGTGCAATTTTTTATTGCTTTAATGTACAATTAAAAAAAAAAAAAAATTATATCGAACAAAATTTATTTAAATTATATATATATATGTTTTGATTATTATTATTTTTGAATAGATTTATATTTATTTAATATAAAATTCAAATGATTAAAAAAAAAAAAATTCCTATATCTCTAAATATATAAGTATAAAAAAAAAATTAAAATAGAAATATATTTTTTTGTAATCTTAATTTTATATAATAGAAGAAAAAAAAATTGTATTTTTTATTTTTTAAATTATCTAAAATACGGGAGCTTTTTATGAGTTATGTTTAGATTGAAAGGTCAAGTGAAACGGCCGCTGATCTGTAGAAGAATCCGTATAAATGAATTGTTTCCATATACTTAATTACTTTACGGTAATAATTTTCTGTTGATGGATTTTGGGAAAATAATTTGGAAAAGAAAAAATCATTGAATTATTGGAAAAAAAATCCTATAACCAACAGAAGGAGGGTTTTGAGCAAGGAATGTTCATGGATGACATGATTTTTTAAATTGAAAACTATACACACGTTTATTTGAATGTATTCAAATATCATCGCATTAATTTGCTATGAATTATCAAAAGAAACAAGTTTCCATAAAACGTGCTTTAAACATCTTAAAACCATGACTTTTCCCATTTATTCATTGCGTCAATCGCATTCAAACACACCAATATGGTAAAAACCATTAAATTAAAAACCATTAAAAATTAAAATTAAAAAAAAGAAAAATGGAACCTTAAAAATGTTTGTAGTTTTTATTCTGGCCGTATATTATTTTGTGTTTTTCTTCATATTTATTTATTTATTTTTTTTTTTATGCAGGTACAGGTAAAAATGATATTTCTTTTTTTAATTCATCAAATAATTCTTTATATTCGGGATGTTCACGTATCAATAACGATACTGTACCACGTTTTACACCCATGGCCATTCCTAAATCAATACGGCTCGGTGTATACGCATATGGGATTCCTTTACCTTCACACACCGCCGGTAAATGACACATTATTTCAATGGGAGTCACATCACCGGCAAATAAAACAATTCTGCAAATATATTGTTATTGATAGAAAATTAATTGAATTTGTGAAAAGAAATCCTACTGAAATGTAAATGAGGAGATTATCAAATATAAATCTTAAACTTACCCGGTTTCACCTTTATTTAATCGACTTTGTACATCTTTTAATCCATTACGCAAAAAATTCTTTTGTTTAGAGGCTGTTCAAAAAAAAAAAAAAAAAAAAAATAAACACAAATGATTTTACAAAAATTAACGTAATTTTATATATAGATAAAATATCAATGAGTGGAACGGTAAGGAGCATTTGCCAGGGGGGTTTAAGAGGCGGTGGTGTACCCGCTGTTTAAAAGGGGGGGGGGGCGGGATAGGAAGAATGTAAAAAAATGTTAGAGGAATAGCATTTCTGGATGCAATGGAGAACGTTAAATGGCAGGAGTGTTAAATAGGAGAATGGTAGAGTGGTTGGAGGAAGAAAGGGTATTAAGTGAAAGTCAGGTGGGTTTTAGACGGGGTTATTTTGGCAATGGAGCATATCAGTAGTTTAAAGGGAATTGAAGATGAAGTCAAAGGGGTCGAAGGTGTATTCGATTTTTGTGGACCTGAAAGCGGCGTTTGATAGAGTCAACAGATTGGTATTGTGGTGCAAGTTATATGGAAGCGAGGTGTCTGATAAGATGGTGAGGATGATAAGAAAAATTTATGAGGATATTGAGGTGTGTGTATGGGGAATTAAGGGGGTATTTTAGGTGTGATTGAGGTGTGAGGCAGCGCTGTGCATTGGCCCAACTTTATTTACAATATTTATGAATGATTTGTTTGATGAAATTGGAGGTGGATTAAGGATCGCCGGAGAGAACATAACAATTTTGTCATATGCGGACGATATTATGTGTATGGCGGATAATGAGAGGACAATGCAGACAGGGAATGATTGAGAGTTTGGATAGATGTTGTAAGAGATGGAAATTGGAGGTAAATTTGAGTAAATCTAAAATGATGGGATTTAAGAATGGAGGTAGAGTAAGGAAGGACGAAGTGTGGAAATTGGATGGAAAGGTAGTGGTGGTGGTGGTGGTGGGAAGATATAAATACTTAGAGGTTGAAATGACGGATGGAGGGGCATGGAGTACTGATGTGAAAAATAAGGTGCTGAAGGCAAAAGCAGGTGTGATGCAGGTGTGGGGTGGTGTGATGATAAGGATGTGTGTGGGAGTAGAAGCAAAGTTAAGAGTGTTCGATGGGGTTGTAAGGAGTGTTTTAAATTATGGTTGCCAAGTATGAGGGTGATAATGAGAGTGAGGGGAGATGCGATGGTAGTAAGAATGTTGTTAAGGGAGGAGGTGAAGAAGCTGTTGTCGGGGGAGTGGAGAAAGGAAAATGGTGAGGTGTTTGGATGGAAGGGTGTTATTGGTTGATGGGAATCTAGGGAAAATTTGGTGAAGTAGTATAATGGATAGGTGAGGAAGAAGACGAGACTTGGGGCCTAAGGTCGATTGACCAGGCCTCTAGGTCGAGGTCGTTTATTTGTTTTTTTTTTGTGTATGAAAACGTAAAAAATAAAATTTTTATATATTTAAAAAAAAAAAAGAATAAACGACCTCGAACTAGAGGCCTGATCAATCGACCGTAAATTGAAAAAAAAATTGTATATCAATGAAGAAAAAGAAGAAGAATAATAAAACGAAATATAATAAAATTACCTTTTTTAATTAATTTATAACATTTTTTGGCTAATTTTTTCGGTGCCATTGGTTTTGAAATTGCATTAACATTTCTTAATTTATCTTCATAGGGAATTTCGTCTGGTGTTGTTGTTACATTTAAATTATCTACGGTTGTATCATTATTTTCTTCAGTTTTTTCTTTCTTAATTTTGCCCATTTTTTAATGAATTAATTTGGATTCTGAATTAAAACACAAATATTACAATTAATTAATTAATTTAATTTAATTTAACCAAAGAAAACTTTCTTCAATAATGCGTTTTTACTTAGAAAAAATAAAACAATAATAAAAATAAAGAAAAAAATCGATGCGATGCGGTTTTTTTTTTGAGCACGTTTTTAAAAACAATTTCGAATGAATAAATGTCGAAAAACAATTTCGGAAACCGATCATGGTTTGGCACAGTGTCGCCATCTATTTGCCAGATTTTATATTTGTATATTGTATTTTAAGGGTTTTTTTTAATAAATTCAAAAAAAAAATAAAATAAAATTTCTCTGTTTTATTAAATTTAAATAATATAAATAAATTAACAATTAAAAATATAATTTAAAATTTTAGAAATTAGAAGTGAAATATATGTGTAAAAAATCATGAACTTCACTTTAAATTAAAAACAAAATAATTTAAAGCTAAACAAATCCCATCCAATTTCATTATAAATAAAAAAAATTATTTGTTAAATAGAAAAAAATTGGTAATCGATTGCTGATAGCCTTTTCTTCTTGGTTTAACATCCCCATTTAACCATTCCATTGGTATTTCCGCTGTACTATGAATATTATTATTATTATTTTTTGGTACCGTTGATATAACTTCTTTTGGTTGTAAAAATCTTATGAAACGTTCCAATTCATGATAACTGGAATGTTCCGAATATTCAACACCTGTTTTATTTTTTTGTTTTAAATTGGATTTGGATTTAATTCTATGCACATTAATGAAATTTGTTTTTTTTTTTATTGTTTTCCAATTATACCTATCATTGTTATTTTCTTTCCATATGATGGTCTAGAATTTTTTTCCCAACCAGTTGGACGAAATGCCAAAATCGATGTAAATGAATCTTGATAGTTTTTTAAATATTCGGATAAGTACTTTTTTTTATAATGAAAAAAAAAACGAAATAAAATTAATAAAATCTTAACGATAGAAATGCACGATTATTAATTAATTTTTTTTTTGTTATATATTTACCTGATAATTAATTTTATCTAATGAAATTAAATGTAAATTTCCATCTTCTGGTTTTTCAACCATATATTTTAATAGATTTTCATCTTCAATACACTCTATCGCTTTTCTTCGTTTCTCATCACTACACCATACTTTTAAATTAAATACTTGTGCCATATGTGACCAGACTTTTTCTTTACCTATACGAATCATATAAGAAACATCGACAGTTTTTGATTAATTACACAGAGAGAGATACCATCCATTACCAGTAAATATAACACATCGCTTACCAATCAAATATGTTCCACAAATATACAGAATTCTATCGCCAATATGTTTTTCATTAAATTTTTTACATTCTTCAATAACATAATCAATACTGTCACTTTGTGATTTTAGATCATACATTGAAGATAAATATCTAAATGGTAAAAATTTAGAAGGACATATGAAAACGTTAAATTAAATCAGTAAAAAAACCCAATTTAATGCAATCAATAATTACGTTGTATCCAAATAAATTGTTTGAATGTCATTATTCCAAAATATACTATATGATTCCATATCGGGACATGCACGAAAATCACCAGTATGTAAAATGGTTGTTCCAAATTTATCCAATAATTTAAATACAAACATTAATGAACCTGGACAACTGCGTAAATAATATTTATATATAGTTAATAACTTAATAAATCACATTAATAAATCAATAATATTAACTTACTGATTTGCATCTAATGCTGTTATTTCAATACCATCAATTGTTATTGTTTCATCTTTATTTATAATATTTATATATTGTTTATCAATTTTAAATTGTGATTCAATTAAATTGGCTTTCATAAAAAAAAAAAAAAGTTTACGTAAAGGAAAGAAAAATAAATATAATTTTTAAGATTAAACAAAAAAAAAAAAAAAAGGAAGTGATTTTCAATTAGAAATATGAAACTATATTTCAAACCTGTTATTGTAGAAACATATATTGGTTTTGCGAAACTCTTTTTCAATCCAATATAATGATCCGAATGAAAATGTGTTAGAAAATAATGTTCAATTCCCATTATATAACCGAATCGAAATGCATCAACAGCAAAATTTGTACCAGCAATTATTTTGTACTCAGGACATGTAATTTTACGTTTCGGTTTACGAACCGTTGTTGATGATTTTGATTTGGTTTCCGAAGATATTTTAGAAATATTTCGTTTACTTTTTCTCAGTGTGTTATTTTTTATTGAAACCGTTAGTGTGTTACTTACATCATCATCATCATCATCATCATCAACATCATTGTTGATTTTTATAGGTGTTACAATTTTGGTTTTAATACGATCAACGTTCCTTGATAATGGTATAGAAACCATAAATTTTGATAATATTTCATTTGTTTTTATTGTTGCATTTGGAAGTAAATTTTTATGGCGTAATTCATTAATATTATTATCTAATGTTTTTTTAGGTTTCTGTTCACTTTTATTATTTTCAATAACAGTAGTAGCGACAGCAGCAACAGCAGCAACAACCTCTTCTACATCCTCTTTTTCTGAATCCGATTCAATAATAATGACATCTAAATAGTTTTTTATGGGTAAATCACCGGTAATGATTACGGGGGCATCGGATTTTTCAAATGTTTCAAAATAACCAATAGATCGATTATCATTTTTAATTTTTGGAAAATAATTTGTTATTTTTGTTTGATCCTCTGGTAGATATTTACTTGTTATCCGTTTTAAATTTGTATTTTTGGTTAATTTACGTTCAATTGAAATATTTTCAACATCAATTTGTTGTTGTGATTTTATATTCTTTTTTTTTCGTTTTGTTTTGTTTACATTCGGTTTTGTGGTAGAATTAGATTTTTTTGGTTGTTGGTCACTTTTGTTCATTTCACTATGGCGGGACGGTAATTTTTTAGTTGGACATTTTCTTTTGGCAGGTGAATTATCATCATCATCATCATCATCTGATGATATAATCATAATTTCTTGTATGTTATTTGCATTACATTCTATTGACTTATTTTTAATTGTGTCCTTATCGTCCTGGATGTTTAACGGAGCGTATTCGGTATAATTATTTACTAATTCAATGTTAGTATTTAATTGTTCAACAAATTCATTGGAGTTTACCGATAAATTATTCAAGTGTTTTGTATTATTATTATGATTATCTTGTTCCTCACTATTAGTCATAATCACCTCTGGAATACGAGATATTCTAGCAAAATCTTTTACTTTTATAAATGATTGGGTAGTTGTATAAATTTCTGAATTTTTCGATTGCGATTCGGTAATTGTCTATAAAATAATTTTAATACTATACTATTCGTAAAAACAATAAAATCAAAATATTATCAAACCTGTAATTTGCTGTGCGGAGAAAATGAAAGTTTCTTGAATGCTTCATAATTAATTTTTCTTGGTGGAGTTATTTCCAAATTTGTATCACTTCTAGTCTTCATTATAATATTACTCCTATATATGTATGAATGGTTTAATTCGTTTTTCTTTTTATTTATTTTTGTTTATGATCAATTTTTTCGGCATATTTATTTGGATTTTGTGAAATAAAAGGGATAATTCTTTTTTTTTATACCACACAAACACAATTCCAATATTTTGTTTTATATAAACATAACCTGTTGGTGTTTTCTTAAGAGTTTAAACTATTGTAAACAAACAATATATATATTTATAATAAATCTTAATAAAAACTATTAAACTTATGGCAAATTAATTATAATATATGAAAATAAACAATTTTAATAACAAAATTAAATACTTTTAAGTTAATTAAATAAAAAAAAAAAAATAACGTTTTAGCGGGAGTCAAATCAAAAAACAAATAAAATTATATGAAAATAAAAAAAAATAAACCAAATTCTAAAACCCCATAAATGTTTTTTAAAAAAATAAACGAATAAGCCGATAAAGTTCAAATTTTAAATATTTACATAACCACAATTATATATACTTCGAAATAATTTTAAAATAAAGTTATAAATAATTTTAATATATTTTTTGTTATTAATTATTCCCTTGAAATTTATAATAAAATAATAATTTTTTTTATAAATTATCATTTGAATACAGTTATTAATTAAATGAAAACAATCATAAAACAAATTGTTTTCTTCTGCGGTGTGTTTTAGGTTAAAGGGTTAACACAAAATGGTCGCTGAATATTTTTTTGACATTTCATTTAATTTCAAATTTTCATTATTGTTTATTTTTTATATTTTTTCAATAATAGTGAATTAAATATTTTTGGTTATTTTTCTCTGTGTGATTCTTGGGAAATATCAATAAAGTTAATTATCTATAGCTGGAAAATAATTAATAGTAAATTTACTAAATAATTAGTGAACACAATATTGTGTTTATTTATTAAAAAAATGGTTAATAAAAATAAAGAAAAAGAACCTGATCGTGAATTGGTGGAAAAGAAACGACGAAAAGGTGGAAGTAGCAGCAGTACATCAGTTGAAGCAGCATCAAATACTGGTGGCGGCAGTAGCAGCAGCAGCAGTAGTAACAGCACCAGCATAAGTAATCTGATCAACAGTAAAATATTAAAAGAAGATATTTATGCGGTATAATTGATTTGTTACCTTTTTTTTATTTGTGAGAATTGTCAATAAATAAATATATTGATTACCGGCCGCATCCGTATATTTAGAAATTAAATCTTTGCGATACTATTTATAATATTCCAAAATAGTATTCCGTTTCCTCGGGGCAAAAACTCTATAGATCTAGAAAGTTTCTAATCATCCATCAAGTTTATTAATATTTCCTTTTTTTTCAGAATGTTGTTAAATTTGAAGAGAATGAAGCTGTTCAAAGATCATCCGATGCGGATTCAATGTTATTCCGAAGTACTTGCAATGATTTACGTAGCCTATTTCAAAGTGTATGTAATTTAAAGAAAAACCATACAGAAAAGGTATATTATAATATTGTGTAAATTTCCATAAAAATAACCTATTAATATAATAATTATTTTATTAAAAATAGGCAAAAATTGAAATCAATGATAAACGTATAGATGGATCGTATATGTTTGTTATACTCAAGAAATTAAATCGATTGGATAAGGTACGATTACGTACGGGACGTGATGTTTTGCATAAAGAAAAATTACGTGTCGACAGTAATATATTACAATTACAAAATCTTCTGTACGAAGCTGATCATTTAAAGAAGGAAGTTCAACGTTGTCTTCAGTTTAAGAGTCAAGATGAAGAAATTGAATTGGTATCGGAAAAAGAATTCTATAAGGAGGCACCCGAAGAAATATCCCGCATTGATAAAACGGAAAATGATGAACATGCCCGTCGTTTGGCCCGTCTCGAATGGGAATTACAACAGCGTAAGGAATTGGCAACGTTATGCAAAGATTTACAAATGGAAAAAGAAAAAGTTGCTAAGGATATTGAATCGAAAATTGATCGTTTAGATTCATTGGCGCCACGTCTCGATGCATTGCTTAAGGTATAATATAAAATCGAATCTAATTCTAAAATTTTTGTTAAAAATAATTTTTTCTATGTTAGGCAACACGACCATTACAAGAGGCCCTTGAAATGAATATCGAAAATGATTGGGAAGTTCAAAAGATAGCACGATTATTACCACAACCATTATATTTAGCATATGCAAATTTAAATGCATATGCCGAGGCATGTAATAAATTACTTGTGACCACCATTCATGGTGACGAAGAAGAAGCAAAACAATTGGAAACAAATGAGAAAGATATTCAGGAAGATGTTGACGATGTTGACGAATCAGAAAATGATGATATTGATAATGTAAGTAAATTTATAAATCGGTACCGGGATATTAACAGTTTTGATTATTATTATGTGTGTGTGTCTGTCTTAAACTATGTTTATGTTACAGGAACGTATATCAAAAAGTTATCATTTGCGACGATTATCAAAAACGGCCATTATTAAATTGAAACAAAGTAATGTTATTAAACCACATCCATTACATATAACATTTGTAATTCGTTGTAAGGGTATAAAACCATCATTAAAAATTACCCTATATTATTTACCAATACTTGGTTTTGTTACGGCATTCTGTAATTTAATGGATTTTGAAAATGTTGGCTGTTGTGCTGGGTACTGAAATTGAATTTTTTTTATTGAAATAATAATAATAATAATAATAATGTACAATTTTTTCAGTGATGTAATTGCACCGCATACAATTTTAAATTGTTTAACCGATGATGATTGCGGTGAATCAAATTATAATTCAAAAATAATTTATCAATTAAAAGAATTACTAATGGAACCGGAAAAATTAACAGAATTATTAAATGAAAAACAATTGGGTAAACCGTATAAATGGGTACAACGTTTATGTGGATTGGATTTTGTTGTGTGTACTCCATTAATGTCCACGAACAATAATAATAATAGCAATGGCAATAATAACAATAATAATTTGGTAACCGGTAAAAATATGATGAATAATGTAATATCATATGAATTGGCACAAGAATCCGTACCGGATATTGTCAAAAGGATACGTAAACGTTGGATGATCCGTTTAAAATTACATAAAGAAATTTATGAATTGGAACAACGAAATATTGATAAATGTATAACAAATGATGTTATATTAATAAATGTATCCAGTCAATTGACGCTATGGGAATCTATAACATGGACAGCCTATGCAACGAAAAAAGCAACCACAAAATTTATCGAAGAACAATTTGTAAATGCTCAACATTTACTATTTCGTTGTGAAATTGAAAGAAAATCAGTAAAATTGAATTGTTTTATTAGCGTATCACCGAATTTTCCCGATGAATTACCATTATGGGCATTATCAATCCAATGGGATAATACAATAAAAAATTCACAAAATAATTCAACCATTCGTGTATGTATCAAAAATAATTAATTATTATTTTTCTATTATTGATTTGTTCAATTATTAAAATAAATAAATTATGTTATAGGAAATGGAACATTGGATAAATTCCATAGATAAAACCAAAAAAATAATGAATTGTATATTAAGTATACAATTGAAGAGGGCCATGTCATCGTTAGACATTTATTTGGAAACTGAATCCATAAATTGTGGTGGTGGTGGTGCGAGTGATTTACAACAATTTCCACAAGATAAAACATTTTTACATGCATTTCGTGGACGAACACGTTCACGTCCATTTAAATTTCTGCATAATGGTGGTAATAATATTTTTACCCATGTCTAATTCTATAATTATAAATAGAATTATAAAAAAAGGAAAATTAATTACGGCATATTAAATATTATGTTGACTCTGAAGTCGTGTCGGACTTTGATTGACACGAATACAATTTTTTTATTCTTCAATTAATAATAATAATAATAATTTCGAAATTCAAATAGCAAAAAAATAATATTATTATTTCCAATTTTACATTTAATTAATTAAATTTCAGTTATTATAATATTATTTAATAGACAAATATTTTTTAAGAATTAGTACACATTTTTACAAATCGAAAATAAATTCTATTTTGTTTATAAATTTAGCAGACGCGTTAACGAATAGATTTTTTTAAGACATTTTTTTAAGATTCAGCATAACAATTATACATTATATTTAATTTTTCAATATCTATGGCACTTAAACCGGATCGTTGTCCAATTGTTACCGATGAATTCTGTAAAAAAAAAAAATAAAATAAAAATATTTATATGAAATTTACACAACGCAACAAAAACTAATTATTAACCTTTGGTTGTATTGTTACGGATCCATTACGTGAAAATGCTTTATTTGAATAATGCATAACACTATCATAATCATATGGTAAACCATAACTTGTTAATAAATTAGCTGAATACGAACGAAAATTATGATGAAATGCTGGTTTACAAAAAAAAAAAAGAAGAAAATTAATTACATTTTTAAATAATTACTATTCAACAGTAAAATCAATCAAACATAAATGTGAATATAAAATCAAATTTATTACATTCTTTAATATTATCCCAAATGATATTTACATAATCATCTCGATTGTCAATACTTTGCATATGATAAAATCCTAATGCATGTAATAGTTCATGTATGATTGAACCCAATCGAAAACAATTAATACCGGGTTGATTTTTTTTTAAATGTAATATTTGTTTACCACCTTTACGACCCACCTCTGAATTACATCCCGATTTATCATCCTATATAATTGAATTAAATTAAATAAAATTAATTTAAAATGAATAGATTAGATTTTTAATTTTTTTTTTGGAAATAAATACTGTAATAAAAATATAATCAATATCGGTTATAATTTTCGGACGAAATTTAATACATGAAACACGTTGAATGATACGAAATACTTTATAAATTTGTTTTAAATGTTTTAATGAATATTTTTCCATATCAATTTGAAATGGTATTAAATTATTATGCCATCGTTGAAATGTATTTAATAAACCATTACGATCACCATAACCATCAACGATCAATTCAATTTGTTCGGTACTTAAAATCATATCACCTTCAAAGTGACCACCAATTTCTTCATCATCCGGTTTATAATAATAATAATAATAATCATTCGAATTATTATCATACAAGTAATTATAATAATCGTAATCATAATCCGTAATATCATCATCATCAGTGATTTCAACAACAACATCATTTGGTGTAGTCAAATTATGATTTTTAGATAATATTTTAAAATGAAAATGTTTTATTATTAATAATAATAATAATATAATAATAATAATAAATGAATATTTAATCATTTTATAATTTAAATAATTTTTAAATTAAGAAATAATAATAATAATTTTAATGAAAGAGTTATTTTGATTTTATAAGGTATAAAATTTATTTTTTTCTTATTCTGTTTCTTATCAATTTTAGAAATCTTTTTAGTAATTATATTTTAATTTTTTATTATCGAAATAGGTCTGTGCGTGCATAATAAAATAATAATTTTATGCATCATTAAGTAAAAAAAATACAGTGATTAAAAATATATTTTCATTAATAATAAAAAAAATTAAAAACATATTGCAAATATACGTGACGATTATCGCTTGCAGACGATTATATACGTTCGTTATTTTATGTTTTTGGTTGTTGAATGTGTTTCCGACTGGTTTACGTGGGCGGTAACTAGGCCCGGTGGAGAAGTCTGTTGATGGACCGTTGTAGGTGCGTGAAAGTAAAAAAAAAAGTAAGGTTGTTGAAAGGAATGGAGAAATATCAACTATTATGGTAGCCAAAAAGAAAAACACTTGGCTTTTTTATATTGTGAATTTTATATCATATGCGATCCAGCATTACCACAGCAGTCTCTTAAAGATCAAATACGACGATATTTTATTTGAAAAGTTGGCGCTACTTAATACTTAATGTAAGTTCTTTTTTTTTTTTAATTATAATTTCTTCTTTCCTTCAAATGGTCAAAATTCTCTTAATAAAATTGATGTTGCAAGCGTTTTTCAGCATAATTGTACAATTTTACTGTGCTAATTCATCTTTAAAATAACATTCAATCAATTAGAAATGTTTTAAAAAAATTTTGTTGAAAGAAATATTGTATAATTTTATGACTAAATTCGGTATATACGTATACCTTAAGTAAATCTGTAAATTCTGTATAATTTGTAAAGAGAAATTTTATATAATTTCCTAGTAGAAATTCTATTAATCTTTCCTTGTAGAAATTCTGTACCATTTTCCAGAAGTAAATTCACTAAAATTACCTTAAGTAAACTTTTTATAGTAGAATTTATGTATAAATATAGTAGAATTTATGTATAAATATAGTAGAATTTATGTATAATTACCCTAAGAAAATACCTTATACGGTGACTCAAAGTACTGGTTCAATGTTTGAAAATTTTCGTTTGAACTTGAATATAGAGAAGTGAAATATCAAAATATTTTTTAAATCATATTTTTTTTTTAATTTCTTAATTATTTGCGAATAAGAATACAAAAATAAAAATTTCAAAAATTATTAATTCACTTTTTTATTAACAATTTTGCGAAATTTCTACATTGGCTCAGTACTTTGGCCCTATAATTTATAACCATTATGTCTAACAATGTGTGAGATATTTTTACAAATTGTTTTAAAAAGACTATGCATTACTTAAAAATATTGTATATATACACAAATTCTAATTAGTTTTATGTTTTTAGGTTAGTATTCTATAAAATTTAATAGTGTAAAGATAGAATCAAACTCATTAGCTAAGATACTCGAAAAATAATGTCAAAGCCCTCCTAATGAAAGGATATACCTCAAGGATAATTGAAAAAATGGCATTTTCCATTATAATACTATAAATTGAGTACGATATAAAAGTAATATTGACTGTGACAACAGCAAAGGTAGTCCACCAAAAATATTTCTAAATAACAACAAGCTCCATTATGACAACGCAATAGAACTGGGCAGCGCGTAGATGCAAAATAATTAAAATATTATTAGAAAACGGATGAGAACACACAAGTTACGGCTCTGACGGTTCTAAATTCATTAAAATCATGCGTAAGGGTATCAGGAAATAAAGGAAAAACCCATATCAAACCGAAAGACGTATGCGATCGCTTTTTGAATATGCCAAAGGCTACACCGAATAGAATCTAGCGGGCTAGGAAACCATTGTATTAAGTGACAAACGTAATTGGATTTGGAAAAAAATAGCGAACCACTTACTATATATGCAAGGCATTCAAGGAACCAAAAAATTTGGAAGTGGTTCGGTTACGGTGGGGGCTGAGTGATCGGAAAAACACTCTGCAAATTCCATCGAATTGAAGGAAAAAAGTATCCAAACACCCATATTTCTATTTTAAATGCAAAAATTATTGGAAAGAATTAATTTGCTTGAGCCAACTGCACCTTTCAACATATTGGTGACCCCAAAACGTACCACCAAATTAACTATGAAAAGGTTTGAAAAAAATCCATATTGGTATTAAGGTGGTTTCCATCAAGTCTTGACATCAATATAATCGATCACGCCTGCCAATTTGTTAAAAAAAAACCGCAGGATATAATCTTAATGATCCTATCAACAAGGACAAACTATAGAGAAAAATTCTGGAAGTTTGGAACGACATATTGGAGAAAGATTTTGAAAATATATTTGATTCACTTATGCCCAAAACATTCAAGTCTTTGTATTAGGCAAAGGGAGGATATAGAAAATATTAAAATAGAACGTATATAACGTATTTTTATTTTTGTATTCTTATTCACAAATAATTAAGAAATTTAAAAAAAAATATGATTTAAAAAATATTTTGATATTTCACTTCTCTATATTCAAGTTCAAACGAAAATTTTCAAACATTGAACCAGTACTTTGAGTCACTGTAATTTGCTTAAGGAAATTCGCTATCATTTCTTATCAGAAATTCTTAATAATTTGCTTAAGTAAATTCTTTATAAATTCCTTAAGTAGATTCTGTATAATTTGTTAAGGGAAATTTGCATAATTTCCTAGTAGAAATCCTAGTAAACTATCATTGAAGAAATTTTCTAGCATTTCCCCGAAAAACCTCCGTTTAATTTCCTAGTAGAAATTTTGTATAATTTCCAGAAGTAAATTCGGTAAAATTTCCTTAAGTAATTGCCTTCGGTAACTTCTAGTAGAAGTTCTGTTTCGTACAATGGAAATTCTGTTAAATTATCATTGAAGAAATTCTGTACGATTTCCCAGAAAAACCTGCACATGATTTCCTAGTGGAAATTTTGCATGATTCTGATGGAAATTGTGCATACTTTCCTTAAGTAAATTCTGTATAATTTCTTTAATTAAATGTTGTATAATTTCTTAGTAGAATTTGTGTATAATTACCGTAAAATGGGGTGAAGTGGATCGAAAATTTTACATTTTTCTTAGCTGTGACTTATAATGATTCCGGAAAATTTCGGTAAAAACAATTTAAGTTGTTGTGTCCTTCTAAGTTGTAAATTCAAAGAAAAAAAAATCTTAAGTTTTATGGAATCGGAAATAAGGACACTGAAACACCGATCCATTTCACCCCACATGATGGGGTGAAGTGGATATGCTTTGGGTTTATGACCATTTATTGCTGGAGGATTGAATAGTAATTTTTTAGATTGCATTATATCGATAAACAATACGAACTTAATGAAATGCGCTAGATGAAATAAGTTAGTATTCATTTCTAGAACGTCTAATTAGCTATAGCAATGAATCGTTTTTAACAAATGTATGACAATAAAAATGATAATTTCGTTAGGTTTTTGAAATGCGATTGAAATCATTTTAAAGAAACACCATCTAATTATATCAATTTTATAGTTTGTTTAAAGTTCATTTGATTCTTAATAAAATAAACAAAATTTATTGCATCGTAGTTACGGTTCCAAGACGTCTATTTCTATTTTATATATACACGCGGCATTATCCACTTCACCCCACAACATTTAACATTACACAATTTTATTGTTTTAATCAGAGTTTACATTGTATTGCCCATGCATGAAACTTGCATGCAACTTTAATAATGAATAGGCAAGGGGAATGAAAAGAGAAACGGGATCAGTTTCACATAATATTCTACTTTTTACGTGCAACTCGTTCCCTTATTGGTTGTTGTTTTTTTTTTTTTATTTAGCGTCTATACAAGTATGTACACATTCAGAAAATTGCACGAGTGGGCAATACAATGTAAATTCATCGTGCATTTCAACGCGCATTCCAACTCGAGTTGAAATGATAATGTAAACTCGGTCTTAAATCACCTAACAAACTAATTTGTTTTTATATTCCACTTTGATGCACACATATGCTCTTATCATAATATATAATTAATCAATTTGTAGCGCTTTTCAGAGTAGCTAAGCCACAGTTTCTTTCATGAGCCGCGATTCTATTGAAAAGTGACTATTTTTAGTGAGTGACTTCGTCACTTATTCATTCGAATAAGTCACTATGGTATTCTGTATGAAAAAGTGACCTTTTTTTTAATTATATTAATTATTATTATTATCAATAAACATAAAATAATGATTGTTTTTGGAAAATTATAGAAAAAAAAATCAATATTATAATTTATTAGTATTTAAAATTTATGCGTATATGATGATTTTATGAAAAAAAATATATATGAAGTCACTGACGACTCACACATTTTTATTTTAGTGACTATTTTTTTACTCAATTTGTTCCCCTTTCATTCATTCGAAATTAAAAATTCCCAAAATATGACGAAAAAGTCATGTGACTTTCAAGTCACTTTTCAATAGAATCGCGACTATGATTTTTTGTAGATTAACTGTTTTAGAAATATATTGTTGTATTTTTTTTTTAATTGGATAAAGGAATTAATGTATATTTAGAATATACATATCATTATGAGAAATTAACTGTAAATTTGAATTATTATTTATAAAACCGGAATTGTTTTTAGACATAACAGATATTTGCAAAATTATACAAAAAAGATTGAGGGATCAACTTCACCCCAGTCTACGGTACTCTAAGAAAACACCGTATAATTCCCTCGCTGAAATCTTTGTAAAAATTCATTTCCTATAGGAAACTCCGCATAGTTTCCATAAGTTGTCTATCATTTTCTAACTGAAATTCCTAAAAATTTTCTTAAGTGAATTTAAGTAAATTTTGTAAAATTGACTAGTAGAAATTGTGTATAATTTCCGTGAGAAAACTTCGTATAATTTCCTAGTTGAGTCTTTGAGGAAATACTCCACTATTTCCTATACAGGCAACTATGTATATGTTTCCTTTTAAGTGAATGATTTATAATTTCCTTATGTAAATTCTAAATAATTGCCTTAAGTAAACTCTTTATAATTTCCTAGTGGAAATTTTGAAAAATTTCCAATGCGAAATTTTCCATAATTTGCATAATTTTATGTAAAATTTTTGTAATTTCCCTAAGTAGATTCTGTATAATTTGATAACGGAAATTTGTATATTTTCCTAGTAGAAATTCTGTTAAACTATCATTGAAGAAATTCTGTACCATTTCCCAGACAACCCTCCGTTTAATATCCTAGTGGAAATTTTCCGTGATTTTATAGCGAAAATTGTGCATAATTTCCTTAAGTAAGTAAATTCGGTATAATTTCCTAAAGTAAGTAAATTCGGTATAATTGCCGGTAAATTGGTATAATTTCCCAAGGGAAATTGTTCATAATTGCCCAGTGGAAATTTTTTGTAATATCTTTAAGTATTAAACTCTATATAATTTGCTAAGGGAAATTTTGTATAATTTTCCAATTGAAATTTGTATAATTTCCTAGTAAAAATTCTGTTACACTATCATTAAGGAAATTCTGTACCATTTCCCCGAAAAACCTTCGTTTAATTTCCTAGTGGATATTTTGTATAATTTCCAGAAGTAAATTCGGTAAAATTTCCTTAAGTCACTTATAGTAGAAATTCTGTATAATTTCGTTGAGGGAATTCTGCATAATTTCCTAGTGGATTTTTTACATGATTCTACTGGAAATTTTACTGAATCCTAGTAGAAACTCTGAATAATTTCCTAAGGGAAGTTGTACATAATTCCCTAAGTAGTGGAATTTTTTTGTAATATCCTTTAGGATTAAACTCTGTATAATTTGCTAAAGAAAATTTTGTATAATTTTC
The DNA here is from genome assembly GCA_958336335.1 of Dilophus febrilis. NCBI lineage: Eukaryota > Metazoa > Arthropoda > Insecta > Diptera > Bibionidae > Dilophus > Dilophus febrilis. The sequence goes on along the minus strand of OY284472.1, from coordinate 19,741,793 downwards.
CAAGGGAAATTTGTATAATTGCCTAGTAGAAATTCTCTAAAACTATCTTTGAGGACATTCTGTACCATATCCCAGAAAAACCTCCGTTTAATTTCCTAGTGGAAATTGTACAAAATTTCCTTCTAAAAATTTTGCATAATTTCCTTAATCAAATTCGGTAAAATTTCCTTAAGTAAATTCTCTATAATTTCCTTAAGTAACTTCTCTATAATACAAACAAGCACACGCACGTGTCTTTGAGACAATCGCTTAAAATATAAATTCAAATAATAAAATTAAACTATTTTTATTTCTGTTTTATTATATGTGATAAATCATCTTAAATGCGGGTTATAATAATTGCGGTGGGGTTTAATTATTTTAAAATATCTACAACAATACATATTAAAAAGGTATATTTAATTTTCGCAAATTGTATATTTATTATTATTATTATTCCCCGAAAATCATAAACATAATTTTTTAAAATGAAAATAAAAAAACTTTAATTATCGCAACCAATAAAATAAATTTTCAAAATAAGAATAAGATACGTCAAAAAAGATAAGTATATTTTGCTGGTTTTTATATGATTGTTTAGCGATTTCACACGTATATCTCTCTTTTTTTTCTTTATTGTCTATGATAGTATATTGTTTTAGTGTTTGATTTAATTTACTAAATATAATTTAAACAAATCACAATTATTTAAACAAATTTATATAATTAAAAAATATATAGTGAGTACAGTTTAATTAAGATATATAAATAACATATAATTATAATAGGTTATATTACGTTGATTATAAATATAGTTGGCAAAAACGAATGGCTTATATTAAATAATAAAGCGTGTACTTTTTTTGTTAATATACAGTGTGTCCCAGTACCACCCCCCAAAGCCGAATACCACGTATCCATGGGACTAATTCCAGCAAAAAATCGTGCTGGAAGGGGCGTCGAACGCCAAACCCTTTTGCGGATTAACCGTAACAAATCACGTAATAACTCTAACGCTTAACTTTGTATCTTTGTATAGACTTTAAGGGAATTGTATGGTGCACAAAAATTGGTTCCACTGAGGAAAAAAAATTTTAGCCCGGGAAATTTTGAGAAAAATCCATTTTTCTGGAAGGTTTTCTTGGAAGAGGAAATCCATTTACAGACTGTATGTCGGACTCCCGTCACTAGGACGTCCTACCGACTAAAACCTCTCCCACCGGGTTGGAGTTCAAGATACCCCCTCGCACTGCGACCATTAAGGTCTATTGTGCCCCTATATTCTTTATTCCTTTTACTCAAAAGGAATAGACCTTTTCTCATAGGTCACCAATTAGGAAATTGATGACCGCTTTTACCGGAAGGTTTTTATATTCACTTTCCCTGAGAAAGTCTTTTCCTAGATATTTCCTTCGTTTTTTACAGAGCTCTGGACATTTTGCAAGTATGTGTTCCATAGTCCCAGTTTCCCTTAACCTTTTCATTGGAACACAATTCAATTGCTTCCATCTTATCCTTCCTGGTAAACCCACAGAAGGCCGAGGACAAATTTTGAGTTGAAACCGTTTTGCTGAAGTGCCATCAATGCCGCCTGACTATCCGAGAGTATATTGAAACGAATCCCATTTATATCCGTCTCTCTGATTATGTCCGCCGCCCCTTTGATGGCGTATATCTCCGCTTGGAATACAGTTGCATCTCCACTTAGAGACAAGCTATGAGAACATCTAGGACCATATATCCCGGCACCAACTCCCATGCATGTCTTTGAACCACCCGTGAACCATTTTTGGGCGTCATCACTTAGCCATTTGCATGGCAGGCCCCATTCACCTATTTTTGGGATGTATATCCCATATTATGAGCGAAGTTCATTTTTCCTTTTAATTAGTCACTGTATGACGTCATAGGTCAGCATATCTATCCCTTTTATTAACTCTAGATGACCCTTCAGATTTCCTTCCATAAAGTTCATCCCTTCATGTAACGCCACTAATTCTTTAATGGCTGCTTTTTTTATGGCAATGTGAATAGGGCACATTAGATTAATTATGCCCTCCATTGCCACCAATGGAGTCGTTCGCATTGCTCCCGTTATCATTAGGCACGCCAACCTCTGAATTTTGCCTAATTTTCTTTTTACTATTTCTTGCTCGGTCTTTTTCCACTAGACCGCCGCTGCGTATGTTATTCCAGGTCTAATCATTTGCCTGTACATCCAGTTAATCGATGTTGGGCTTAGTCCCCAGGTTGTACCAACCATCCGCCTGCTTGCCCATATCGCTTTTATGGATTTCTTCACCACATAATCTATGTGTGAGTTCCATGATAATCTTTGATCAAGCATGATCCCCAGATATTTCGTCTCTGAATTTAGGACCATCTGAGTTTCTCCCATTTTTATTGCCGGTATGCTTATTTTCCTTCTACTTGTAAATGGTATTATTTTTGTTTTTGAGGGATTCAATTCCCTCTTTTGCCCTCTTTTGTACACCATTCTTTAGTGGTGTTTAGGGCCCTTTGCATTCATTCACTTATTGTGCTTTCATGCCGGCCCCTAATTATTATAGTTATGTCATCAGCATAACCTATGATTTTATATCCCTGGTTATTTAGGGCGTGCATCAACTCATCGACCACTAAAGACCACATCAGGGGCGATAGTACTCCTCCCTGTGGGCAACCCCTTGTTGTCCCCACTTCTAGGTTTATGGATCCCATGTTCGCGGTTATTATTCTGCCTTTATTTTTTAGGGCATTTTCCATTGAATTATAGCCAGCATTATCAAAAGCACCCCCAATGTCCATAAAGGCCACTAGGGCAATTCCTTTCGATTCTAAGGCCCCTTCAATGTTTTTAACGATGTGATGCAATGCAGTGATTGTTGATGAAAGATGAAACGATGAAAGGCTTATTGGCCTGTATGATTTGGCCCAATCCGCCCGTTTGTTCCCACCTTTTGGGATAAAGATGACTCTAACCTTCCTCCATTTTGTTGTAACATGTCCCAGAATGAGGCTGGCCCTCTATATCATCAATAAAGGAATTCCCAGAATGGATAATCCTCTTTGAAGGAGTGCCGGAAACACTCCATCTGGACCAGCTGATTTGTATGGCCTGAAAGATTTTATTGCCCATTTCACCCTCTCCAGATTTATTATTTCTTTAGCAGTAGAGAGGCCCTTTCTTCGCCCCTCTCTACTTACTTTATTTACAGACCCAATATCATCTCCCAATGTTGGAAAATTATTAGGGAAGTGTGTCGGCAGTAATATTTCAAGAGATTCCCTTATACTCGAAGTCATGGAGCCATCCGCACGTCTTATTAGCCCGTTATTAGTCCGTTTTGTCCCTCTTTGGACAGAGCCTTTTGTACCCGGGCAACTTCTGGTACTTCCTTGAGGTTTTCACAGAAAGTCCCACTTTCCAGTTGCCCTAGCTCTATTGAACTCTTTTCTAGCCGCTTTTCTTAGCTTTTCCAACCTTTGGTTCCACCATGGAATCTTTCTTGTTGTACATTTTTCTTTTATTGGACAGTTTGCTTCATAGGCAGCCACGATAGCTTCCAAAACTAAGTCAACTGCTGTCTCAAGTTCGTTTACTGTTTTTATCCGATAGCTAATGGCCCCCATGCCTATTGCGCGGTCCTATATATAATATCCCTCCCAATTGGTATGTTTTAGAACCCTATAGGTTTGCTTTTCTTTTGGGTGCCGGTATTGAACTTCAAACGTTATATAACAGTGGTCTGAAAATGTGAAAATGAGTTCTCTGGTGAGACCCTCCAATTTGTAATCAGATCATTTGTTACGTTTGCTGTTAAGGTTAGGTCCAATACTTCTCCCCTTAAGGCGTTTATAAATGTTGGGTTTTTCCCCACATTTTCAATATTTAAGTTATTTGTAATTAGGTATTCTAACAATACCTCACCTCTTTTGTTTGTATCCTTACTATCCCATATTATGTTGTGCGCGTTAGCATCACAATCTAGGATCAACTTTTTTTTGTTCTTTTGACAGTAGTGCACCAGTTTACTTGTTATTTCATTCTATGGTCTTTTCATAGGGGTTTCAGAACCTCTATGGTGTTCCCTGGTAGGTACACTGAGGCAATTATTACCTCCTTTGCGCCATCATTGGTGTTGAATTGTACTACTACTGCCACCGTGTCCTCGCTTGTAAACTCTGGAATAATAAAAGAGTTAAGTTTATTATTTATAAGTATGGCGGCTCTTGGCTTGCACGTTCCTCTTCCATATACCAACTTATAGTTTTTTATATTCAGGCCATATATAATTTCCGCATTTTGCCAGGGCTCTTGGATAAGCCTCATGCATCAGTTGCCTAGATGCAATCTTCTGCAAAGCTCGGCTGACACAGCCTTTGCATGGTGCAAGTTTATTTGGACAACTTTAGCCATTTATCGAGGGCTTTAGTGTTAGTGTTGAGACTCTTATAGTCTCCATTGAAGCATCTGCAGCTTCATTACTTTTTGTGGTTCACCATTTACGGTCTACGCTATTCTTTTTTTGTATGTGGAAGCCTTTGAGGCAGGCTCGGTCTGCGTTTTTGTTTTTTCTTTATACATATTTATAGGCTCTCTGACCAGTTGAATCCGAAGATTGGCCTGAAGTCAGAGATATATGTTTGAACTGGGAAAAATGTGTCCGCCATGCCAGAGCCAGTTAGCATGGTAGGGCTATATGAAGCCAGGTGTTGCCCGGTGCCTGGAGTTCGCTAATTGCTACTGATCCCCCATCAGTCATTCCTCCCCTAGGCTTAGCTGTTCCGCCCTGGGATTAGGGATTTTTTTAAGTAGAAGGTACTCCTTCCAGCATAGTGTGTTTTTGCCTGATACTACAAGTCCCTTTAGGCTTATTGGATTTTGGGTATTTGGTGTTAGGAATTCAAAGGTTGTTTGATAATGGGAATGTAACAAAAAGGATTGTGTGTTTTGAGGTTCAGGATGTTTCCTATGTATCAGTTACCAGTGGTCCCCACGAGGAGGTAACACATACACTTGTGTATCGTGAAAGGTTTCCCTTCCATGACCGAGACTGCTACTTTTGAGCTGTCTAAAACATGACTAGAACAGCTCTAGAGTGGCGCTCGCATACGCAGGTTACCGAGGTCTTTCAACCTTGATTCCCCCCCCCCCCCCCGCGTACGACACCACGACCACCATGGTTGATGGAAAAATATCATATATTTTCACTTTGAGTTTCAATAACCTCAAACGAGAACTAGATAGCAAAAATTGTATTCTGAGCAAAATTTCAGCTATTAAACCATTGGGAATTTATAAGTTAATAAGTGAACTTATGTTTTTCAATGAACACAATTTTTTTAACACCCTGTAACTCCGTGTGGGTTGAAGTTAGACCCCCCTCCCAGAACGATTTTTTGCTGGAGATAGTCCCAGGAATAGTCTCAGGAATACTTGGTATTCGGCTTTGTAAGGTGGTACTGGGACACACTGTATATATTCGACTGTAAAAAGATAATTTTTGGAAAATTGTTTAATTTACCATTTCATTTCTATACAATAAGATTTCGTATTGGCAGAACATTATCGGTTTTGTATGCAAAAAAAATTACTTTAAGTTTTTCCACAATCGGCAACCAAATTGTTTTGCATATTCATAATTTTAAGACCATGGTATCAAACGATAATATAAGGATTTGAAATTAAAAAAAAATATTCATATGAACAATCACGTTGTGATCCAACTCAATTCATTTTTCATTTAACAGAACATAATGATAGAAATTTTCTTTTTAATAAATGTATTGGAATTTCTTAGCTTCTAGATTTCGACGTCATAAATTCATTAATTTCACTACTGACAAATGTTTAATCAATATACATCTTTTATGATAGCAAATAAAAAAGGAAGTTGTTTATTAATTATTTTTGTTAAATACTTTTTATTATTATTATTTGAAAATATTTGAATCCCGTGACATCACAATGGGAATTACATACAAAAAAAATATTATTAATAATCATTTATTTAACATAAATACATCCTCTTAAGTCTTGCAATGTCTGATGGTTCCATACGATCACGTTGACCCATTCTATTTGATTCATTTATCTGCGTTTGTATACAAAATTCAATTTTTTTTAAAAAATAATAATTATAAAACTTTCCATTATAAATATAGAGAAAAAATAACTGATTTAAAAAACAAAAAAATACACTTACACGTGAAGTAATTGTTTTTAATTTTGAGTCCCGTGAAAATGCCGTTGGTCCATAATGTAAAATACTATTAACATCATATGGGATACCAAAATTACTCACCACATTATTGCCATATATTTGAAAATTATTGTCTTTACCAACGGCAACATTATTATAATTAACGGTAATATAATTATTACGATCACTTGCACTGTGCATATGATAAAAACCTAATACATGTAAAAATTCATGCATAATAACACCACGACGTAAACAACCAGCACCGGCTTTTGTATAGGCGGTCGCCGATGTTTCCAAATTAACTTGTTGTTTGGAACCTTGACGACCAACATGTGAATAACATCCGGATCCACTGCCAATCACCTCAACATAATCCAATTCATTTGTACGTTGTCTAAATTGTATACATCCTTCAACGGAATCCGTTATATTTTTTAATGCTTTTATTATATATTGTGATTGGGCTTCATCGAATTCCGGTGAGATTTTATAATAGACAATATTATTTGGCCAACGATATCTTGTATCAATACGTCCATTACGTGCATTTAATCCAGTAATTGCTTTTGATTGGACATCCGTTAAAATAATATCACCTTCAAATTGACCACTTAATTCATCGGGATTTTGTTCAATGACATCATTATCATTATTATCATTATTATTATTATTATTACGTTGTCTTAATCGAAAAACTATTAAAAATATATCGAATTTTTTTAATGGAAATCACCCGGAAATATTTAAAATAGAATTAAAATTAATAATTTTTAATAAATTAATAATAATAAAATAATAAAATTTCCATCACTCACTATTATTAAATGAATTTTTTTGTACACCAACTGCTGGTATTGAAAAAGGAATGGCAATCGATAATTTTAAACACAATACTATTAAAATAATTACTGAAAATAAATGCATTTTTGTTATTTAATTTATTATTATAATTATTATTTATAGAGTTAAATTAATTACAAAAAAAAAATTCTGTTTTGTGTAAAATTTCTTAAATATAAATTCAAAACTTCACTTATAATTTGTATTTAGATTAACTGTTTGTTTTTTTATAATGATATTTTATTTTAAACGTATTTTGGAAATAGATGCAGACGATCGCAATCGCAGACGACTGATCAATTTTTTTTACCAGAATGGTTTTTATATACAAAAAAAACATTTGAATCATTCGCATATCTATACAATATTTTTGGAATCATATGAAAGTTTATCTTTGCCTTTTTTTTTTTTTTTTTTTTTATTAATTTATTATATCTTTTTGTTATTTTTTATGATGCCTCTATATATATTTATTTATTTTTTTAATTTTAATTGTTATTTTTTTTAATTTCTATTTTTCAATTATTAATTGTTTAAATATAATACAAAATATTAATTCACTTTATCTGCTTTTATAAGCTTTATCCCTAAATACTATTTTGCTGATTACGGATGTTATTCGCGAGGAATTCGATTCAGAATATAAATAATATAATAAATGCTATGAATGGTATATAGAAGTGAAATTATACAATCTGATTAGTTATTTAAAAAAAAAAAACGACGACAAATAGAAAGAATAATTACAGAATAACCAAGTTTTGATTCAAAATTTGTTAAAATTAAAATCTATTGGAGAATACGTGAAAGTATGATGATGGAATCAGAAAATAAAATCCCCCATTTTTCATAAAACTGCAAGATACAAAATTTCCAATATAAAAAAAAGTACATGAACATTCTTTTGAAAATGTCATCCCTTAAATATCGTTCGAATATGGGCGACACATTTCAGAACATTAATATTTTTGAAACAATAAAAAAAAATTCATGATCCGTATAATATAATTATTGCAGCTAAAAAGGCGGCTATCGCATTGGATTTTTAAGAACATCTAAGGAATTCCTTAATTCTGAAAATTTTGGCACTGCTTTATAAAGCATTTATAGACAGACCACTTCTAGAATACAATTCTTACATATGGTAGGGTTCACCAATAACTACACTACAATTTAGTGACAGGATTGAAAAGAATGCATTCTCACTGATCAGCAATGAGACTATAACAAATTCCATTGAATTATTGGATCATTATGCATATTTTATAAATATTACCACCAATGTTCTAATGAAATTTTCAAATTAATGTCTGGGCCGATTAACTTCGCTTATTCGCGTACTCAAGAAATTCTCAAACACCACATTCATTAGAAATTTATTGTAATGGGCTGGGTTGTCCATCTCCTAATAAACACTTGACCCCCTGGGGTCATTGTGTTGCTGCTCTAATTTATTCCGTATTCATCCATTCATTGTCCCTGCTTAAAAACCTGGCCAACTTATTGATGGATATGAACATAACTTCCACGGACAATGGAAATGGTGAACCAATGATCCTAAGTCTGCTCCCCGATAAGGCATCACATGTTCCGTGTGCTACACGAATCGCAGCTTACGATTTTCATCCTGTATAGATAAGCTCTTAGATTATATAGTGACCGGTTAAATATCCGACTACTAATCAAGTGTTTGTCTTATTTAGATCGAGAATTTGTTCAGTCAGTCCTTTTGCATATGCATGAAAAAAGAGCTTAGAATGCCTGCTGCCATCGGTGTCATTCCAGTGTTTCTGGGACTCCCGTAGCAGTAGTTCCTTCATCCTTGCTCTAATAGTTGCTTTAGCAAAACCATAAAATGATCTAGGATGAGTGCCCGGATCTGCAGACCTCTTTCTAGCGATGTCATCTGCCCTGTCGTTACTCTCTATCCCACTATGTCCAGGTATCCGCATTAGTGTGACTTTATTTACTCTTGACGCCTCTTTCAATATACCTAGACCGTCGAGCACGAGCTTCGACCCTATCTCTCGGGAGCTCACGGACATAAGTGCAACTTTTCTACCTTATAAGATATAGATCCGCTGGTCTTTATACCCCTTATCCTTAATCCATCTGATGCAAATTTCTATAGCATGGATTTCCACCTGGAATACGGTGCTATAGCAATCCAAGTTCCATTCTTGGATTAGCCCCATATACCCCAGAGCCAGAACATAGGTTGGTCTTAGATCCATCCGTATAGAACTTTAGGGAGTTTTCTGTGAACCTAATCTTATGCCCGTTGATCTTTCCTATTGGGAAACACAACCGAGAAGTTTTTATCGAAGTCATGCACACTAGAAATGGCATCTACCAGTAGCATACCGAGAATTATATCATTTCTGATTCCATCAACTAGCCACTGGTGGTCCTTAGCCACCCCAGCTTTTCCTAACAGCACATCCATACTCAGTATCTATTAACTTTCTTCAAACCAACAGATTTGGAAATTCATTTTTTCCAAGAACATCAAGCTTATGGAACAGTCTCCCAGAGTCAGTATTTCACCCCTTCTTATGACTACCAATTATTTAAATTAAGCAATTCTTCCTATCAAGACTCATCCACCTAAAGTGCAACTTGGACAATTGTTTGCAAACATATGAGTTATTTTTTCTTATTGCTTTTCAGTTTCAGTTTTTTTTCTCGCAGATTTTTGATTTTATTTTCAAAATTTCATAAATTGATCCACAGATATAATTAAAGTTTGAACACCCAAACTCACTTAAGTGCATTCAACGCATAATAGGTTCATCACCTGAATCAGTGATTTCGTTACGGGCTCACTTATGGTAATAGAATTCCGAGGTTTTACGGGCGCTAAACCGATTTTGCCGTAGTAACAACGAAAAAAAAACTCATAAAGGAAAAAAAAACTCCCCTTCGCAAAGTCTGATAATAAGTTATTTTATTAACCCACAAAAATATGTCTTCCAGGAGTTTTTCATAGTTAATCACTTTAAAGTTTAAACCATAAGTTTAGAACTTCTTCCAAATGTTGATAAATCGACTGGTAATAAAATTGTATACCGATTTAAGTATCTGAACATAATTGCGGGCATCGTCTGGTTGGTCGGGAATAATTTTATTTATTAATTTATTTATAAAAACACATTAACTACCACAATATAATGTACAATAATTTAATAATTATAAATTATAAATTGGAATTATTAGGTTTATAAAATGCATTCTTAAAAGTTAGACTTTTAACATTGTTGTCTAACAAAAAGCTATTACAATAAGAATTATTAGTCATGATTAAAACATCAAGTGGAATTGATATGATAATTACCCAAAATAAATAACATCGAAGACCCTTAAATAAATTTAATTTAAAATTAAGTTTATTTAAAATTGAAGAGCAATCATAGAATTTAAAAAATTATATAAAATGGATAAATCAAGAAATTCCCCGTCTCACTTCAAACTATAGCCATACTTAATGATGCCAGTCTATCAGAATAACTAGAACTGTTGGATCTGTCTAGGGAAGAGAATTCAGAGTGAGTCTGAGAAATCTTCTCTGCACAGATTCAATCCTAGCTTTGTGAATAGAGTAGAATATGGTGACCATATCGCAAGAGTACAGTACATGCATATTCGCAGGAATGGACCTAACCAGAGAGTAAAATAATGAACGAAGACAATACGGGTCAGATATTTCACGCGACTATGATTTTTTGTAGATTAACTGTTTTAGAAATATATTGTTGTATTTTTTTTTTAATTGGATAAAGGAATTAATGTATATTTAGAATATACATATCATTATGAGAAATTAACTGTAAATTTGAATTATTATTTATAAAACCGGAATTGTTTTTAGACATAACAGATATTTGCAAAATTATACAAAAAAGATTGAGGGATCAACTTCACCCCAGTCTACGGTACTCTAAGAAAACACCGTATAATTCCCTCGCTGAAATCTTTGTAAAAATTCATTTCCTATAGGAAACTCCGCATAGTTTCCATAAGTTGTCTATCATTTTCTAACTGAAATTCCTAAAAATTTTCTTAAGTGAATTTAAGTAAATTTTGTAAAATTGACTAGTAGAAATTGTGTATAATTTCCGTGAGAAAACTGCGTATAATTTCCTAGTTGAGTCTTTGAGGAAATTCTCCACTATTTCCTATACAGGCAACTATGTATGTTTCCTTTTAAGTGAATGATTTATAATTTCCTTATGTAAATTCTAAATAATTGCCTTAAGTAAACTCTTTATAATTTCCTAGTGGAAATTTTGAAAAATTTCCAATGCGAAATTTTCCATAATTTTATAATGTAAAATTTTTGTAATTTCCCTAAGTAGATTTCTGTATAATTTGATAACGGAAATTTGTATATTTTCCTAGTAGAAATTCTGTTAAACTATCATTGAAGAAATTCTGTACCATTTCCCAGACAACCCTCCGTTTAATATCCTAGTGGAAATTTTCCGTGATTTTATAACGAAAATTTTGCATAATTTCCTTAAGTAAATTCGGTATTATTTCCTTGATAATTTCCTAGTAAAAATTCTGTAAAACTATTATTGAGGAAATTCTAAAATTTAATAAAATTAAACTATTTTTATTTCTGTTTTATTATATGTGATAAATCATCTTAAATAGGTTATAATAATTGCGGTGGGGTTTAATTATTTTAAAATATCTACAACTATACATATTAAAAAGGTATATTTAATTTTCGCAAATTGTATATTTATTATTATTATTATTTCCCCGAAAATCATAAACATAATTTTTTAAAATGAAAAACAAAAAAACTTTAATTATCGCCTCCAATAAAATAATATTTCAAATTAAGAATAAGATACGTCAAAAAAGATAAGTATATTTTGCTGGTTTTTATATGATTGTTTAGCGATTTCACGCGTACAGGTAACCCTCCTATAACGCGGTACTTCTATAACGCGTTTTCACTACAACGCGGTTTGCAAACTGCGGAAAATTTCCTATAACGCGGTACTTCTTCAACGCGATTTTAGAGATTTTTTTAAAAATAATATTCTAAAAAACTAAAAAAGTTTAGTTTTTCATTTTACGTTTATTGAACAAAACGTGAGAACTACACTCTTAAGATTGATTGTAATATTACTGCAATAAATGTTATAAAAATGTGCTTAATTTTATTAAATTTATTGTAGTAACCTCTAATTATACCATACTAATTCAGCATTGATTGATTGTTAAGCAAGTTGTTGTTTTTAATTAAACATGCGTTGAATTTTATGTACGATTTTTTTAAACAAAATAATTTTCGGTTGAAAATTCAACAGAATTTGTTTAATACTGAAAAAAATCCTTAGAATTGGTCTACTTGAGCTGTGCTGCGCCTTTGTTCTTTCGTTTCTTTTAGAATCCGATACATTCCTATTCGGTCTTCCTTGAATAATTCTAAGTCTAACCGCAAATATCTAAGTTACAGATATAACAAATAGAACAACCAAAAATATTTAAAAGTCTATTATTTTTATATCGCCGGTAGTCCCAACGCACACAGTGAAAATAATTTATCTGCCTACCAGGAAATCTATAAAGATTTACGAAATAAGGGAAAACAGACTTCAATAAAAGATTTTTTAAAACCAGTAATCGCTGAAAAAAATCAAACTAATAGTGGATCAAGTTCGGACATTGAATTAGAACGGACACGAGCAAAACGTTTGAAACACATTATAATAAGTGAAGACGAGGACGAAGATTTGTAGAGGGTTTTATTTTTGGTTTAATTTAATGTTAATTTGATTTGATATTCCGTTTTTAGTTATTTTATTTTATTATATTTTGTTTTGTGTTGTATAAATGAATTCTTATTAATTTATGTTGTTATTATATGAACTGAATAAATAAAAAATTTAAATAAAAACATATAAAAACTATTTTTTTTCGATTAGGAACCTAACCCTGATTTTTGTATGGAGTTAAAGTCTCCTACAACGCGATTTCCTATAACGCGGAATTTTTCAGGAACCTGTTGACCGCGTTGTAGGAAGGTTACCTGTATATCTATCTTTTTTTTCTTTATTGTCTATGATAGTATATTGAAACGAAATTATTGAAATTCAAACGATTTTTTTATATATTTCAAATGAACTTTATTAAACCAAATATGCGCCGTTTTGATCGATGACCCTTTGCCATTTTTCTGGTAAAGACATTATCCCATCACTGTAGAACTTCTGTGTTTTCTGGGCAAAAAACTGATCCAAGTGCATTTTGCAGTCCTCTGCGGAATTTAATTTTAAACCATTAAGAGAGTTCTGCAGAGACCGGACCAAACCTATAAGGTGGATGCGTTAAAACTTCCCAGCCAAACTCTCTCAGTTTCTGCCGAGTCATCAAAGATGTGTGTGGTCTGGCGTTGTCATGATGAAACACAACACCCTTTCGATTGATTAATTCTGAACGTTTTTTTTTAATCTCGTGCTTCAATCTTGTTAACTGTTGACCATAGAGATCGGAATCAATGGTTTGACCGGGTGCTAGTAATTCATAATGAACGATTCCTTTCCAATCCCACCAAACAGACAGCATTACCTTTCTTGGTGTTAATCCAGGTTTTGCTACTGTTTTAGGAGCTTCACTCTTGGACCACGAGCTTTTTCGTACATTATTATCGTATGTGATCCATTTTTCATCACCTGTAATCATTCGCTTTAAAAAGGACTCGATTTCGTTCCTTTTAAACGGCGTTTCGCAAATGGAAATTCGGTTCATTAAATTGTTTTGTGTTAATTCATGTGGTACCCAAACATCGAGCTTTTTCTTGTATCCAGCCTTTGTCAAATGGTTTAAAACTGTTTGGTGATGGATGTTTAGTTCTTTAGCGATATCATGACTGCTTACGTGTCGATTTTCTTCAATTTTTGATATGATTTCATCGACTTTTTCAGTGATTGGTCGACCAGAACGAGGTGCATCTTTGACATCAAAATTACCGGAACGAAATCGAGCAAACCATCTATAGGCTGTTAATTTTGATAAAGTTCCTTCACCGTAAACTGCACAAATTTGTTCATGTGTCTGCCTTGCATTTTCACCTTTTTCATAATAAAATTGTAAAATGAATCGAATTTTTTCACTAATTTCGCTCATCTTTAATGCACTACAACTTTTAAATGACTAAACAAATTTAATTTTTTTTTTTTTTATCTACGAAATGTCATCTTTCGAAAATATGTTAGTGTTACCTGATCAGATTAGTACTACTTGAAATATTCAATTATAATGACATCTATTTATAAAAATTATCAATACTTTTTCGACAACCTAATATAATCAACATGTGATTTAAATTTATGCTCACTATCCAAGTAAATATCAAGATATAGTGTTTTTGTCCAAGTTATTTAAAATTATACCATCAAAGTGGTAATCATATTTTAAAATACATTTTTTTTTTATAAAGTTAATACCTTTACATTTATCTATCTTTAGAACTAACTTATTAACATGACACTAATTATGAAATGAAGTAAGATCATACTGAAGCAAATCGAAATCATCTGCCATTGTAATGAATTTATAAATCTTCACGTCGTCAGCATATAACTAGAGCATTGAGCATATTAAAAAAAAAACATTGGTAGATCATAAATAAATAAAACAAATAACAAGGGGCCTCCTGAGGTCTCTCCTGAGGTTAACCGAAAGAAACATTAAAATAATTTGACATAGTATCATTAAATAAAACGGCAAAAGAACGACCGCATCTAAATAACAACCAAGCCAAGTAACAAAATTAACGCCAAAACTAATTTTTAATAATTTGGCCAATAAAATTCGATGTGACAATTCGACAAAATGCTTTACTGAAGTCAGTAAAAATGCAATCGACCGGATGGGTTTGACAAGTAAATTGATCAAAACAAAAAGTAACGAATACTAACAAATTCATAGTTGTGGATCTCCCCCATTCTCGAATTAGTGTTAAGGAACCGTGTTTTAATAAGGATCTTACAAGCATTTTAAAATCTCCGCGGGTTAGGCAGAATTAAAAGGTGGTCAACCTATCAGCAAGTGTGAAAAAAAAATTGATACTTTATAAATAATCAAAGGATTCAATGTTTGAATCATATAGTAATTATTAGATGTATCAGTAAAAGAATAACAAGATTGAACATAAGACGATTCAAAAAAAATTGCAAACAAACCACAAATTGAAACAGAATAATGTTATTATAGCCTACCTGAGATGGAAAACCACTAACCTTTCTTCTTTTATTGTCATATTTCCAGAATCTGGTTGGCTTTTTAGTTATAGATCCGATTCGATTGCAGATTTTTAGGTAGAATTGAATATTCGAAAAAGTCACCAACAAAGGACATAGACACAAGTGAAAAAATAAAGATTTTATAGCGCTTTTAAAATCAAATGGGGTTTAAAATACTCATATAACAGTTGGTGCTTAAACGTTCGTAGGCTAACAAAGAAAAAAACTATTATTTTTTAAAAAATTTGATTTTATTTTTCATTATATTTTTTGATTTTCATAATAAATGAATTTTGAAAATTAAACAAAATGCTATACAATGGTTACAACACAATAAAGAAAAATCTAAAAATAGAACAAAAAGCAGACAAAAAATGTATTCATACCCTTACGCTTAATATTTAGTACGGTCACCTTTTGCATCGATTACATGCTGGCATCTTTCCGGCACGGATTCTACCAATATTCTAGTTATATATGTATCCAAATTATGCCATACCTCATGAACTAGTTCTATTAATTCGGTTAATGACTTAGGGTTTCGTTGGTACATCTGTTTTTTTAAGATTGCCCATAAATGCATAATTGGATTGAAGTCAGGAAAATGTGCGGGCTAGTACTTTAATTTTATTGTCTTTCAACTATTTGGTGACGATTTTTAACTTGTACTTTGGGTCACCATTGAAGGATAAATCTTCTGGAAAAAAAATATCGAAATACATAACATTATTCATGGTTCCGTCTATAACTTCAATTGCTCTAGATCCCAACAATTAAATTTTGGTTTCGTCCGACCAATTTACACTCTTCCAGTCATCAATGAACCAATTCGCTTTGTCCTGAGCCAATTGTAATAGATGTTTTGGCAGATTTTATTCTATTTCTAATCGTTTGTGAATGAAGGCTAATATTTAATGCGGTTGATAGCAATCCAGCAACTTTTGGAGCCGATAAAAGTCGATCCTGATTAATGTAAAATTTGTAAAATTTTTGTAAAATCAATCTATCGCGGCGAGGGGTTGTTTTTTTTTTTATGGTCTCGTCTTTTGAAATTCGATGTTTTTCCAGTCGCTTTATATTTGTTTTTGATGGAAACTATCGTACTCCTATTCACTTTTGTGATTTGACTCACTTTTTATGTATTCGGCACCTGATTTATATAAATTAACGATTTGTTGGAGCGTATGCAATGCTATTTCACTTTGTTTGACTTTTTTTACTTTTTTGACCAGGCAAAATAGTATACCCAAAAATATTCATTCACAATATGCGTAACCCGTTCCTTTGATATCTTTAGAGTATCGCAGCTATTTCGATCAACTTCACTTTACCGTTATCCAAAATTATTTTGTGGAATTTTTTATGTTTTCGTCGGTAACAGCCTCTTTGGGCCCTCCACTGCGTACATCGTCCTCGGTACTCATTTCGCCTCGTTTAAACTTTGCAAACCACTTCTCAACGGGTGATTTTCATGGTGCACAGTTCGAATAATGTTTATCAATCCAACCCTTGATTTCAACGGTATTTTTTTTCGCCCAAAAATCAATGCTTTTTATTAACACACGAGATTCCCCTTTATCCATTTTTTTTAAACTAACACTATAAGTTGCTTCACTCAAAATGCTCTACATCTCTTAAACTAATTGTTCGACAAGGGTCAAATTTATACGCACGTATCTTTTAAAGGTTATAGAGCTAACTAAAAATCATATGGATTTAATGCTTGTAGCGCCATTTATGTTTCAGCCCACCTGATATATGCATCCTAGGGTTAAATACGTTTGTGTGTAATTAAAAGCACTTAATAAATAAATATACAAATAATAAATTGATAAATTATAAATCATCAATAGCGATAATTTTTAATCGCTAAATCTAAATATATAAATGTTCGATTTAATTTATTTTTGATTCTTTCTAGTTTTTATTTTTTATAAATAAATGATATAATCGCAAAAAAAAGCACACACACACACTCAAACATTTCAAGTCATTATGTAGTTATTATGTTATTATAATTAACTTAATAATTAAAACGCGTCTATTATTAGATAATTTTGTTTATTTATTTTATAGGAAATAAATTTTAATGTCTTTTTTTTTATAATATTTTGTGTTATAATTTTTTTTTATGTTTTCTTTTTATAAAATTTCCATGACTTGATATTATTATATTTAATTAAAGTCTGATTTTTATCACCATATATTTAAAAACAACTGGGAAAAACTTCACCCTTAAATATTTGAATTCATCAAATAATATTAATAATAGTATTTTCAATTGCTATGCACAATTTATGTACCAGTATAAAAATTTACCAAGATCATATAGCATTTCATTTGTTGTTTTTACGTTGTCGGTAATAATTACCAGCACTATCAACCGCATGGGAAAATTTTACCATTACGTTATTAAAATTCGTCAAATGACTCTTCGGTTAATAAAATTTGTGCAAGAATTACACTTCAATCATAAGATATAAAAAACCATTACTTAAAGTTTTAATGAACTATTAAAGTTTAAGCAATTGCAACATTTGAACTAATTAGAACCGACTTTGTAGAACTCAAAACTTTCTTTCGGTTCACTTATGCAGTCATAATGTAGCCATCTAAGACAATACGTGCATTGTACCCATTCACCATTATTTGTAGCTGTTTGAGCCACAACTATGTACATCATATTGTTTCGGTAATTTCAATTTTGATACGCCGTACATCCAATTTTCATTTGGATATTTTGTATTATTTATTGAATTATACCTATTTAAATATGAAATAATTGTTCTTTTCACATCCTGATCGCCCACCAAAACGTTTGGCTTTTGTGGATCAATGTGATATATAATTTTGTTTTTAATTTCAAGCAAAATAACTGTCGAATATGAACCGCTTGGGTTGTAAAACATAAAGGCATATTCTGCGTGATGAAAATTGTATTTAAATAGGTTATGTTTGGGTGATTATTCCCGAAGAAATAATGCTGGAGTACTGTATGTATCGATATATACATAACGGCCGCAATCATCATCCTTTATAATATGAAAACCAACCACATCCATTATAGCAGACGTTAACTACATATCGTTTACTTGAGATTGCACGAATAGT
This sequence comes from Dilophus febrilis, assembly GCA_958336335.1. NCBI lineage: Eukaryota > Metazoa > Arthropoda > Insecta > Diptera > Bibionidae > Dilophus > Dilophus febrilis. The sequence continues at coordinate 19,723,393 of OY284472.1, read as the reverse complement.
GTGTTATAATCAGATGAATGTATGTTTATTTTATTTATCCAATGGCGTACATTCACTGTGTAACACGCAATGGCTTTATTCTCCCAATTACTATTACAGTAATCCCAAATATGATTATTCATCAATCCATTTTCGTATATACGAATATATTCGTATTCGTATTCTGGACAATTCTGGAGAAGCGATTTTTTATTTTTTTTTACTTTTTTAACATTCTTTGGAAAGAAATAAGAGCTAGGACTTTTCTTTAAGGGTTTCTTCCATTTCCTTTTCCATTTTCTTTTAAAGAAATTATAAAAGTATTTTCGGTGGATTTTTTTATAAATGATTGTTTGATTTTTTTTGTTATTTTATCATCAATCATGAAACAATCGCTTTCACCCTTGGATTTGATTGCCAACCGTCGTTTTGGAATTTGCAAACGATATCGCTTTATGTGAGAGAGATTTATTAAACGTATTTCTTCAATAAATCTCCAAGCTTTCATTGGCATTTTCCCGATTTTAACTGCGGCCGCGTTGAGCACATACTTTAAATTACCAAAGTATTGCTCTACGGTTCCATTTGAATATCTTAATGTAATATTCTCATCTGTTGACGTAACGATATTTGTCCACATTGGTAGAAATGTAATATACTGTTTTAAAAATGCTTCAGAAAATTCATAACTATAATACTCATTTAATTCATTGTAAATATAGTTTTTTTCCATCATTTTGCTTACAATTTATTTCATTCAGTATTTTTATTTCATCAATATAAAATGGAATATCCTTACATCTCTGTGGATATACAACTCTGTGGTGTAAATGTTAAAAATGCCAACCTAAAAATTCTAACGAAATTTTGGGGTCGTGGGTTCGAATCCTACTGAATGCATAAAATATGTTTTGTGTTTTCGGTTATTTTTCGAATCTGAATTTTAACACAGAGTTGTATATTCCGCTTGCGGTTGGTCGTACGGCTAATTACCGACACCGTAAAAGCCACAAATTAAGTAACTAATAACAGAAGGCTGTTGTTGGACGCTAAAACCCGATTGTTGGTTGTATAGCGAAAAATTTATTTATTATTTTATTATCCTTACATATGGTATCGCTCCTTGGATGCGTTTCCATTTGTAAGGATTCATTTTCGTCATTGTAATCACTATTTTGTTCACATGATGATATTAAAGTATCCAACTCATTAAGGGCAGATTCTACCATAGGAGAATTATACTTTGTTATTAACATTACACAAAAATTGGACCACATTTTCTTACATACTTCATAACTATTTTGCTGGAAAAACCAGCCATTCTAACAATAATAGTTCTTTTTGTATGAAGATTTGTATAATGGTTACCCGCTATTTGGGACATATTTTTTGTTAAATGTGATGTGCATAGATGAAGTATTGGAATTAGGAATTGATAATGATGGGGATTGACGATTGATATTTTGTTAATCATTTAACGTCTTTGTTTTCTAACACTTCTCCTCGGTATATTAACTATATAGTTTAAGCTCTTTATAATAATTTTTGGGGATTTTTTTCAATTAAATTGGTTTTATTCACATAAATTTTTGAAAAATAAAAATTAATTTTATTATAATTGTATTAAATTATATTATTGATATCCATCCATATATATAATTATAAATTAACATTAATAATTATTATAATAATAAATATTCGGCAAAGTTAAAACAAAACCTAGTAATAATAATAATATTTAATGAAATTAAAATTGTATTGTGTTATCGATTTTTTTATATATCTATATATAATTAAATATTTATATTTAATACCATAATAATAATAAATATATCAATAAATTTTTTTTTATAATATCGGTGCGATTTTTATTATTATAATTGCGCGTATATAATAAATAATTAAAAAAATAATAATAGATATTACCAATAATAATTATATCTATATTAAATATGGATTTTAATTATCACGGATATATTGCAATTTTTTTAAATTTAATAATAATCCATATGCGATGTTTTTGCGATGGCAATATAAAAATAAAATAGAAAGTAATCATGTATTTTGATTGCCTAATTGACATATTATTATATCTGTATCAAAACGATTGGAAGGCGTTTTTTCATGAACGTAGTAAGATGAGAGTAGTTCCCGGTATTTGAGTTATTGCGAACAATATGTAACAATATAAGACTGCGTTGGCATTTATAATTGAGAATTTTCCCAAGATGTTCATTTGGAACCTTTAATTTATAGAAATTTTTTTTTTATTTTTTTTTGGTTCGTTACTACAGCAGAATCGGTTTAGCGCCCGTAAAACCTCGGAATTCTATTGCTGTGAGCCCGTAACGAAATCACTTAAACAGGTGATGAACCTATGATGCGTTGAATGCATTTAAGTGATTTTGGGTGGTAAATCTATTATAATATGTGAATTAATTTATGAAATTTTGAAAATAAAAGCAAACATATGAGAGAAAAAAAACTTAAACTAAAAAGCAGAGAAAAAATAACTCATATGTTTTCATACAATTGTCCAAGTTGCACTTTAGGTGGTTTCATTAAAAATTTTTGTTTCGCTAAATCTTGGACAATTGTATATGTGCTTTTAAATTTGTACTGCATTTAAATTTAAATTTAATCCACATATATTACAAAAATCGAAGGTAAACCCGGTTCGCGATAACTTGCTATATATATTTATGGGCATTTTCTATATTTATTGAATATCGGCGATGCCTTATATCCAAATATAGAAAATCACCAAAAATATTTATATATATATATATAAAAAATAAAAAAAAAAAAAAAAAAATCAATTAATTTGATTGCTATGCCTGGGAATTTATTATGGATTTTATTATTTATTATGGAATTTATTATGCCATTATGGATTATAGATTATTTCAGAAATATTGCGGATATTTTGTTGATGGCAACCTATACGAATTAATACAGGGATGGCATTATGGGTTAGTTATGGGATAGTCGATACCATCGTCTATCGCCTATCGTCTAAAATTACGATACTCAATTATTTTGATATTATGGTAGTCTATTTTGAGGGTATCGATATTATTTGTATATCGTCTCCGTGAATATTGTTGTGGCAAATGATTTTCATATAGAAAAACAAAAAGTTTATTATTTCTATGAGAATGAGATTGAAAGTATTATTTTTATGAGAATTGCTTTTGTACTTTTTATGTATATTAAAATTGAATAAATGAACAAAAACAAAAGAAAGCAATACAAACGACAATCGTAACGATAGCTACTACATACCCTATCGTCAAAAATTATCGTCTTAAACCGCGATATCGTCTGCCATAATTGCAAAAATGAAAAAATCGTATGTTTGACGACAATCGTCTATCGTAATCGAATGCGATAATTCCACCTCAGTTTTCAGCCATTTTACTGACATTGAGACAAGTATTATATAAAAAATCGACAGAAAATCGACTATTAGTATTATATAAAAAATCGACAGAACTTGATCGTTTAAGTATTTTTATAAGAATACATTTTCATCACATGCGGGATAATCATTTTCGGGTCATTTTGCAGACCGTCCTTTTTTTAGGCCACTATGCACAGAATATTGTATTTATATTTTACTTCATTCATCAATTATATCTAAAACTTCGTGTATGTGCAGATCCTGCACTGCAGATATTTTCTAAATAAATTGTAAGTTATGTAATTAATTGGTGTATAGACGGTACTTTGTGCATGGGGGCCTACAAAAAGCCCAAAGAACATAATAAAAAAAACGTATACAAAATATAAATCTATCGATACCAAACTATAACACTAAATCAAAATCAAAACAGATTTAGAAGAAGAATTCCGAAATCCTAATCGAAATTCCGTATAATTAAATAACAAAAAAAAATAATTTACTTGCTCGACATTTTTATTGTTTTTTTTTTCACAAACCTCTAATTTCACAACATAACTGATGATAACAAAATAATTTTTTATATTAAAAATTTAACACCCAAATCAGCAGGGTGGAAGGTGTACATAAATAAATATTTCGCTCTCTTTCACATTAAAATTATATGCGCTTGCATTTTAAAACGGATTTTAATACCGGCCTTTATAAAGGAATCTATGCAGTAACGGGTTAATGTAACTGGCAGCTACGAAATAAGTAATTAAACCACTAAAATAAAGAAAAATAGTTCATGCGTAACTCTCTCTCTGATCTGTCTATCTATCTGTCTGATCTCTAGAAAACTCTCTGTTCTGAAATTACAGCTTATTTATAGCCGTAAAATAGTCGTCCAGAACAGCTTATTAAAGCCGTAAAATAGTCGTCCAGATATATAAACACACTGCTACGAATTTTCAGGATTATTGCATTTAAAACTCTTTAGCTGAAAAATAGTATTTTATGCAGCTAAGACTACATATGATCACTCTAATATGACATTATGTTTAAGGGGCTAAATGGTGTAACTGTCAGCGTGTTGTCTATTAATTCGGAAAACGCGGGTTCGAATTCATAAAGTAAAAACATGTGAGTAAATCAGACTATAACTTTAGTAAAATTAATAATAATATTGTTATCTATCATACAGCTTTAATTAAAAAAATGCCCATTAAAAAATTCTAAAAAAATCCATTTTTTTTTCAAATACATACATATTTTTGCTGCCAAAACAGACAAACAGAGGATAAAATACCCTGTCTCGGTGATGGCATTTCCACCTGTAACCTATCGTATGTTGGACAAACAAAACAATACTTAGAAAACGGAATAAAAAATCATAAACGAGACTTGAAATTAACATATGGCCCACTAACCCCAAAAACAGCTTCAGTAACCAATTTTATTTCGGATATCCATTTTCCAGATTTCAATAACGTATCCATATTAACAACACAATCACGTTGGTGAAAAAGACTCATCACAGAACCATTACACATATACACCGAAAATACATATAACACCAAATGAGATACAGAAAATATTGCTCCTGTATTTTGTAATATTTTAGATAAGACCATTAACATCAATAGTCATAACCAAAAAAAGAAAATGCACATCACAACCATACTTTAACAACATCAACAACACACATACCTTAACACAACCACCTAAACGAAATAGATTAATTTAATATATTATGTGTAGGAATTAATAATGCGACAAAATCATCATGTAACAAAATGAATGAGTACATTAAAGCCTCGATTTCTATGAATATATTTCTATGAATACATATGTGATATATGTGATATATAAAAAAAATGTGCTTTTTCTGAAATTTATTTTGCCTGGATAAAAAACCGAAATTTAATAATACATACCAATTGCTGTTAAATAATTCCATTTTTTATTAGTTTGTAAATTAACTGGATATATTTTATGAAATTAAATCATAAAAATTAAATAAAATGTAAATAAAATGAAAAATGAAGTTTGGACGACGGTCAGCCGACGGCAATAGAAGAAAAAATATCAATGTCCGCCGTCAGTGGTCGACATTTCCGCCGTCCAATATTCATAAAAAGCACCTACATTGAAATGCATGTATTTTCAATTTGACATTTGCCGTCGTCTTCCGTCGGCATTTCATAAAAAGCATTACTTAACCAATATATTGCCCATCGTTAGCTATGACTTCCTCCCATCTTTTAGGAAGTTTGTTGATTCCTCGTTTGAAGAAGTCCTCATCTTTCGAGGCAATCCATTCATCGACCCATTTTTGCACATCTTCAGCATTTCGAAAGCGTACATCTGCCAGGCTGACCCGCATTGATCGGAACAAATGGTAATCAGAAGGAGCAAGGTCTGGAGAGTACGGGGGGTGATCAAGATGATCCCAACCGAGTCTCTTTATTTTTTTCTTTAATGATTCTTTAACGATGTGGTCTGGCGTTGTCATCATGAAAAAAAACTTTGTGGTGTTTTCGAGCTATCAATGGTCGTTTTTCGTTCAATTTTTTTGCCCGTTCGTTCAATTGGAGTCTGTAGCGTTCAGCTGTAACCGTTTCATTCGGTTTTAACAGCTCGTAATATACCACACCCCTCTGATCCCACCAAATACACAGCATAAGCTTCTGGCAATGCATATCGCGTTTTGATTGTGAAGTTGATGGTTGGCCGGGATCAACATATGATGCTTTACGTTTAGGGTTGTCGTAATACACCCACTTTTCATCGCCAGTGACAATTCGACTCAAAAAACTATGTTTTTTGTGCTCGGCAAGATGTTTATGGCATGCATCGATTCGTGCTTTGAGTTGATTTTTATTCAGTTAATTTTTCATTTTTCTACATTCAACTCTAATGCAAGCTCTTGTTGCGTTCGACACGAATTTTCATCCAACAATGCCTGCAATTCTTCGTCTTCAAATTTTGTTGGCTGACCTGGCCGTTCTTTATCTTCCAAGTCAAAATCACCACTTCTAAAGCGTGCAAACCACCGTTCATAAGTTTTTTGAGTTGGAGCATGTTCACCGTAAGTTTTTACCAACAATCGATAACTATCAGCAGCGGTTTTCTTCAAATTAAAGAAAGTTATTAAACTTCCCCGCAAACCAACTTTTTCAGGCATGTGTTTCGACATATTCGACACACATTCGGCAACGGTGTCGGAGAAACGGTGCTGAATTTAACACCAGTTACAGTTTAAAAACCTGGGCATTTAGAGTTTCCAATCCGTGTATATCCCGTTTTTTAAGAGTTAATTCACTCTTTTTACAACATTTTCTTTTAACACCGTGTCTTCACCACTATAATGATTTAACAATGAGGGCACCGCTCATTCACTCTAAATGGTTACTTGGGGTTTATTCAGAGCTAAATTTCATAGATGACTGAAAATGGTCTGAATTTGATCATTCGCAGCCACAGCTAAATGGTACTTGCAATCTTTTGGCAGAAGAAAGGGGTGCTCCTATTTGTTTGAAATAAGGTTACCACAATCTTCTCACATGTAGTTTCTCATACTGCTTTGCCGAAACTAATTAGCTCTTCAATGTAGCTGAGGTCACGTTGTAACAGATGTTATTCAGCAATCGGTTCTACTTGGCAATTCTTTATAAACTCATATTTTATATAAACAAATATATATGAAATTCAATTTGTGTACATGTGATTTTTTTTTGGGAATTTATTAACCAATCCGTTTTTTTATAATTGATTAAAATTATATTTATAATTCATTAAATATGTAATATATAGATTTCCTGAAGCAAAATTGCTTCATAATTGAGAATTTTGATTTTTCCAAGATTTTCACACGAATTTTTAATGTGTTTTATATGAAAAATCTTTATCAAAATCAATTTCTGTCAATGAACCCTGGAAAATTCATTAAATATCGAATCAAATTAAAAAAAACTTTTGCAGGTTATAATTCATTAAAGATGCTGTTTGTAAAGTGTATTGAACTATAGGTTTCCTTGTGGGACAATGAAATCGTAGAATTGAAAATTTTTCCAAGATTTTCATACAATTTTTAATGTATTTTACGATAATCAATTTATTGCTTAGCTATTTGCGATTTTTGCTTTTAGCTATATTTTGAAATTTCATTTAACCAATTGTTTTATTAAAAAAACCAGATTATCAGATGTTTAAAAATGCGTTATAGATGATCTCTGCAAAATATTGAAATCGGGTCCCTTGTATCGTCTTTCAATAACGTCTTTCAATAAGTGAATATTTACAATTTTCAAAAGACTTTCACGAATATTTAATGTATTTTATTAGAAAATTTCATTGTTTAAAAGCAAATTCTGTATAATTCAATAAAGATGATCTTTTTAAAGGATAATGCGGACCAGAGAGATTTACCTGGAAAGATTCAATTTGAAATTATTAAGTTGTCGGTAATTAGCCGTACGACCAACCGCAAAGAGAAAATGCAACTCTGTGTTAAAATTCAGATTCGAAAAATAACCTAAAACACAAAACATATTTTATGCATTCAATAGGATTCGAACCCACGACCCCAAAATTTCGTTAGAATTTTAGGTTGGCATTTTTATCACACTTACACCACAGAGTGACATCGCATTTTAAGATATATCCTATTGCAATATATTCTTCACCATTATATTTAATTATGGGCGAATTGAGAAATAAAGAACAATTTTCTATACATTTTGCATAGGTAAAATATACATTGAATTTCATCTGAGCAATTTATTAATTGGTTGTTATATTAAAATATGTATTAAAATAAGTCCCAATTTTTGTTGATTATTTTAGTTAAAATCTCTTTATTATGTGCTGTATAGGACCATTATAAGGATCATAAACTAATTATTATTATTACTAATATTACATTGATACATTGCATTGAGTCTATCGATATCACTTTGAACTAATTGAGCACGTTGTCCAATGGTTCCAATGAGTTTTATATCCTGTATATATATATAAGAAAAATGAAAAAGCGTTTAAAACAATTAAATTGATTTGATATTATAATAATTCAATATGGATGGTTGGGTATTTTTTTTATTTAATTACATTTGGAACTATTGTTGCATAACCGTCCATTGTAAATCCATATGCACCGTAATGCATAATACTTGTTGCATCATATGGAACACCAAAATTTGTTATTGTATTTGCATTGTACGTATTAAAATTATGTTCTTTACCACTTTCAATGTGTTCAAATTTAATGGTTACAAAATCATCACGTTCCGTTGCACTTTGCATATGATAAAAGCCCATTGCATGATAGAATTCATGCATAATTGTACCGGCACGCATACAACTATAACCGGGTGTATTTAATTCTAAATTTAATTGTTGTTGACCGCCACGACGTCCAACACTTGAAAAACAACCGGATTCATGTCCCTATATATATAATATATATTATATAATAATTACTAATTAATTCATTATGTTAAAAAAAAATTAATTATATGTTAGCATATATTACGGTAACATTCACGTAATCCGTTTCAATGGTACGTTCAATGAATCTTAAACATGTTGAAGTTTCAATTATGTTTAATGATATACGGATATAATTTTTATGATCATCACTAAATATATCATCAATATGATAATAAACTGTATTATCTGGCCAACGAGCGGCTGTATTCAATAATCCAGTACGTGCCATATTCGGTGATTGTATATTTTCGGCTTGATCAACATCCAATATAATATCACCTTCAAATTGACCGCTTAACTCTTCCGGATTTTGTATAAAACCATCGGAATGTAATAAAGCAACTATATATATATCGGAAAAATATAGATATAAATTATTAAATTTTTCTTAACATAGAAATCTTTTAAATTTATTTACGCATCAAAAAACTATCACGAAAAAAACACCCCTAATTACACGTCTCAGAAACATTGACAAAAAACTGTTAAATGCTGAAATGTGAGATAAAAATCTTATATGTGTTTTGGCGACGATGTTTAAAAAAATAGAATTTGTTAATAATTTTTTTTTTAACCAAGTAGGGGATATCTTCAAAGGTCTACCCGACCGGGCGATTGTGTCAGATTCTTACTGACTAAAACTCCGATTCTCCGATTGCGGTACTTTAATATGTCGAAACACATGCCTGAAAAAGTTGTTTTGGGGGGAAGTTTAATAACTTTCTTTAATTTGAAGAAAACCGCTGCTGAAAGTTATCGTTTGTTGGTGGAAGCTTATGGTGGACATGTTCCAGCTCAAGCAACTTGTGAACGATGGTTTGTACGCTTCCGAAATGGTGATTTTGACTTGGAAGACAAAGAACGGCTAGGTCAGTCAAAAAAATTCGAAGACGAAGAATTGCAAGCGTTAAACAACCATTGGCAAACGTTTACATTTTGTCATAAATGCCATTTTCAAGTCAAAAAAATCCGCATTATTAATTCCTACACCTAATATGATTTTAATATTACGTAAACCTTTTGTGGTACAAACAGTTTAAGTTTAAACAGAAGACCATCATGCCACACCCTATCCATAAAGCCTTACTGTTGTCCAGGAATAGTGTACGAATATGAAACCTACAATATGGGTACGAAGTAATGAAGAAAAGGCAGAAGCATTTGCAAAACATCTCGAAGGGGTGTTTAAACCGCATTCATTATCTAATCCGTCGGGGACGAAGTTGAAATTCAAAGATTTCCGGACTCCCACTGCCCACAGTGCTGCCAATTATGGAACTTAAAACTAGTGAAATCGAAAACATTATTAAAACTAACATTGATCCCAAAAACGGCCTTTGGATACGACCTGATAAATGGAAGGATTCTAAAGGAATTCCCACCAAAAAGGTATTAATTAAAAAAGGAATAAGGAAAAGGAATAAAGAATAGAGAGGCACAATAGATGTTAATGGTCGCAGTAAAAAGGGTTATCTTGGACCCCAATCCGGTGGGAGGGGTTTTAGTCGGTAGGACGTCCGAGTGACAGGAGTCCGACACACAGTATGTAAATGGATTTCCTCTTTCAAGAAAAAAAAAAGTATTAAATGAATTACATACATAACATATTATGCAACGTAATTTTAAGAATAGGATATTTTTGTGCCGACGCAGTGAAAGGTTGCAGAAATAATTTGAATACATAAGCCTGGAAAACCAGAAGTCACCTCATAGAGACCGAACAGGCTGTTACCATGCTTATCCAAATTATTCGAAAAACTGCTTCTTGAAAGATTGAAACCGCAATACAAATTAATCGTAATGTGATTCCGAATCATTGGTTTTAGAAACGATCATGCAACAATTGAACAGGTTCACAGAAAAGCGGAGAAAATGAGAAAACATCTGGAAAATAAAATCTACTGTGCTCCATTATCTATGAGAGTTTTGTGGTACATTTCATGTATCATTGTTCTCTTCATCCCATCCCATTGGCATATGTTCAGTTCCCTGCTCCCTTTTCAGTACCAGATTCAGATTCATCTTCTTGTGTCCATAAATGGTACCCTTCTGGTACTACGTATTGTTTTGTACCATCCATATTCATTGCAGTCTTTATCTTTACAATGAATAGATGCAAATTCAATAAAACTAGCAAAATGTTTCCTTGGACATGGTCGGCATGATGCGAAAATCACCAGTAATACCCACACACATGTCATGTCCACACACATGCCATGTCAGTAATACCCACACAAATGCTACGTCAGTCTTTGTACCCGATTTATTTTAATCATATAACGGTGATTAAATATAGATAAAATTCGCTAATCAACGAAATCTATGACGGAAAATTATAAAAAATTATAATTAACAAGATATAATTATAATAATTATAATTGGGGAAATTGGGAACAAAGAGGGCGCCGGGGGAGGATGGAATGCCGGGTGAATATTTGAGATCGTTGGGGGAGGGAGCAAGAAAGTGGATGGTCGAAGGAATAAATGATGTGTGGAATGGTAGGGAGCAAGTGCCGGATGGGTTTAAAAGAGCGGTGGTTTATCCTTTATATAAAAGGGGGGATAAGAAGAATGTGGAAAATTATAGAGGTATTTCATTTTTGAACGCAATGGAGAAGGTGTTGGCGGGGTTATTAAATGGTAGGCTGGTGGAGTGGATGGAGGACGAAAGGGTTTTCAATGAAAGTCAGGCAGGGTTTAGAAGGGGATATTCGGCGATGGAGCATATAATGAGTTTAAAGGGAATGGTGGAACTAAAGATGAAGAAAAAAAGGGGGACGAGGGTATATGGTTTTTTTTGTGGATTTGAAGGCGGCGTTTGACAGAGTGGACAGGGAGTTATTGTGGTGTAAGTTATATGGAAGTGGGGTGTCAAGCAAAATGGTGAAAATGATAAGAAGAATGTATGAGGAAAATGAGGCGTGTGTATGGGGAAGTGCGGGGAATTCGGAGTATTTTGAGTGTGAGGGAGGAGTGAGACAGGGGTGCGTAATGAGCCCAATGTTGTTCGCGCTGTATATAAATGATTTATTTGATGAAATTGGAGGAGGTATATGGGTAGCGGGAGAAAATGTGAGGATCTTAGCGTATGCGGACGATTTGGTGTGTTTAGCGGATAATGTGGGGGTTATGCAAGGAATGGTAGAAAATTTGGTGAGATATTGTGAACGGTGGAAAATGGAGGTTAATTTAACTAAATCGAAAATGATGGTCTTTAGGAATGGTGGGAGAGTAAGGAAGGATGAAGTGTGGCAAATGGCCGGAAAGAAAGTGGAGGTGGTGGGCGGATATAAATATCTTGGGGTTGAAATGACGGATGGAGGATCATGGAGGAAGCATTTGAAAAATAAAGCATTGGAAGCGAAGGCGGGTATGATGCAGGTGTGGGGTGGTGTGTTGAACCGGGCGGATGTTGGCGTGGAGGCGAAGTTAAAAGTAATGGATGGTGTGGTTAGGAGTGTGCTAAGCTATGGGTGTCAGGTATGGGGAGTGAGGAGGTATGAGGAGATGTATGGGTTTGAACGATATGTAATGAAGAGAATGATGTGGCTGAATAAGACGTGTAGGGAGTGTATATTGTATTTGGAATTGGGGAGGGTGCCAATGTGGGTGTATTGCTTCAGGCTGCACGTTAGGTGGGTAATTGGAATGTTGGGTAAAGGCGAGACGCGGTTGGTGAGGAAGATTTTATGGGAAATGGTGGAAAAAAATGTGGGATGGATAAGTGAGTGGAAAAAGAAAGTGGGGGAATTAGAAATGGAATGGAATTGGGAGTCAAGAGATATGGAGTATTGGAGGTTAAGAGCGGAGGGGGTAGTAAAGCGGGTGGAAGATGAGTGTGTAAAGGCGTTGAGAATGGAGGGAAGGAGACAGAATAACGAGGATTGGGTGTATCCGGAGTTACAATGGGGGGTGGTAATGCAGGAATATTTTAGGAGTAATTTGAAGTTTGAGGAGATTTATTTATTTATTTATTTATTTAGAAAACATTAAATACTAATGTACAATAATTTATAAGTTGTTATAAAAATTTTTTTAAATGAGATGAGAATGATAATGCGGGTGAGGGGAGATGTAATGGGATTAAATGCAAAAGGATGGGGTAGTGAAGAAAAGTGGAGGTGCACGATGTGTAATATGGGTGTAAGGGAAACGGGGTGGCATTTTGTAGGGGAGTGTCCGGTTTTAGGAGGGGTCAAGGAATGTAAGGATATTGTCAAGGAATGGAGTGAAGGAGTTGTTATCCGGAAAGGGGATAGGAGAAAATGGAGAGGTGTGGCGGTGGAAATTGGTGGCAGGGTTTTTGTTGGAAATGGAGAGGTACAGGGAGAGTTTGGTACGGGAGTATAACGGGTAGGGCAAGGCGGGAAAGGAAGAAAAAAAAACAGAGGGTGATGGGTAGAGGATATGTGGAAGGTACTCGGGGCTACGATCGGGTGATCAGGCCCTTACCTTTATTTGTTTATTTGATTTTGATTTATGTTATTGTGTGTATGTTTTGGGGTTTTTTTTTGTAATTTTTTTGGATTGTAATAGAGATTGTAATTAATTAAAAAAATAAAAAATAAATGAATTTATAAAAAAAAAAATTAACAAATTATACACAGAGAATACACTTACTATTTTCTGGTGTATTTGGAACATAACCAATTATTAATGGTGGTGATGATTTATTGATTGGACCACCGATTATAATATCAAAAAATAAAACAATTAAAATATAAAGTACTTTCATTTTTAATTGTAATTGTTTTTTATTTTAATAATAATAATAAAAATATTAAAATTAAAATTTAAATAAAATAAAAATAAATCAACCAAACAATAAATACGCAATTTAATAAATAAATGCGAATTAATAAAAAAGCAGTATAATTATAATTAAAAATTTTAATTTAATTTTTAAAAATAATATATAATTTTTAAGTGGGTTTATTTATTTTTTTTTTTTTAATCGCGAATTATATATTCTTGAATTTGAATGGTGAAATAATGATAAGATTAATTTGAATTATTTGTTGTTTTTTTTATATAATTGTATATGTCGTCCACTGTCCACTTTAAAAATATATTATTGTTATTTTTTTTTTAATTTCATTTATATAATAATCTCTATTTGGCATTATTATATACTTAGATATTTGCTAAATATTGATGAATCGATGAATGACGATCATTATGAAGCATAATTTTTTTAGATCTATTTTTATAATTTTACAGAGTTTTTTCTGTTAAAAATCTGTATTGTTTTTAGAAAATTGAAGAAGCAAGAAAGGAATTATGGGCGCTAAAGGAGCGTCAAGACGTTCAGAGTATTAGAAGAAGAAGAATAAACAACCTTATACGAATAGTTTTCCTAAAAAAAAATTTCGCATTCAACTATATTTAATAATATTGTATATATTTTTTATAATTTAATTTTGTTATACTATATTCAACTTAATAATAATCCACTTCTTAATTATTATCAATTTTTAAGCTATATATATTGATAAAAAAATAAATCAGGTACTTGAAATATTTTAATATGTATAACAAATCGCGATTAAAAAATTATAGATGATATTATAATTAAATTTATTTAAAAATAGAATTTTATAATATAGATAGATATTTGCCACTTTATTACTGATTTACTTTTGCGTACAAATTAATTTGAAATTTTTAAATATCATATAAGTTTTAACAGTAGCTAAAGACAAATCGCTGTTGTCAAAAATAAAATGAATAAAATTATTGGGTTATTATGTTTATTTGGATTATTAAACGTAATCTCATGTAATCCAATTGATATCGGTGGTCGGTATATATACAAATTCATACTTATTTAATTATTTTATAATTTTTTGATTATAATTAATTAATTTAATTATATATCTATTTAGTGTCTAATAAAAATGTTCAAAGTAATGAAGAATTTTCTGATGGATTATTTGAAGGTGATATGATTTTAAATGAATTCCAAAAAAGTATTTTACTTGGTGATCAAACAAATCCACAACGTATTGGTTTAATTAATGAAAATACACGATGGCCCGATAATACCGTAATTTATCGTTTCAGTGATGTTTTCTCAAACGTTCAAATTGATTACATTGAATTGGGATTACAAAAAATTGCTGATGCAACATGTATACGTTTTAAACATCATACCGATGAACCGGGATATATTGAATTTGTGGTAAGATATTAATCGTATATATGCAGTGCAGAGATGGGAAATTTTGTCTATAGTTGTCTATAATTAGCTGATTTATAATTAAAAATTTGGTCGTGCACCTATTGTGGTTCAAAAATCGTGTATAGTAGATTTGCCATTTGAGTTCAGAGAAAGTTCAAAGGAAATTTGCGATCTTAATCCTCATCCTCATCCAAAATGGGGGACAAATTTTACGGAAACACTTTTTATAAAGTCGATTATAATATCTTTTGAAGCAATCGGGTATTTTTCAAAATTTCTGCTTACATACAACAGAAATTGATTGCATTTTTCAAATGATTCAAGTAAAATTAAAATGAGAGGAAAACCGCTGGCTGTATTTTAATATTAGGGAAAATTTTCTTGGAAAAAATTAATTTTTTTTGGACTCTCTTTACCGAATGTAACGTCGTACCGACTAGGGCCAGGTATTCCGCCCAGTGTATTGCGACCCATAGGGTATATCGAATATATCTGTAACGCATTTTAAAGCATTTAAAATTCGAAGATATGAGACTGTCGGACTAGGGTCTTTTATGCCAGACTGGATTTCTGATTCAATATGCTCAACAGTAGAGTGAGAGCCCTCAGAATCAGGCATTTCGGTATCTGATATATCAGACGCCGTGCCTTGAATGGTAAAGTACCGTTATTTTATTGGATGGGTTAAGATACATATCATAATCTTCGGCTTCTTTTTTTTGTTGGAGTCCATTTACTATTAGACTTGTAACTGAGGTTGGTCGCCCATAGCAGATACTATTTTTATGGTAATGGTGTTTGGGAGCTGGAAGTTCTTAGTGCATTTCTGATTTGGGTGTCACTATCAGCATAGGCATTCGGTTCATTGCAATCTAACCGCTCGCACCACGTCAAGGTGACTTCCGGGCGAGAGATCCTATTCGTTTGATAATATGGCAAAAACATTTTCCATAGTTCCGCCAAAATATAATGATATTAATATATATGAAACTTTATAAAAAAAATTTTATCTATGTACAAAATCTTTCAATGTTTGTTTTAATTTTAAATATAAAGGCAAGAGCCGGTGGTGGTTGTTCGTCGAACGTTGGATATGGTGGTGGCCGACAAACAATTAATTTAGAATTATATGAACCGGAAGTTGGTTGTTTCCGTCAGGCAACTATTGTACATGAAATGTTACATGCATTAGGTATTTATCATATGCAAAGTTCAACGGTACGTGATGATTATGTTGATATTATAACGGAAAATATACAATCGGGAACCATAAATAATTTTAATAAATATGATGAAAGTGTTATCTCATTATTTGGTGTACCATATGATGTTGGTAGTGTAATGCATTATGGTGCTTATGCATTTAGCAAAAATGGTTATGCAACAATTGTGCCAAAGGTAAGAAGACATAGAGTGATTCGGCAGGTGTTTAAATATTCATGGTTTTTTTCAAAAATTTCATAATATATTCATATTTTTGCTTATTTTTCCAGGATATATCCAGAATTGATGAACTCGGTCAACGAGTTGGTATGAGTCAATCAGATATCGATAGATTAAATGCAATGTATTGTGTTTAAAATTATTTAATGACAATAAATAAAATTTACATTTTTATAAATTTCAAATCAAAAATCATTATTTTTTTTTATTAAGTGCGTATGTGTGTTACTTATACTTACTTAATCAATTGTTTTTTATGGTTTTTATTTGTTTTAATCTTTATTTTATTTTATTTTAAATGATTTTGCTATTTTTCTTCTTATCAATGAACAATATATATATACATATATATATATGTCTTTGATTGGAAAAAAAAACAAAAAAAAGATATAACTCTGTGATTATAAAATAAAGTTGAAAACAACAATGTATTTACTGATTTATTTAATTGTTATTGGCGAATAAAATTTAACATATATTTTTATTATATCATGAACATGGAACGAATATATTCTATATACAAAATTCATATAATCGCAGGATCATCGAATTAGAATATTGAAAAACATGGTTAAAATTTCGATTATTGGAATGTTAATGTTTTAAATTATACGTGCATTCATTTTGATAATATAATCAGTGGCGTAACTACAATGCTGCAGAATACGCAAGGGAGAGTCCCGACAATATGGGGAACCTAAAAATGCTGTTTTTTAAGGTATTTGTATTGATGCATAAAAAGTCTGTAATGTGTATTTTCGAAATTGTACATAATAGAGTCAGGACCCAAACTATACACTAATTTATGAACAGATTGATGAGCATTCTCACAGGAAAATTGAAACATAACAGGCATGAAAAATTTTTTTCTTTGATACATATTAAGTTTTGTATCGTCTAGAATTCTAGATATATACGAAAAAGGAAAAACACAAATTTAATAAACGCACCTATTATATATTTTGACCATTATATGATTGTATTATCTTTGTTTCATATATTTTACTAACTTTAGATTGATCAAAATTTTGATCTTATATGATTGCATTTTTGATTGCGGTGATATTAAAAATTAAAAACAATACAGAAATTTGTATAAATAAATGGGCGAACGACAAAGGCCAATTGACACAGCAACTTTTTTCCTGGAAATAAGAAAAATGTAGGTAATCATTTAAAGCAATAATTTGAAGTTACGCCACTGAATATAATTACTGGCATTTCCGCATCACAAACGACCGATTTCAATTTTATTCTGCATATATATATATACGAACGAAGTGTTATATATATATATATATATATATATATATATATATATATAACACTTCGTTCAATAATGTGTGTGACTGACACATAGATGGCGTCCCTAGAACTAAATCAATATTTTTTTTCGCATTTGGCAACCTTTTTAGGCTTACTGTCAACATCATATGTTAATCAGATCATTTGTTTACAAGTTACAGTGCTATAAGTGACGCTATTTTTGTGTTTTAAAAAAAAATGAATTCAAAGCAATTCCGTGTGCTGATTTATCATTGTTTTTTAATGAAAAAAAAATACTGTTCAATGCCAGGAATGGCTTGAAAAACATTACTCGGACTCTGCTCCATCAAAAAGAAGCATTTGTTATTGGTATGCCGAATTCAAACGTGGTCGTACAGACACCGATGACATTCCATCTACTGGAAGGCCAAATGACGCTGTTATTCCGGAAAACGTTGAAAAAACACTGAAAATCATTATGTCCAACCGTAAAGTGAAAGTGAGGGAGATTGCTGACATTCTGAAGATATCAGCAGGCAGTGTACAAACCATAATACACGAACATTTGGGTATGAAAAAGGTGTGTTCCAAATGGGTGCCGCGTTTGCTCACACCGGAGCAAAAACAACAACGAACCGATGATTCAAAGAGCTGTTTGGACATGTTTACGCGCAATAAGTCGGAGTTTTTGCGACGGTACATCACAATGGATGAAACATGGATCCACCATTTCACTCCAGAGTCAAATCGGCAGTCTGCTGAGTGGCATGCAGCCGGCGAAAGCCGCCCAAAGCGACCAAAGACGCAGCAGTTGGCTGGCAAGGTTATGGCGTCTGTATTTTGGGATGCGCATGGAATAATATTCATCGACTATCTCCAGAAGGGGCAGACCATCAACAGCGACTATTATATAGCGTTATTGGAGCGTTTGAAAGTCGAAATCGCAAATAAACGGCCTCATATGGCAAAGAAAAAAGTGTTGTTCCACCAAGACAATGCACCGTGTCACAAATCAATGAAAACGATGGCAAAATTGAACGAATTGGGCTTTGAATTGCTTCCCCATCCACCGTATTCTCCAGATTTAGCCCCCAGCGACTACTGGCTCTTCGCAGACCTCAAAAGGATGCTCCGTGGTAAGAGATTTGGCTCAAATGATGAAGTAATCGCCGAAACTAACGCCTATTTTGAAGGCAAAGAAAAATCGTTTTACAAAGGCGGTATCGAAAGATTGGAAAAGCGTTGGAATGATTGTATCTCCCTAAAAGGGGACTATCTTGATGAATAAAAACGAATTTTGGCAAAAAAATGTGTTTTAATTAATTAGTCACACACATTATTGAACGAAGTGTTATATATATATATATATTGGGAAAGTTCTCATATAAGTTAATTCAACGTCAGATCTTAGACCCATCAGGATTTTTTCTCCCTTGTCCAAGGTACTGGAAAGGCTGATGAAGATTAAACTCTGTTGGCATATTTCACTTAATAATTTTCTCTACGAATATTAGTTTGGGTTTAGACCGAGGCATGGCACTTCTTCGGCTTTCTCAAGGGCATTTGATACTTCAGTTCAAATTTTCACGATCGGCAGCCGGACTGATCCATAATTACCTTTCTTCTA
This sequence comes from Dilophus febrilis, assembly GCA_958336335.1. NCBI lineage: Eukaryota > Metazoa > Arthropoda > Insecta > Diptera > Bibionidae > Dilophus > Dilophus febrilis. The sequence goes on along the minus strand of OY284472.1, from coordinate 19,704,019 downwards.
GATATCAAAGTGTTAATGTAGGGAATTCTAATTCTCTGCCTTCCCTAGTTCATTGCGGGGTTCCCCTGGGATCCATACTGGGGGCATTGTTGTTCTGTCTACTTATTATTGATTTGCCTAAATGTCTTCGGTACTTGAATTATTGTTACTTATTTGCCGACGATGTACAATTCCTGCAATACTGCTGGTCCTGTAAACAAAATCGATCATTGTTTTGCAATTATAAATGATGACTTGGATGCTGTATTTCGTTGGGGGAGTCGTGAATGGTTTAACAGTTAATGTGTCAAAATCTAATGGCATGATCATAAGTGCACGGGCAACGCCAACTCACGATCTTCTCGCAGTCCGGTTGGGTTCATCAATTATTCAATATCGGTAACGTGTGAAAAGTCTGGGTTTGATATTTAACGATACTCTCACCTGGGATGATCATATGGCATCTGAACCGTTAAAATTTATAGTGGACTTCGTAAACTTTGGTACACTGCTTATTTGACGCCCATTTCGGTTCGCCGTAGGCTGGTGGTGGCACTGTTAATTCCTCTCCTCCTGTATTGTGATGTTGTGTTATCCTCTATGAGTGCGGGGGCATTGACCAGTCTGAATGTTTTATTTAATAATTACACGCGGTATGTTTTCGGTATGCGCCGTTTCGATCACATTTCCAATTATAAAACGGCAATCCTGGGTTGTTCACTTAATACATATCTCAATTATAGGTAGGTTATAATTCGTCTTCAAATTATTGCGCTCGTCGGTGCCGTTATATATGATGAGGAATATTCAACCTGGTCAGTTTGTCATATGAACGAATGAATAATTAGGGTAATGTGGTTTGAATTGGCGTTTTGAAAGATGTGTTATGAATTTTAATTTTTTTATAACTTTTTTTACAATTATCGAAAAATTTTTTTTTTATATTTATTTACTTTTCTCTGGGCCATAAAGAAATTGTATAATATAGAAATGTCTCAATTACAATTTTAGATATGAATAAATAAACAAAAAAAATATGATTGTTAAAAATCGGTTACCCTTGTCAAGTAAACAGCTCAATCGCCGTTCTCTGGACGACCCTGATCAGGCACAGACCTCGATTGCAGTTTCCTGGACAAACCCGAGGGCATATCATGATTTTCGCGGCGATACGAAATATAGGTATCGCAGTTCTTGCTATTGGAACATTTTCGATATAGAGAGTCATATTTTTCGATATAAATTATTTAGCGAAAAGCCGAAAATAATAATGCGAACGCGATATAACATTTACATGTGCTAGCTCTGTGTTCGAATATTATAAAATAGTCTTGTGTTTAATTTTGTTTACAAATGGCGCTTTATATGTGAAAATGTTATAGTGGCGATAAACAAAGTGAGGATAATTAATAATTAATTTAGTAAAATTAAAAAAAAATAACAATAAATAACAGTAAATATGTATAATTTAATCATAAACTATTACTACTTACTTGTAAAATAAAACATTCACAAAATATATAAATTAAATTATGTATTATTATTATTGGCAATTCCAATAATATTAAATTAAAATAAACAGACAAAAAATTCCCAAATAATTTAAGAAAAAAAGCAAAAACAATCTCACACAGGGCGATGGTGCTCCTACAAAATAGATAGGACAATTTGTGTCAACACAAGTGCTAAGTGGAGGTATTTTCGTACATGTGTGATATAACCCAAGTAACACAAGTGGAATAAAAAAACGTATTTGTGTCACTTGCGCGTTTGTGCTCGCACAAGAGGAATAAACGAAAACGCCCATAAAAATAAAAATATGTGCTGTTATATTCATATGTCTTGTCTTGATATGTCGCGCAGGCGTAGTGTAGTGAAGTGAATTATGAATTACGTTCATTTATCAGTGTTCACGTGGTACGGTAGTATTGTAATTCATAACCTCTAATTTTGTATTTTTGGCGGTAGAATGAATATTTTTTTTTCATTCAATTATTATCTTTAATATAATTTGCTGTAAATAATTATTTAATTATTTTTGTAATATTTGTTAATTATTTTTATAAATCTTTAATAAAATATGCCAAAAATTAGGGCTTATATAATGACTACACTACGAAATCTGTTCACGTGGTGCGCATTACAAAATTCACTACGCAACGAACCTCACATTTGGAGCGTTCTACATAATTCGCGACGTTGCAAGTTTTTTTAGTGTTCACGTGGTCGTTTTTATAAACCACTACGCCACTATGCAACGCTACTCTACCACTTGAAATTTTATAGAAATAATATATACAATTTGTATTTTAATTTTTAACTTTAATAATGTTAATTTTTAATGTTCAATTTCTATAAGACAATGTAAACAAACTTTTTTATTCAAATTTATTGATTTAATAATTTTAACACTGGAAATGAAATCATTTTTTGGGAAATTTCGGCGACGTAATCTGTGATACCAATAATTCGCGCGGGTTGAAAACATATGTCTCGTCTCGCCGCGAAAATCATGATAGGCCCTCTGGTCAGGTGACAAAATGACCGTTATAATTTTTTGGCGGTCACCCCCCCTTCCGGAGATAGGGGGGGTCAAAGTTTGGTTTTTTTTAGAAAATCTTGATTTGTGACGCAACCTGACGGGCGATTTTCAAAACTCAAATAAAGGTATTTTTGATTATCTTTCATTTAAAACAACCCCGGAATAAATCGGAGATATATATGGGGTCAGGGGTGGGAAAATGTGGTTTTTTACATTTTTGGAGATGGAACCGGTCTGTAAAGGGTTAAATGAATTTTCCCAGCGGAAAATTAAAGCTAAATGTAAGATGCAACCAACCCTCTTGCCCATTAACCCATATATGGCAAACACCGTGACTCGTTTCGTATCAAACATGTGATTGGACTAGTTTTACTACACTTCAGTATCATTTCAACCTTCATTCTAACAATATTGTATTTTTTATTAATCTTTAAATAAAGATTTGTTCAATTGAATTAATTATATATTCTACTGGGACAATATTGTATTTTTTATTAATCTTTAAATAAAGATTTGTGCAATTGAATTAATTATATATTCTACTGGGAATATACAGTTATTCTAACAATATCAAAAAAATTTTCTAATACGAAATTAAAGGTAATTCAATTACCTATTAATCTAGTGCCGGCTCTAGAGCACAACTCGGTTCAGTAGTTTAAAAGTTACAGCCTAATTACTGAATGTATATATTTTTCAATGAACGTCAATTTTCAACCTCCCCTCACTCGACAGGGGTTGAAGTTAAAGCCCCCCCCCCCCCCCCCCCCCCATCCACTCCCGATACGATTTTGCTGGAAATAACCACAGGATTACGTGGTATACGTTTGTACGTACTATATCAATGGGGGCACCCTGTATATACAGGAAAAAAATAAACTCAAATAAAGAAAATTAATTCAATTATATTTTTTTTTAAAATTGTATACATTTTCTTTTTATTTTTTAATGTTTTTTTTTTTTGTATTAATTTTTAATTATATATCTTCTTTATTAAACATTTAATATATTAAATGTTTTGTTTTTACGACGATTTTTTTTTTCTTTTGGATTTAATTTTAATTATAATTACTTGTTTTTATGTTATATTATTTTTTTTATGTATATATATATAGGAATTATATATATATATATATTAAAAATTACTCTTTTTTTTTTTTTTAAATTTATTTTTAGTGTTTTGTTATTTTTTTTTATTTACTAAATATATAATTGTTTTTATATATAATATAAAGAAAAAAAAAAAAAAGTATATAAATGGTTTTTTTATATAAGTTCATAAAAAAGAAATCAGAAAATCAAATTAAAATAAATTAAATATAATTCATTGAATTGAAATTAAATTAAAAAACTTTGATTATTCATTTTTTGTTTGTTTTTGTGTTAATCTCGACGCTATTATAAAAAAAAATGTCATCGTTTTTTTTGTTTTTGTTTGATTTTTATTATAATTGTAATTTATTTATTTTATGAATAAATTTTTTTAATTTATCTTGTTTTTTTTTTTTTTTTCGACTAATGCGACAAAATTCGGGATTTTATATTTGATTATTATTTTTAATTTAATTTATTGTTTTTATTGTTCTTTTCATATAGTGGTGGAGTTAATTTAAAAATAAGATATAAACAGAGAATAAAATCAAATAATAATGCGGGGGAAAAAAATCTAATATAATTAAAATTTAATTAAATAAAAATCGCGCTTTTCGGGAAATTATTATTTAAAATAATATTTTTTTTTTTAAATTATTTAAATATAGCAATAAAATATAACATTTTGTAATATAAAATAGTAATATGGTTTTTGTTTTTAAAGTTAATTATATATATTTTATTTAGTAATAATAATATGTCGTTATATATAATCATCCGGGGTATGTAATAATATATATTTTTAAGGATAGATTATTTATAGAAAAGAGAGAGAGTATAGGGAACAAAAAAATAAAGGAATAAAAAGGGTAAAGGTTTATTATTAAGGAATATTATTTGGATTGGGAATATTTTTTTTTAATTTTTAATTTGATAGAATATTTACAAAATTTACAGATTAATATTTTTTGAAATAATAACAACAAAAAAAAAAAACGTATTATATAATAATAATAATAAAAAAAAGCATAATAAAAGTAATAATAAAAATATTAGGTTGTCTAAAAAGTATTGTTAATTTTTTTTAACAAAATTCAAACGATTTTTTTATATATTTCAAATGAACTTTATTAAACCAAATATGCGCCGTTTTGATCGATGACCCTTTGCCATTTTTCTGGTAAAGACATTATCCCATCACTGCAGAACTTCTGTGTTTTCTGGGCAAAAAACTGATCCAAGTGCATTTTGCAGTCCTCTGCGGAATTTAATTTTAAACCATTAAGGAAGTTCTGCAGAGACCGGAACAAATGATAATCTGAAGGTGCAAGGTCCGGGCTATATGGTGGATGCATTAAAACTTCCCAGCCAAACTCTCTCAGTTTCTGCCGAGTCATTAAAGATGTGTGTGGTCTGGCGTTGTCATGATGGAACACAACACCCTTTCGATTGATTAATTCTGGACGTTTTTTTTTAATCTCGTGCTTCAATCTTGTTAATTGTTGACAATAGAGATCGGAATCAATGGTTTGACCGGGTGCTAGTAATTCATAATGAACGATTCCTTTCCAATCCCACCAAACAGACAGCATTACCTTTCTTGGTGTTAATCCAGGTTTTGCTACTGTTTTAGGAGCTTCACCCTTCTTGGACCACGATCTTTTTCGTACATTATTATCGTATGTGATCCATTTTTCATCACCTGTAATCATTCGCTTTAAAAAGGACTCGATTTCGTTCCTTTTAAACGGCGTTTCGCAAATGGAAATTCGGTTCATTAAATTGTTTTGTGTTAATTCATGTGGTACCCAAACATCGAGCTTTTTCTTGTATCCAGCCTTTGTCAAATGGTTTAAAACTGTTTGGTGATGGATGTTTAGTTCTTTAGCGATATCATGACTGCTTACGTGTCGATTTTCTTCAATTTTTGGTATGATTTCATCGACTTTTTCAGTGATTGGTCGACCAGAACGAGGTGCATCTTTGACATGAAAATTACCGGAACGAAATCGAGCAAACCATCTATAGGCTGTTAATTTTGATAAAGTTCCTTCACCGTAAACTGCACAAATTTGTTCATGTGCCTGCGTTGCATTTTCACCTTTTTCATAATAAAATTGTAAAATGTATCGAATTTTTTCACTAATTTCGCTCATCTTTAATGCACTACAACTTTTAAATGACTAAACAAATTTAATTTTTTTTTTTTTTTTTATCAACGAAATGTCATCTTTCGAACGTATGTTAGTGTTACCTGATCAGATTAGTACTACTTGAAATATCCAATTATAATGACATCTATTTATAAAAATTAACAATACTTTTTCGACAACCTAATATTAAAAATAATAAAATAATAATAATAAAGAATTGATATTATAGAAACAATTGAAATAAAATTATGTTTAATTTGTTTTTTTTCCATCATATTTTTTTAAATGTATATATAAAAAAAAAAGAACATTTTAAATCAATTTAATAAATATATTGTTATTATTTTAATTTTGTTTTATTATTTTTATTGTAAATATTATATATATATATTTTTTTTTTTAATTTATTTTAAATAGTATATTATTATAATTTTATATACGATTTTCTACCACAGAGTTTCAATTTTATTAACCAATTTTATTAATTAAAAAAAAAAAAAATTGTATTACACTTTGGAAAATATATAAAATATATTTACATTTAAAAGTTTAATTTTTAATTTGTTCAAACTTTTTTTTTTTTTTTTTTATATTAATGATAAAGCTATATAAAATTATATAATTATATTTATTATTTATATAAATTTTCGCACTAAAAAGTTTTATTATTATTTTGATGAATACATTTAATTTTTTTTTTTGTTAATTCATTCTTTTTTTGCAATTATTTTTTTTTTTTAACAAATAATTTTTAATTGTTTTCTCTCTTAAAATATATTATTTAAAAAATAATAATAATAATAATAATATATATTTTGTTATAAATAGAAAGAGATAAAATATATAAATAAAATAAAATAAATTATTCGCTTTATATCGGCTGCATTTTTTTTTTTTTTTGGTTGTTGTTTATTTTTGGTTAGTGTTTTTAGTAAATTTATTTAAAAAGGTTTTTTTTTTTTTAATTTTTTTATATTACAAAATATGCATTTATTTATTATTATAATAATTTATTTATATAAATAAAAAATATATTATTAGTATAGGACATATTTTTATAAAAATCAAAATTTATATATATGAAAATAAATAATAATAATAATAATAATAAGAATAATTTAAAATAAATAAATTGAATTAAATTATATTTATTTTAAATTATGTGTCACATATTGCAAATATGGTATATAAAGTTTATTTTATTTTATTATTTTTTTTTGAATTTCTAATATAGTAGTGGTGGATTTTTAATTCCACAATTAAAAAATATTTTTGTTTTTTTTTTTTTATTATTTAAATTGCATACAAAATAATATAATTATATATTTGTTAACTATATTGATTTTATTTAATTAAATTTATTATAGTTCAATTAATTTATTAAAAAATTTAATTAAATTTATTTATCATATTTCAATTAATTTTATTAATTTTATTATTAAAATAAAAATGTTTGTTTACTGCTGCGTGTTCTATGTTTTTTTTTTGTCATAATTTTAATTTCTGTTCGGTTCTCGCTGATTAAAAAATATAATAAATAATCGCTTTTATTTGTATTGGTTTTTTTTTTTTTTTTCAAAATATAATAGTTTTTTTTTATTTATTGTTATATTTATTACAAATATGATATATATTTTGTTGTGAGTTAATTTTTGAATGAAAAGATATGACTTTTTTTTTGTATTTTTGTTGTTGATGATGATAAATTTTTATTGAGATTTATTTATTATTTATAAATATATATATATAATTTATTGATCAATGTGAAAAATAAAAAATTTGTAATGTAAAAAGTATATATAGGATTAATACTGGTGCGGGGGGATCGTACGTTGGTCCCTCGCCCTTCTGTGGGTTTACCAGGAAAGATAAGCGATGGAAGCAATTGAATTGTGGTCCAATGAAAAGGTTAAGGGAGACTGGGATATCAGGGGCCGTAAGCATTCAAAAAAATTTATTTATATAAATGCAAAGAGAACTGAGGAAATTCTGAACTTATCGAGAGAACATCTTAAGGTTCTCTGCTGGGCTCTCACGGGACATGCGCCGTGTAACAACCATCTGAAAAAGATTAGATTGGTCGATAGATTGAGCAATGCAGATTCTGCAAAAAGGATAATGAGACCATGGAACACATACTTGCAAAATGTTCAGACCCCTGTAAAAAACGAAGGAAATATCTAGGAAAAGACTTTCTCAGGGAAAGTGGATATAAAAACCTTCCGGTAAAAGCGGTCATCAATTTGCTAATTGGTGACCTATGAGAAAAGGTCTATTTTTCTATTTTGAGTAAAAGGAATAAAGAATATAGGGGCACAATAGATCTTAATGGTCGCAGTGCGAGGGGGTCTCTTGTACTCCAATCCTGTGGGAGAGGTTTTAATCGGTAGGACGTCCTAGTGACGGGAGTCCGACACACAGTCTGTAAATGGATTTCCTCTTCCAAAAAAAAAAAATAAATATAGGATTAATAAAGGATTTAATTTATAAATTTGTTTTTTTTTTTTTTTTTTTTTGCATGAATTAATCTTTTCCGGGTTCAAGCCCGGTCCTAACGAATGTTATAGTAGCACTAAAAATTCGGGCGCCCTCGCATTTTGGGCATTTCTGACCCTTAAAAAATTGCAAGTTATATAATAAGGATGAATAATAAATTTTATGTGTAATATCAAATAAAATCGGGATTCACAGCATGGTTAGGACTGGGCCGACCCGGGTTATTATCTTCTTCATGGAATAGAAATATTTATGTATGAAAAATCGATCATCTAAATTTGATTTCAATTTCAAAATAGAGTTGATTTTGAAAAATTTTGTGTATTTATTATATAATAAATAATTGTTTTTTAATTTGATTAATTATTTATTTTCATAAAATAATTCTAATTACGATTTTGAGAAGACTTAGAGAAAACTACTGAGGAGAGGTGACAGAGCGTTATCTTACTCATGATGATTTATTTATTTAATATTCAGATATCCACGTTTGTTTTGATTCCTATTTAAAAATTCTTTCTGGGTGACAAAATGACATGCAATTTTTGTTTATAAAATATTGCAAGAATTAATTTTTTTACATCAATTTTTTAATTTAATTAATTGCGCGTGGCGGTTTTGTGTGATGGACTAATGAATTATAATGTAATGATTTATTTTATGTTGGATTTCATAAAGAAAATATTTTTGTAAATAAAAAATAAAAATTTTTGAATCAATTTCCAAAAATACATTCTTTTTTTATTTTTTTATATTCTTCCTTCTACTACTATAAAAGTTTTGTTTATTATATTTATTAACCTATATAATGTTAGAACACATTTTTTTTGCTGCTTATTTTATATTATATAATTTGTTTCTATTTTGAATTTGAATTATTTTATAATTATTTAATATATTTTAAAAATTATATAGAAATATTTTCGTAAAAAAAAAAGAAAGAAGAATACTTTTTTAGAAAAATTATAATATATTTATTTATACCAAATATATAAATGTATATATTTTTGTGCAATATTTATAAATAATGATTTGCGAATTTACTCTGCTGCTCTGCTGCTGCTGCGTTGCTAACAAATTATTATTTTTGTTATATAACAAAACTAAATCTATGCGTATAGTTTATGAGGAATTATATTTTTTAATAAATGATTATAATTATACATATAAAGTTAGTTTGTATTTAAAAATACAAATAAAAAACAAAACGAAACAAAATAATTAAATAAAATAAATTGTTAATCAAATCTTGATGAGACTTTGGTTTGTAAGTTTATAATAAAATTAATAGAAGCGAAGCGACCAAATCCGTTAAAGATCCACATGAGGATAATATTTGTAATTTTGATGTTGATCATTTGAAGGACGGTCCGTGAAACACGTTATTGTTAAACCAAGGTATTAATTCCTAAAGGCCCACAAGTCTAATTAGCTGATTTATTGAAAAAAATCAAGGGTTCGCTAATTTTCCGAATTACAGCCATATACCGGGTGTCCAATATAATAAATGCCAGGCCCTTTTCTCAAAAACAAAGCATTTTTAAGAAAAATGATTTAGACAAAAATTGTTCAGTATAGGTCGGGGGACATAAGATGGTTGTATGTTTTGACCTTGGCTTAAGGTCAAATAGGAGATATGACGACAAAATATACTTTTTTTTAAATGGAACGCCCTATTTATCGATACGGATTCTTATTCTACATAAAATAAAATAAGACCATTTTGTATCCGAACATTTTTTGATTGAACCCCAACTTTGGTTTCAAATTTTATTTTAAATTTCTTCAATAAAACAACATTTTTTATAGGTTACAAATAAAATTAAATTAAAATTACAAATATTATCCTTATTTTTTTATGTAGAATAAGAATCCGTATCGATAAGTAGGGTGTTCCATTTAAAAAAAGTATAACCTACGTCATATCTCCTGTCTGACCTTAAGCCAAGGTCAAAACATACAACCATCTTATGTCCCCCGACCTACTGAACAACTTTTGTCTAAATCATTTTTCTTAAAAATGTTTTGTTTTCGAGAAAAAGGCCTGGCATTTATTATATTGGACACCCGGTATAGTTTTTCTCTAATTTTCATTTTCTTCGCATAAATTAAAAGTTCAATCAATTCCTGATATTTTATAGAAGAAAATTTTTGTAAAATCACTAAATTGATTCAAAAGATATAGCCGATTTTCCAAAAAGTGTACCTAAATTTTGTGGCATTTTTGACAGACTGTAAAAATAACAAAAAATTATTCAGCCGTTATCAAATTTTCTTCTATGAAATGTCAGAAATTAATTGCAGTTTTCATATGACATTGGAAAAATTGAAATTGAAATGACCAAGGCCGTAATTCAAAAAATCCAAAAATCAATTTTCCGGAAAATTTAGTAGGTAGCGAGGCCTTGAGTTTTTCCATAAATTATATAATTCCTTTTTTGAATATCACCTCGGTTTGACAATAACCGCCTTTGTCATTTGACCAATGCGAGCCAGTAATGTTTGAATTAATCGTATTGATTACGTATTGGCAAACTTTCCATATATTTCCCATATTTGATTTTATAAAAGATAATTTTTTTATATTAAACAATACAAAAATAATAAAAAAAAAATCAAATAATGATAAAAATTAATAATTCTAATATATTAATAGTTGCGCTCCATCCAATTACCAGAGCTGGGGCTCAATTCTTCAATCAAACGCAAGAGTTGCGTGTACGCAAATAACATTTTTGAGTTTGAAAGTATACGAATAGCTATTTTTGAAATTTTGAGTGTAGTTTTTGCGTATGCTTTCACACGCATCTACTGAGTCTACTATTTTGTAAGCGCAAATATATTTGCGTGTGATTTTATATGAAAAATGTATAGGAAATTGAGCCTCTGCGATTCTATTGAAAAGCGACTTTTTTTAGTGAGTGAGTTCGAAAGAGTGAAAATTATTGTGAGTTCATTCGAACAAGTCACCGGGGCTCAATTTAATTCACTTTTCAATAGAATCGCGCCTCAGGAGTAGGTAAGAGTAGAAAAGAGTAGATTTTTTTCTACTACAAACTACTCTTTGCTATAGTACGGAGTAGTTTGGCTTAGAAAAGAGTAGATTCATTTTACTCTTATCTACTCTTACCTACTCCTACCTACTCCTGGTAATTGAATGGAACGCAACTATTTACATTCATCATCATCATCATCATCATCATCATATACATCATATCATCATATACGCATTATAAAGATTATTTAATTTTGGCCACCCAAAATCAGTCAAATATATTCAATGCGTCATATATGTAGGTTCATCACCTGAGCCGCGATTCTGTTGAAAAGTGACTCGTTAGTGACATGACTTTTTCGTCATTTTTTGGGTATTTTTAGTATTAGAAAAAGGTCATACAGAATACCAGTGACTTGTTCGAATGAAATTACAATAATTTTCACTCTTTCGAACTCACTCACTAAAAAAAGTCACTTTTCAATAGAATCGCAGCTCAGTGACTTGTTCGAATGAACTCACAATAATTTTTACTCTTTCGAACTCACTCACTAAAAAAGTCACCTTTCAATAGAATCGCAAGCTCTGATTAAGTGATTTCGTTAAGGGTTCACGGTGCAATAGAATTCGGATGTTTTACGGACGGTTTAGTTTAGATTCTGCCATAATAACGACGAACAAAAACAAAAATTATAAAGATAAGCATATATTATTTGTACAAAATGGATCGAAAAAAGCGATGTAGATGACGTAAAAAGCATAACTTGTTTTGGATAAAAAGTTGAATATGGTTGAGGAAAAAATAGGGAAAAAATTTTTCTGTTAAATGAATTAATATGTTTTTTTTTAATTTGTAATTTTATTATTTGAATTTATTTTCGACTGATCTTTCTCATAATATATTACAACAAAAAAACGAAACACGTACTCCCATTATAGCAGGTGATAACACAGACCTATCACTTATGCATCACTAATGACTGTGAGGTATCACAAGTGATGTCACTCCCGTATCATTTGCGAGTCACCCATCCTTCCCAAATGTAGAGAAAAGTGATGCTACAGTACCCCCATCACACACACCTAGATACCGATTCATATGTATTGTATGATTTATATACTCTTTCAAAGTTTTAATATCTTTTTATTTAATTGAGTATCACTAAAAAGTATAAAAAAAGTGACTCGTCACCGTTGGCACAATCGGCTGCTTTATATATTTGAACAACAGAAAATTATATAAGGTTGTTTTGTTTCAATTATGTTGAGAAGTCTGCGCCTACCCAATCAGTTTAATTAACTGAAAATTTCCCAGACAAGTTTAACGTGTGTTTTGCCAAATTTAAATAAACAAATAAAATATGAAAACAAATTAAAATGAGCATTTCTACTATAATCCCTTCAACGAATTCCTTCCTTCTGAGGTGCGATTCTATTGAAAAGTGACTCGATAGTGACATGACTATTTCGTCATATTTTGAGAATTTTTAATTTCGAATGAATGAAAGGGGAACAAATTGAGTAAAAAAATAGTCACTAAAATAAAAATGTGTGAGTCGTCAGTGACTCCATATATATTTTTTTTTTAATAAAATCATCATATACGCATAAATTTTAAATACTAATAAATTATAATATTGATTTTTTTTCTATAATTTTCCAAAAACAGTCAATATTTTTTGTTTATTGATAATAATAATAATTAATATAAATAAAAAAAAGGTTCACTTTTTCATACAGAATACCAGTGACTTGTTCGAATGAACTCACAATAATTTTCACTCCTTCGAACTCACTCACTAAAAATAGTCACTTTTCAATAGAATCGCAGCTCTGGCCCCGTTCACTATCAAATCGATTTGTTATTTAAACACATTAAAATATAAAATATTTCATGCAAATCTCATAAATAAGTTCTATTAATTATATATAATTATTTAATTAATTTTGCTCAATTTTAACGCATTGTTTTATAAATACTCATTATATCCTAAAAATAATAATAATAATAACAAAAAATCCATGTACACGAACAAAAAAAAAATTGAATTAAAAAATATTAAATAAATTTGTTGTTGTTGTTGTTATATAACAAAATCAAATTATTCGAGCATTATTAATTTATATAATTTTTTAATATCTATATATTTTTATTGAAAATTATTATTTATTATTATATCACTTTCAAAATAATTGATTTGATTTTATTTTATCAATAATAAAATCAATAATAATCGATCGTGGATCGCATTTTTTAAATTTTGTTTTTTTTTTAGATTACCTACATATGTAATATGTACAGAGTATATTTATTTTAATTATTATTTATTAAATAAATTTGCTAAAAAAAAACAAAAAAAAAAAAACCAAAAAACATTTTACTATTTAAAAGTAAAATAATTATTTATTTTTTTTTTTTTTTTTGTAATTTAAAAACTAAAAAATGTGAATTTTTCTTATTAGTATTTTTAAATTTTTTATTGCTATGAATATTTAAAAGAAAAAATCTTGCTTTATTTTTACAGCTATAAATAATAAATAAATATAATTTTAAAGAATAAAAAAAAATTCTTGTTTTAATTATTTTAAGTGAATCTTATATCAATTTTAAAGATTAAAATCCCCGAAAAACACTTTATGAAAATTATCAATATATTTATATATTATATTGATGAATATATTTAAGAGGAGGGGCGAATGAGAAAATGATTTTATATTAATAATTAATTGGTATAATAAATTGAATATCCAATAAAATTAAATTTTTTAATAATTTTTAATCAATTTAATCAAGTGATAGATTACAATAAATGATTTTTCATTTAAAGTAAAAATTTCTATTAAAGGTAAAAAAAAAAAACAATATTAAAAAACAATCTGGTGAAAGGGTTTCCCTTTTTTAACCAGAAATTTTTTGAAATATTACGTGTAGGAATTAAAAATGCGGACTTAAGCCTCGATTTCTATGAAAATATTTTATTTATCACAAATATGATATTTGTGATATAAAAAAAAATGTGCTTTTTCTGAAATTTATTTTGCCTGGATAAAAAAACCGAAATTTAATAATAAATACCAATTGCTGTTAAATAATTCCATTTTTTATTAGTTTGTAAATTAACTGGATATTTTATTATTATGAAATTAAATCATAAAAATTAAATAAAATGAAAAATAAAGTTTGGACGACGGTCAGCCGACGGCAATAGAAGAAAAAATATCAATGTCCGCCGTCAGTCCGCCGTCCAATAATCATAAAAAGCACCGCCATTGAAATGCATGTATTTTCAATTTGACATTTGCCGTCGTCTGCCGTCGGCATTTCATGAAAAGCCTTACTTTAGATAACCGATGGCGCAACTAGCGTTGAGTGTATCGCAACACACCGCGGCCATTTTCTTTTTTTTTTGTCTGTCATTAGGCTATAAATTTCAGAATATGTCATTTCAATGAAGTGTAAACAACAAATTTTTTTTTTTTGCTTCGAATATGTCGAAACACATGCCTGAAAAAGTTGTTTTGGGGGGAAGTTTAATAACTTTCTTTAATTTGAAGAAAACCGCTGCTGAAAGTTATCGTTTGTTTGTTGAAGCTTATGGTGGACATGCTCCAGCTCAAGCAACTTGTGAACGATGGTTTGTACGCTTCCGAAATGGTGATTTTGACTTGGAAGACAAAGAACGGCCAGGTCAGCCAAAAAAATTTGAAGACGAAGAATTGCAAGCGTTATTGGATGAAAATTCGTGCAGAACGCAACATGAACTTGCAATGGCGTTGAATGTCGACCAAACAATCATTGGCAAAGGTTTACATTTTGTTATACAAATAAATGCAATTTTCAAGCCAAAAAAGCCGCATTATTAATTCCTACACCTAATATTTAAAAATGTATAACCTTTTTTAACCAGAAAATGGTTTTTAATTGAAGGTAAAAAAAAAAGTTCAATAAGTGATTTTGAAAGCATTTCCAATCACTACGAAAAATGGCTTAAATCGAAAAAATTCTCTTAAAAAAATATTTTAAAAGAATTAACTGTCGGTAGCTGAAATTTATTTAAATCAATTGTTATATAAAATATATGAGAAAATCAAGAACCAAAGATTGAGGAAACTCATCATCATCAGTTATTATAATATATCAAAAGGATATATTTGTTTAATCTGTAAAAACACCGAAAGAAATATTTTTGAATACAAAAAAGAATAACTATACTTTTTATGGACGGTTTCTTGAGAAATTTAATTAAATAAAGGACTATATAAATAGGACTAATATAATATAAAGGACTGTGTTATCGGTAACTGCAAAAAAAAGAGGATTCATTTTCAATTGATTGTGGAACATTTTGTAAATGTCGCATTTCATAAAAAAAATTTTGGCGATGTTAGAAGATTTTATTTAAAATATAAAATAAAATAAAATTATATTCAATTAATTTTTTTATAGTTTATTTCTTTACCGCAGCAATTTCTAATTGTGATTTTTATTTACAAATAGAAAAAATAAAAAAAAAAATTAATACAAAAAAGAATAACTATCGGTTTGGTGTATTTATTTTTTATTTTAAATAAATTATATATTTTTACAAAATGATTCAAAAAGATTAAATTTTTTTGGTTTATTTATTGAAAACTATAATGATAAAATATCGCTAGATGTTTTGAAAATTTGCACGACTCTTCGAATATTTAACAATAAATAAATAAAAAGCTATTGAGATTTAAAGATCAAAACATTAGGGCCATTCACTTCGATACGAAATACCTTCATAAATTAAATTTTCGTATTTTTTGCGCGCTTTAAATTACTTACGAAGGTTCGCGATGTGAGCGCGTTTTTTTTTTAATTTGTTTACGAAAGCTTCGTACAATACGAAGATAAAAAAAAATAAAATTAATTTTTCGCTATACAACCAACAATCTGGGTTTTAGCGTCCAACAACAGCCTTCTGTTGTTAGTTTCTTAATTTGTAGTTTTTACGGTGTCGATAATTAGCCGTACGACCAACCGCTGGGGGAAAATACAACTCTGTGTTAAAATTCAGATTCGAAAAATAACCGAAAACACAAAACATATTTTATACATACAGTAGGATTCCAACCCACGACCCCAAAATTTCGTTAGAATTTTAGGTTGGCATTTTTAACATTTACACCACAAAGTTATTAATACGAAGATACGAAGCGTAAATTTACAAAAAAACATGTTTTTGTTTACGAAGGTTTTGTATTTTATTTCCTGTCAATAATTACGAAAATTTCATTTACAAAGGTATTTCGTATCGAAGTGAATGGCTCTAATATATAAGTTGCGTTCCATTCAATTCCCAGGAGTAAGTAGGAGTACATGAGAGTAGAAAACATCTACCCCGAACTACTCCGTAATATAGCAAAGAGTAGTTCGGAGTAGAAAACATCTACTCTTTTCTACTCTTACCTACTCCTGGTAATTGAATGGAACGCGGGTATTATCGTTGCGAGTATAGTTTTTAAAAAAAAAAATTTATATGAATGTGATTTAATATCAGGTGTGTGAATATCAAATTACCGTTTTTAAAAATGAAAACAAGACATTTTTTTTTGAGTTGAAAAAGAATAAACATTTTAATCAAAGTAATTTACATCACTGCTTATACACTTTTCCCAACTTTCTGGCCGTTTGGGGATACCACACGCCAACAGAATTATTCGTCTATTGAATATGAAGCCGCATCGCAGACACCCAATTCTAGACTTTTTCGTAGGAATCGAAGTGCTGTTCAGCCAATGCGTGTCCCATCGATAAAAAAGCAAATGCTAGTCGGATCCAATTCTGGTGAATACAGCGGGTGGGGTAATAATTCCCAACCAAGTGCTTTGATTATCTACTGAACCGGTCTCGCTTTCAGTACCGGTGCGTTGTCATAGACGAAAATTACTTTACCGTGTGTCTTGTGACCCAGCCATTTTTCGGTCAATGCATGCTTCAAATTGATTATTTGTTGTCAGGTTTTAGGAGCTCGTGGTACACCATACCTTTCTGTTCCCATCAGAAGACAAACAGCATTGTCTCCTTGCCGAAACCATCAGACTCTGCAATCGATGATGTTGATGGTTGTCCTGGATTAACCCATGATTTTTTGCCGTTTAGGATTCTTAAAATAAATCCATTTATCATCGCCAGTAACAATTCGATGCAAAACTGATTTTCTTTCGTGCCTTTGTTCATCTAAATTTTTCAATTGTTTTTTTTTTTTTTTGGTTTTTCATCTGTCTTTCATTTAATTCATGTGGTGCACCCATTTTCCACTCACTGTTGGATCTTTCCCATTTGACTTTTAGAAACGTTTAGAAACAGTTGTTCTACCAATATTTAATGCTTTGGCAAGTGTTGTTTTTGAGTTTGTGTGTTATATACATCCAAAAATGCTTGAAATTTAGTGTTATCAAACTTTTTTTTCATTTCTCACATCAAAATCATTGTTTTTGAATTGTCTAAACCGTTCGTTTTCTGCATGAACTTTCATTTAAATCATGTTCGCCACCAGCTCCTATATAAGCACCCGCTGAGCTTGAGCTGCACATTTTTTTCATAAGAAAACAAAAACGTAACGAAATCCGTAAATCACTAATTTTCTGGTACAAAAATTTTCCATTTTTTTTATTCAAAAAATAAACAACGTCGTTGTATAAAAGTTGACTTGATTAATATACTAAATTTTATTGACAGATATGCACTCTGTGGTGTATATATTAGGTGTAGGAATTAATGATGCGGATTTAGATAACAGATGGCGCAACTCGCGTTGAGTGTATCGCAACACACCGCGGCCATTTTCTTTTTTTTTTGTCTGTCATTAGGCTATAAATTTCAGTATATGTCATTTCATTGAAGTGTAAACAACAAAGCTTTTTTTTGCTTCGAATATGTCGAAACACATGCCTGAAAAAGTTGTTTTGGGGGGAAGTTTAATAACTTTCTTTAATTTGAAGAAAACCGCTGCTGAAAGTTATCGTTTGTTGGTTGAAGCTTATGGTGGACATGCTCCAGCTCAAGCCACTTGTGAACGATGGTTTGTACGCTTCTGAAATGGTGATTTTGACTTGGAAGACAAAGAACGGCCAGGTCAGCCAAAAAAATTTAAAGACGAAGAATTGCAAGCGTCATTGGATGAAAATTCGTGTAGAACGCAACATGAACTTGCAATGGTGTTGAATGTCAACTAAACAACCATTGGCAAACGTTTACATTTTATTATACAAATAAATGCCATTTTCAAGCCAAAGCATCCGCATTATTAATTCCTACACCTAATAATAAAAATAAACTAAAATATTAACGAAATTTTTGGGTCGTGGGTTCGAATCCTACTGAAGACATAAAATCGGTTTTGTGATTTCGGTTATTTTTCGAATCTGAATTTTAATACAGAGGGGCATTATCTCTTTGCATTTGGTCGTACGGCTAATTACCGACACCGTAAAAACTACAAATTAAGAAACTAACAACAGAAGGCTGTTGTTGGACGCTAAAACCGAATTGTTGGTTGTAATGTGAAAAATTAATTAAATAATTTTATTATTTACAGATTTCAAAACAATAAAAACAAATATGAGTACGGTTTATTCACAATGAACGTTAGCTGATGTGATGTGCATACGGCAATTTGATATTCACATTCCTGATATATTGATTTATTTTAAATTAATCACGTACGTTTATTTGTTAAATCAATGAAGAATATATAATAAAAATAAAATAATCAATAAAGAAAAAAATCATCACGTATATATTTTATAAAGAATTTTGTTAATGAACCATTTTTTTCAGTTTTAAATGAATTAAAAATCCTCACAATCGCCGACTTATGCAACAAATAATATTTGATTGAAAAATAATTAATAAAACCCTAATTTACTCGCCTATAAGCGATTTTGAATACCAAAACCCATCTACAAAAAAAAAAAATAAAATAAAAACTAAAGTGCCAACTAACTATAAAAAAGAAATTTATAAAAAAAAATCATGCAAAAATCTCAATTATTTTACTAGATTGAAAAAAAAAAAAAACTCTATTTATTTTGTTTTTAATTTTTATTTGGTTTTTTTCTTCTTTAATTTACTTTAATTTAATCTATATTTTTATTATATTATTATTATTATAATATTATTTTTTAATATATTTTATTTATAATTTAATTAAATTTTAGTATTTTTTTTTTTTTGTTTTCAGTTAAATAAAATATGCATTATTTTTTTTATTTATAAATTTGAGCGAATATTTATTATATATATATTTATATATAAACTTTACTATTTATTTTATTTTATTTTATTTTTTTTTGTATAGTTTACGACTAAAAACTAATAAAAAATAAAAATATACAATAATTTAAAAATTAATTTACATAAAGTTTTTTTTTTTTAATTTTATTTTTCTTCTAAACTCCCATAATAAAAAAATATCAAACATTTATTTTATTTATTTATTTTTCTTCGTTTTTCCGGTATTTTTTTTTTTTTTATCATAAAAGATATTGTGCTAAAGAGGAATTCATTTAATTATTTGTTTTTTTTTTTTTTTAAATATAAATTCCTTTCAATTTTCCGACACATAAATGTGGGTTTGAGAATTTATTCTGTTCGTTCATTTTATGACACACACACACATTATATGTTGATGATGATGATTAAATTGTGAGAAGTTATTGTAAATATGTAAAAAAAAAAAAAAAAAAAAAAAAATAGTTTTTAATTGTAAATTAAAGTGTAATTCATCGTGTGTGTATATATGGTTTTTGTAATTTTTTTAATGGAAGTATATAATAATAATTTAATTTAAAATAATAGAATAAAAGGCAAAAAATATTAAAATTGAATAGACATTATTTTTATAATTTCTAAGAAGCTTGAAATAATAATAACTAAAAAAAATAATGCGAGGCAATTAAAAAAAAAAAAAAAAGGATAGCAAAGAAGCGAAAATGCTATAGCATATGAAATTAATTAAATCAAAATTTGAATTAGTAGAAAAAATTTATCGAAATATGTGTATTGTATTAAAAAATAAAATAAAAATTATCGCTCAAACAAAAAAAAAAAAATTATATTATTATTTTTCTATATTTTAATTATATATATATATATATAAATATTGTATATTGATTGATATTTTTTTTAATTTCTATAATTTATTCTAAATAGAATTTTTATTATTTATGTAATTTTTATGAATATCCTCAAAGTCCATTCCAAACAAATCGTTACTTAAAAAGAAAAAAATTTACACAATTTACAAACAAAAATTTTTTCATTTTTTTTTTTTTTTTTTATACTAAAAATAAAACATTGATATTTTTCTTTTTTATTTTCTTTTTTATTTAACTTTATGCTTAAAAATGTAATAAAAAAATTAAAAACAATATTAGATGAAAAAAAAAAAAAAAAAACTCTATACGAGATTTTCTTTTATTTTTAAATAAAACTAAAATAACAAAAAAAAAAAAAAATAAAAAAATAAAATAATAATAAAATTTTGTCAAATCATAATTTTTTTGTTTTTCCTTTCCCTTTTCTTTTCTTTTCTTTTCATTACTCTTTGCATCGCATTTTTAATTATTTAATTGTTAATTATTTAAAAATTTATTATTATTATTATATTATTTACAATAAAAATATATTTAAATTTTCTTTTTTTTATTTTGTTTTCTTTTATATATACATACATAAAATTAATTTTTTTAATTAATAAAAATAAAAACATAATAATAAAAATAAAACAAAATAATTATAATAAAAAACAAAAACAAAAAACAAAAAACAATGAATTATATAATATAATAATAATAATAATAATAATAAAAATAAAGATTATTTAATATAAAATATATAAAATAAAATTAGAAAAAAAAAAAAAAACAAAAAAAAAACAAAAATACTGAATACTTTTTATATTTTTTTTTTTTTTTTTAGCAATTATATATGACACTTTTAAAATAAAAATAATAAAATATACATAATTATTTTGTTTATTATTATTTATTTGGACGAAAAATGACGCGCGAGCGAATAATTAAAAAGAAAAAAAAAAAAAAAAAAACATAAAATTTAAACTATAAAATAAAATATAAAGAGAAAAAAATAACAAATAAAAAAAAAATAATAAATTAATTTAAAAAAAAAAAAAAAATAACAGAAAAAAAAAAAATATAATAAATAAAAATAAAAAAAAAAAAAAAAATTATGTGTAATGCGATTTTATTTTTAAAAAACAATTGCCTACAAAAAAAAAAAAACAAACACATATTAAAAAAAACATCAAAACAAACCTTAAAGAAATTTTCTTTTTCTTTTGTTTTTTTATTTATTTATTTATTTATTTATTATTTATATATATAAATATTTTTTAGAGTTAGTCCTAAGTTAATTTTTTAATTTCTTTTTTTTTTTTAAATCTTATTAAAAATGTTAATTTATTTTTATATTTTTTTTCTTAAATATACAGTTTTATTTTTTTATTTTTTTTATTATTTTTGGCTAATTAATTTCTTCTATTTTTTAATATACACATATTAAATGTTTTGTTTTTGTTTTTTTTTTTATAATTTATTTTAATAATAGTTTATTTTTTTAATTATTGATTAAATTTAATTTATATAGTTTTTTTTTTCATTATATTTTATATTAATATATTTTTTTAAATTTAATTCTAGCAATTTTTTTCTATTTAAATTAATATAGACACACACACACACACGATGAAAAAAAAAAAAGGAGCAGGAGGAGAGGGAGGAGGAGGACGACGATGATGATGATGATGACGACGAATGACAAATGACGACAGCGACAAAATTTAATGATGATCGGATCAATTTTGTGGTATTTTTTTTTTTAAAAATTAATTTCCAAAAAAAATAAAACAAATGAAAAGATGTGATGCTAAAATTTAATATTATTTTTGTTGTTGTGTGTGTGGGTATGTTTGTTTTTTTTTTTTTTTTTTTTTGAATTATCTGAAATGAAAATATATAAAATAAATTAATTAAAATTGTTTTATCTTGAGAAATTTATTTTTTGTGTTCATTTGTTGTTGAATTTTTTTTACAATTCCTCATAAGAGGAAAAATTAATGATTTATAGAAATCCAATAAAAAATTTTGGCGAATATACAGTTTAGCGGACCTTGAGCTAGGACATTGGGGATACCTGCAATCGAAAGCCTATGTTGCACAGCCAAAATAACCGTTATAATTTGTTGGCGGTCACCCCCCCTTCCGGAGATAGGGGGGTCAAAGTTTGGTTATTTTTTAAGAAAATCCTGATTTGTGACGCAACCTGACGGGCGATGTTCAAAAGTAGATATTCAAAATAAAGGTATTTTCATTGTCATTCATTTAAAACAACCCCGGAATAAATCGGAGGTATATAGGGGTCAGGGGGTGGGAAAATGTGGTTTTTTACATTTTTTTAGGTGGAACCGGTCTGCAAAGGGTTAACTGAATTTTCCAAACGGCAAATTAAAGCTAAAAGTAACATGTAACCAGCCCACTTGTTTATTAAACCATATGTGGCATATACGTGAGTCGTTTCGCATCAAACGTGTGATTTGCTATATTGCAAACACTTTCCACATCACACAAGTTCTGTGCGTTTTGTGAATTTTTTTTAAATGTTATCTCACATAGCTCTATTGCATGGGTATTGAAAAACCTTTTACTATTTATTCTGGTTTATCATCTTCTGGTGTAACGGCATATACAACCTGCCAGCTGCTATTGGTTTACTAATGGTAATGGTTTGATTTTTTATGGTGCAACATTTTAATTCGTACTTTTTTAAAAGGAAAATTTCTAGTAGTGCATATTGCATATTTAAAATGAATATAGAACAAATAGCACGTTATTGAAAACTCATGTAATAGGTCTATGTGAGATAACATATAAAAAAAAAACCCATTTATACATATAACTCCTGGGTGATGGGGGGACTGCTTTTTAATTATAAACAAATAACATGTTTGATACGAAACGAGTCACGGTGCTTGCCATATATGGGTTAATGAACAAGAGGGTTGGTTGCATCTTACATTTAGCTTTAATTTGCCGCTGGGAAAATTCATTTAACCCTTTACAGACCGTTTCCACCTCCAAAAATGTAAAAAACCACATTTTCCCACCCCCTGAATCCTATATACTTCCGATTTATTCCGGGGTTGTTTTAAATGAAAGATAATAAAAATATCTTTATTTTGAATATCTACTTTTGAAAATCCCCCGTCGGGTTGCGTCACAAATCAGGATTTTCTAATAAAATAACCAAACTTTGACCCCCCCTAACTTCGGAAGGGGGGGGGGGGGGGTGACCACCAAAAAATTATAACGGTTATTTTGTCTGTGCAACATAGGCTTTCGATTGCAGGTATCCCCAATGTCCTAGCTCAAGGTCCGCTAAACTGTACTTCAGCCAAAATTTTAATTAATCAAATAAATAAATTAGAATAATTTTTTTAATTTTAAATTGTATTTGCCATCCAACAAAACGCGAAACCTACTTATAAAAGTTCATATTGACGAAGATGCATTCTTTGAATTATATCACGACAATCATTAAAAACCCGTTTTATATTTTCTGTATCGACGGCACACGTAAAATGTGGATAACAATAATGTTTACCATCACCGCTAGCTGTTGAAATACGCTAAAAAAAAAAAAAATTAAAAAAAAAAAAAAAACAATTAATGTGAATATGTTCTGGGGGCGGGTTGTTTAATGGTTTGTATAAGGTGTGATTAAAATTTTATATATTTACTAAAAATTCATCACGAATAAAATATTTTGCACGAATCACTTCGGGTTCATCGCCCGGTTCAATTATGGCATCGGCTATATTAAAAATTAAAATATAAATCAAAATAGAAAATTATATAAATTAAAATTTATAATTTTTAAAAAAATTACCCGGTGTTTGATATCTATTAAATTCTGCAAAATAATCGGATAATTTACTTTTAGCTGCTTTTACTTTTTCCGCCAGTAAATCTTGTTTATTTAAAAATAATATTACAGATATTGTACGTAACCATCTATAAGGGGTGGGGTTTTTTAGTTAAAGTTATTAAAATTTATATAATATTAATTAATTATTTTTGTTTTGTTTTGTCGGCCATAGGATGACTATATAATTTTACCTATTATTCCAAATACTTTTAAATAATTCTAGTGATTCACGTAAACGATTTTGTGTTGGATCTTCACGTAGTACCATATTATAACTGGAACAGGCTGTTACAAATATTATTGCTGTTACATCATTAAAACATTGTATCCATTTACGACGTTCATCACGTTGTCCACCCACATCAAACATACTGTATTAATTTTAATTTTTTTTTTTTTTTAATGTTTACATTTGTTATGATTTAACTCTTTATTTTGTTATAGGAAATCAAATAAAATTAATTTTATATACAGTGTGTCGCAGTACTACCACATATTCCTGGAACTATTTCCAACAAAAAGTCGTTCTGGAAGGGGGGGGGGATAACTTTAACCCCTACCCAGTTACAGAGTGTTCAAAAAATGGTGTTCATTGAAAAACATGGGTTTACTTATTAACTCATAATTTTCAAACCGTTCAAGTATAAAAATTAGATACTCTATATTTGTAAATGAAATGCCTTAAATTTTGCTCGGCATACAATGCATACAATTTTTGCTATCTAGTTCTCGGTTGGAGTTATAGATGCTCAAAGTGAAAAAAATATCATCAACTTTTTCAGAAAAATCGACTTTTCTCGAAATTTCGCGTGATAAAATTTTTTTTTTTTCCAATGGAATTTTTGCACCATTAAATTACCTTATTCAATTCGTAGAATTTTTGCCGTTTCGCCGTTACCAATCACGTAATAACTCCAAATCTTGAAGTAACAGTCATTAACTTTGTATGATAAATTTAAAGAGAATTTTATGGTGCACAAAAGTTACTTAGAAAAAAAAAACTTTTTTTCGAGCGAAATTTCGAGAAGAATCTAAAATAGCTGATGTAAAATTATGATATTTTTTTCGCTTTGAGCATCAATAACTCAAAAAAGACAGATAGATAGCAAAAAATGTATCCCGAGAAAAATTAAAGGTAATTCATTCAAAAAGGTTATTCATTTACCTAAAAAAGGAGTATCTAATTTTTATTTTAACCTTTATTTTATTCTAATTAAGTCCCAGGAATACGTGCGTGGCATTCGGCTTTGTAGGGTAGTACTGGGACACACTGAATATAAATAAATAATAAATTTTTCGAATTACAACCAACAATTTGGTTTTTGCGTCCAACAACAGCCTTCTGTTGTTAGTTTGTTAATTTGTGGCTTTTACGGTGTCGGTAATTAGCCGAACGACCAACCGCTGGGGGAAAACACACTGTATATACTTACTGAAAATTGACTTTATCAACTTGAAATCTTGTTTCAAATATACCCGATGTTAAAACACGACACCTTAAAATATCCTGTTCGGATGGTGTATAATTTGATTGTTTAATGACACTAACACGATCTAAAAAGCTGTAGTAAATTTTAAGAGAAAAATTATAATAAAAATTGGATTGAATTTAAAAAAAATAAGAAATAAAAAACACATACTATTGTGCACAATCAATTAATTGATATTCATTTGATCTATCAAATGTTTGTTGAACACCACGATCTTTCCATAATTCTTCGGTATGTTCATAAAACTCTGGTGGATAATTAAAATCGGGACCTGGATATGTTTTCGTTTTCGTATACATTTATTAATAAAAAAAAACATCAAAAATCAATATTAATATTGATCAAATTCAAATAAATATATAAGGGCCATTCACTTGTTAATGAAATTTTCGCATTTTTTGACAGCTTTAAATTACTTACGATATGTTGCGTTTTATTTTAGTTTGTATACGAAAGCTTCGTATTTTTGATTTGAAGATACTATTTGTTTTGAAGCGTAAATTTACAAAAAAACATGCCCACGGCCATGTTTTTATTTACGAAGGTTTTGTATTTTATTTTCTGTCAAAAAATACGAAAATTTCATTTACGAAGGTATTTCGTATCGAAGTGAATGGACCTATAGTTTAATTAAATTAATTCTTTTTTACCCGATGCATAATCTTGAATATAATCAACTCTATTTTGATTATCTGATTTTTCTAAAGGAATTGATGGATTAAGTGTACTCATAGCTCCTGTAATTGTCTATATCAAATAAAAAAATAAAATAAATATCGTTGTTTTGTTTCAAATCCCCATTTTATTTTTTTGAATGTTGTGTAAATACTTACCAATATGGCATCACGTATATTTTTTTTGATATCTTCAATTCTTTGTTTTCGTTCCGCTTCTGAATATCCATTAACGTGTAATATTCGCATTTGTTTGACAATTGTCGATTTACCTGATTCACCAGCGCCCAATAATAATAATCGATGTGTGGCCCGATATACTTGTTTATCTTTTTGCAATTGTTTTGTAATTGCATCGCTTCGTCTTTTTTGATTTTTTGTATCGTCTGTTGAAGTGCTACCATCACCACCACCACCACCACCAGCCGTACCACTACCGGTACCTCCACCCGACCCCCCACCCCCACCACCACCCCCACTACTACTAGTTTCTGTTTGTTTTGATCCGGCTGAACCAAAACAGCCCATAGCAGCCCAGGGCACCCACCAACAGGTGGCTCCGCCCTCCGGTGATGCGTCGGGAGATTCTGTCCCCCTTGTTTCACCGTTACGCTCCAGTCTAAAACTGATAACGTTTACTGACCGCCGTCCCTGCTGGTCACAAATGTTGTTAACCAATCAATGGTCACCAACAAATGGATGTTCAATCAATATATATTTATATATATATATATATATATAGTTTTTTTTTAAATATATATATATATTTTATATATATAAAGAAGATAAAATAAAGATGTATCACAAAATATTGAATTGAATCAATAAAAATTTTATACTATTTATGTAATTTAATGAAGCCTGCCGATCTTCGTTGATTTTCATTTGATAATTTAAAATAATTTAATCATTTCATTAATTAATAATAATATTTTTTTTAATTGTTGTTTTGACTTGACTTAATTTTGGGAGTGTTTTTGTTTTAACGAAATATTTCAATTATGCAAGTTATAATTGAGCTGCAATTCTTATTTAAAATATCTAAAATGAAAAGTAAAATTGTTCAAATATTATAATTAATCCATCTAAAATATTCCATATAGGTTAAATTATAGATTTTATATGTTTTAGCTGATCATGTTTAAGTATGTTATATCCATACTTTTAAATTCGATTGGTGTTATTGTAATAATAATTCATTTCAATTGAATATAAATTGTCTAGAAAAAAAATGTCCTAATGCATATGCCATAAACAAAATAATCTGATTTTGGTTCATGATAACGACCATACACTAACACACACTACAAACATCGCTTGATATAGAAACATTTCTAGATTAGCATGGTTATATTTATATAAGAAGTTTTGAAACGAATCTAAAAATATGAATAATTTTCAATTTATCCATACTTTTTGCATAGAGACCCATTAATATTATTGTAAATTCGGAAAATTAATTTACTTAAGATTCACCTTTAAAACCAATACCATTTTATGGAAATTTCACCCTTAATTATTTACTTTTATTAATTACAGATTAAAAAATTAACCTACTGGGCAAACCATGCAATCTGTGGTGGTGAAGACTTTAGTCCGTTGAATGTATCAGTTTATAATAAAGAAAATAGTATTTGTCATTCTTTAATGTAAAAAATGAAAATCACAAGAAACTGATTCTGTATCAAAATTTGCAAACTCAAAAATACCAAAAAAGAAACGTCAAAAAGTGATTTTATCTAAGCGACCTTCTCGACATTTTGTCAGTTTTGACACCAAAATCTTGACGGACAAACCCCAAAATCAACTGGACTCTCGGCATTGAATGTAGCGAGTACGATTCACTACATCCACGGATTTCGCATCGACGTACACGGACTTCATACTTTCGCTATTTTCCACACTTTTATATGATAACCGCCAAAATTTATAACATATTTCAAATAATTCCATCGCATTTTCCGGTATTACACTTGAAATATTTAATTAATTAACTTTTTAAAATGATTATTAAAAGGATTATACTTCCTTTCCAGCATCTATCAAGTAAAAACGTTCCCCTGTCTTTAATTAACAAATTAGTATTTATCATGTACAAAAACCAAAATCTTGTGGAATCCGTGGATGTGGTGAGGAGAGACGGTTCATTACATCGACGGATTCCACAAGGTTTTGTTTTTTTGTACATGATAAATACTAATTTGTTAATAAAAGACGGGGGAACGTTTTTTCTGGTTGGATAATGGAAAGGAAGTATAATCCTTTTGATAAGCATCTTAAAAAAATGAATAAATTAAATATTTTAAGCGTAAAACCGAAAAAAATGCAATGAATTTTTTAAATATAGTATAAATTTTGGCGTTTATCATATAAAAGTGTGAAACATTTCGTCAAGTTTGTGGAATTCGTGTATGTGGTGAACCGGTCTCGAGTGCAGGTTGCAAGGTACACAAAAGTTTATTTGCTAACAATGAAGACGCCAAAATGTATACTATTTTTTAAATGATTCCTTCGTATTTCTTCGCTTTTACGCTTAAAATATTTAATTAATTAATTTTTTTAATATGCTCATTAAAATATTATTGTAAATTCAGAAAATTCAATTTATTTTACTTAAGATTCACCCTTAAAACCAATACCCTTTTATGGAAATTGATTTTTATTGGTTGATTTTTACTAAAATCGTTTTAAAAAAAATGTTTTTTCTATGTAAAGGTTGTATTATCGCTGATTGGTTTGGATTGGGATCAATAGGATAGGCACTGACTGGTCGCTAACATGTTATCCATTAAACAATACAAATTCAACTACAATAAAACAGGGTTATTCGGCACCGTCTTTAATGTAATGGGCAAAGCGAAAGAATCGGTCATCGATTTCAATCCCATAGATGAAAGATTTTGTACATTGCGAATTAAGGGAACATCTTCGAATGTAACTGTCATCAACGTTTATGTCCCAACGCAGAAAACAAAGATGCAGAAACAAAGGATATGTTTTATGACAAGCTCAATCGTATTTACAATCAAGCGCCTAGTCGTGAAATTAAAATTGTGCTTGGTGATTTTAATGCACAGGTGGGTAGAGAAATTGTATATCGGCGGGAAATTGGTCAACATATAGCCTTCATACACACTGCAATAATAACGGGGAACGTTTAGTCGATTTCACAATATCAAACAATATGATAATAGCCAGCACACGTTTTCCACATAAGAACATACACCACAAAGGAACATGGTGTTCGCCCGATACAAAAACAACAAACCAAATAGACCGCGTACTCATGGACAGTCGTCATGCGTCCGACATATTGGATGTAAGGAGCTGTAGGAGGCCTAACATTGATTCTAATCACTAGCTTGTAAGAGTTTTGTTCAGATATCGTGCTAGTGCAAATCGCTAAAAAGTCATTGCGAGAGGATTCAATTTGGACAATTTCAAAAATGACCAAGTACGAGGATAAATTGGGAAAGTTATTTGTTCGAACAGAGGTGGATCAACAACAAAACACGTGTAATGATATGTGAGATCCATTACGTAATTGTATAAAAACGGCAGTAGCGGAAACGGTAAAGCGGAAACCTGGTGTGGTCAGAAATGGTTGGATCATAAAGAAAAGAACCAATTGCGTTTAAAATATCTTCAGAGCGTGGATGAATTGCCATGGATGACTACCGAACCAAAAGATCCATTGAACGCAAATTATTCCGAAATATGAAAATGCGTCATTAACAGGATATTTTTCAGGATATAGAAAGGTTGTCTAGCATGAATGACAGTAAAAATTTGTACAGGGGAATAATATCTGTAACTAGTGGATTTAGAAAACAACCCGTTCTTCGTACGGATACCAGCGCGCAGATTGCTCAAGAATGGCAGGATCTGACGGAGCACCTCATTGAACTGACGGTGTACCTGATTGAACGCCTTGAAAATATGGTGGGGATGTATTATGGAATGGTATACACGAGCTAATTGGGCATGTTTGGAACTATGAAGTTATACTAGAGGAGTGGAAGATCGCGCACAGCCTCTTGGGGAGTTCGAAAAGAAAATACTGAACCTGACATTATTCGGTTTATCAAGATTTGTCGCTTGAGGTGGTTTGGTCATGTGGTGTGCGTGTGGATGGCGATCGTATACCGTTAAAAATGCTGGACAGCAAGCCAGGTGGATCAAGGGACACTGGAAGACTGCGGAGTAGGTGGAACAATGAAGTTTAAGCGAACCTTTGGGCTCTCGGTGCCCAACCGGCTGGCGGACGTTGGAAGTAAATAGGCCCGGTTGGAGAAGGCTGTTGATGGACGCCAAAACCAATCGTAGATTATAGGCTAGTGTAAGTAAGTAAAGGTTATAGTAAAAACGAGACAATACTGGATAAAGCTAAATGAAAATAATTTTAGAGATTGGCAAATGAATTACTGGATTTCGTTGATATAAACGTGATTGCGGTTGACGTGACATAATAAAACTATAATAATATCGATCGCCGAATTATGATCTGAAAGTGTTTTACCGTTTTACTATGAATGAATTAAAAATTATAATAAAAAAACGTATATAAACTGCGCGAATGGATGGATATAAAAAATTGTATAAAATAAAAAAAATAAACGATGACGTAAGTTTAATTAAAATTCCCATGAATGGTAATCAAAAAATAAGAGGTACAAAATTGTATACTATATTTATGTTTTAGTTTGTTATCAACATCATCATCATCATCATCGTCATCATCACATCGATCGTAAAATAATCATTTTATTCTAATCATCGCCCAATCGCATACTCTTGCGAACAGCACAAACAAAATATTCATATGTATATAAAATGTACTAAATTCAAACAAACACATAGCAAAAAAAGGCAAAAAATAAATTATTATACAATTCAAATGTAAAAACAAAAAATATTTGTGAAAAAAAAAACAAAGAATGTAAAAATAAATAAATATATAATAAATAATTTATATATAGATTTAAAATTAAAATAAATGCAATTATATTTATTTTTATAAAAAAAAAACAAAACAAAACAAAACAAATCAAAATCAATTATTTATAATCTGTATTATAATAAAATTTTATCATGTTCGCCGTTTGTTTTGTATTTGGTGTTTTTTTTATGGCATTTCTTTTTCACATCACACCAATTACACCAACACCGTTCAAGTATCGTCGGTTTTGTCTAGGTTACGCGCGCGTGTGTGTAGTGAGTGCGAGTTTATAAAACGAACACAAAATAGGGAAAATGGTGTTGGCGATATATGTAGTTGTAAAACTATATTATCAAATTCAAAAAACAAATGAACCCATATGTATGTACATGTTTACACCATCGACCAACCAACAACCACCGAGCGTGTAGTCGGTGGTGAATGGTGGTGAACGTGTGCAAATGGTGTGATGAAAATAACCTTCACACTTTCAACACGCGGTGGCTACGGTGGATGAAACGAACAGCTTTTTAACAAGGCTCTCTTTAAGTGGGATTGGTGTAATGGGTGTAACATGAAAAAAACACTGCATTTCACTTAAGTGTATTTTTGATATACATATATATATATATTCATTTTTATATATATACAACATTTTAGTTATGATTTTTTTTTGCTTGTTTGTTAGTTTGTTTGTTTATATATAAATTGTTAATCAGTTAATTACACTTATATATGCAGGCAAATAATAATCTAATATTTACACCTGTTAGCATATTTTTTGTTTCACTGAGAATGAGTGAGTGTACATAATTCAGCAATAATACCGCCGTCATAGCCCCTTTTTGGTTTAGAAACGATCAAGCATTTGTAATTTATGGATTCTAGTCCAAATGGAAACCTCCGAAGCAGTGGTCTGAATCGCTGTATTTTGGTAAGCGGCGAATTTTACTTTTTTCATTTTGAAGGCGGCGGTTAGAACGGTTTTAATAAGATATCAAATCATAAAAACCCATATCCAATTTGGCAAAAATTTTTTTTTTATTTGTTATAAACAGAAATAAGTTTTATAATGCGATTTCTATTTCTGGTTTTTAATTAAAAAAAACTCGTAATGGTCGTGAATGAATAAGCATATTTTGGCAACAAATTCGCACGATGTGCTGTTAGTATATTGCCCGGAACTGAAAATGTCCGTTCGGATGATGAAGTGGATGGTGGTATTGATGAAATCAAACATGGAAAGTTTGCCAAACAAACGGGGAAATAATGAATCATTTTTGTAACCATATATTAATGGATCTCCTATGCATTGTTTCAACTTCGACGAAGCCACAAGAATTAGATTATTTTATGATAGTTTAAGTTCGTTATATAAAATTTTAAGAACTTTACATTTATATGTGTCTTTTACATTTCTATAATAATTATTTATTATATTTTTCCAGAAAGAATCCACAAATGTGTTATTTTTATATAATTTTATATACCGAAGAAAGAGATCAAACATTGTTCTTACATCGCAAAAAAAATTTCATTTATAAAGATTATGTTAAAGTTGTTCGTTCGGTTTCAATGTGACGGAAGCGGTTCTGGACAAGTCTGGTGGCGGCGACGGTTTAACCGCCAAACCGCCAAACCGTCAAGGTTCATATCACTATTCCGGAATGAGATATTTTAAGAAAGTTTCTAAATTTTACCTAGATCATCTCACATTCGTAAAAGATGATTAGGGGATAATTACAGTTAACTTATTTTGGACCACAATGAAAAAAAAGCAAGTTAATCCACAATCTCATTTAGATTTGGATTTTCAAAAGTGTCTCCATACTCAACTTCAGCCCGATTAGTATAGTTTTCCTTCGTCGGAAAACAATGGTAGGAAAACCGACCATTGGCCGATGTTGAATTCGAATCCATCTTAAATTAGGGGTTAAGGTGACATGATCTAAGTAACAAGATTACATCATCATATATTGAGAGCTTTTCTATTTTAAAAATTTTTTTTTTTAAACATTAAATTCTATTAATTTAATATAATTAAATTAAATTCTAATTCATACATAGTTATTAATTTTGAAATAGTCCATTTTAATATTACAAATAATCAAATTAATTAAGAACAAGAATTCCAAATATAAAAATAGTAATTAAGAAACAAAAAAACAATCAAATAAGGTTGAAATTACAGATTGTTATAAAAAAATTCAATTTTAAATGTGAACTTTTCACATTATTGTAAATTAACAAATAACTATAAGAATTACAAGACATAATTAAATAGTTAAAAGGATTAATCGACCTGAGTCCCACATTTAAAATTATCAAAACAATAAGAAGTGAATTCCAATAAATTGGTGGTCATGGATCTGCCCCGGATAAATGGATTCATATTTTAATAAAAAACGATTAGTTTAGAGGATCCCCTTATAAAGCTGAGAGATATCCGATGTTTATAAGAAATATAAAGCTTAAAGATCAATATAAATTTCGCAATGGCATACTCGCAAAAAAGTTGGCGTGTCACCATGATGTTTTAAAATAAGGAGCATTGTTCACTCTACCAGTCTAAAGTAGGGTTAAAAAGCATTAAACATTTTTGTATTTATGACGAAAAAATTATTCCATTTGTGATGACAAATTTATCCTTACTTTGACCCTCTACCTTTGATCCTTCCTTTGATCACTTTCATTAAAAGTAAATAAAAAGAAAAACAAAAACTAAGAAACCGTGGGTATACGAGGGTGGATCGATAAAGATCCGGTCTAACAAAGAAAAGACCATTTTTTCGTTCTAATTTTATTTTATTTCTCAACATAGTCACCTTTTAGTTTAGAGCTAAATTTATTACAACGATCTTCCAACTTTTTTATGCCATTCAAATAATACGATTTCGGGAACTCCTCAAAATACGCGTTTGTTTTGTTTATTGCTTATTCATTTGATGTGAATTTCTTTCCTGCGAGCCATTTTTTCAAGTTTGGAAACAGGAAAAAGGTACTGGGTGCTAAATCTGGACTGTAGGGTGGATGCGGTAACAATTCGTAACGTAATTCATTGAATTTGGCCATTGCAATTGTTGACGTGTGCGCCGATGCGTTATCTTGAAAGAAGAACACTTTTTTTGTTTTTTAAATGTGGTCGTTTTTCCTTGATTACATCGTTCAATCGATCCAATAATGTAGCATAATAACTTCTTGTTATAGTTTTTCCTTTTTTAAGGTAGACGATGTGCAATATACCGGTCGCATCCCAAAATACAGTCGCCATTACCTTATCCACTGATTTAACCATCTTTGCCTTCTTTGGAGCACTTCCACCTGCTTCTATCGATTGTTTCGATTGATTTTTTGGTTCAGGTGTATAGTGATGAATCCATATTTCATCAACCGTTATTAATCGACGCCAAAATTCATCTGGATGATGTTTTATTTTGTACAAACATTGTTTTGAAGTGATCATGGGATTTCGTTTTTGTTCGATTGCGAGTAAACGCGGCACCCATCTTCCCGATAGCTTTCTCGTATACAAATGTTCGTGTAAAATGTTGATTACACGTTCATATATGAGATGTTTACGATGTAAACAATCTCTCTTAACTTCACTCGACCATCACTCAAAACAATATCATGGATTTTGTCGACCATTTCTTTAGTTGTCACCTCTTTAGGTCTTGCCGGTGATGGTATTGTTTCGGTGCACGTACGACCACTTTTACATTCAGCAAACCAATAAATTACGGTTGAATTCACTGGAGCAGATGTGCCATGATACTTATCAAGCTTTTCTTTTGTTTCTTTTGCGGTTTTTCCATGCAAAAATTCATCTTTTATCAATGCACGATATCCAATTTTTTCCATTTTTAAGAAAAAGCAAAAGTTGTCTGCCGTTTACCGCTCCCAAACCAAAACTAAATGATGCATCGCTCTAAAAATTTACAGGGATCCTACTAACAGATTATATTTGATAGAAAAAATATCCATTTGATTACCAGTTGCGCCATATCTTAGAAACCGGATCAATATCAATCCGCCCTCGTATATGTATAAGAATATTTGTAAAACTCACATATGATTACCACCTGCACACTTTTCTCCTTCAACATTTTTTCTAGCTTAAGCCACCGACTTGGATGATGGTTTTTAATCATGGTTGGTTTGCATTTTTCCATTTGGAACATCTTGTTACATTTTCAAGACGATTGCAGTTACTGTCAAGAGACCTTGTCAAGTCCCATTGCACTACGAAAATTGATAAATAATGAATATTTCAAGTCAATTGGTTGGAAACTAAACGAGAAGATCTGTCTAATAATTCCTTGGATTTGTATGGTGAGGAGGTGTGGAAAGATAGTGTCACTGGTTTATAATAATAATAATAATAATAATAATATTTTTCAATATATTCATAAGTGATTTTAGAAATTTCTTAATATAAACTATAAATTGATTAAATGGAATATCCAAAGTTATTGTTCAAATATTCATTGAAATTTTGAATTTTTATCCATTAATAAATTCTTATCCTTTTAAATTATTTGTTAGATAATTCGTCTTTATCAATAAAACTAAATGATATATAAACTTATCATAATATCTATATATGTTAATGTATGAATCAAATGATCAAAGTCTATAAGAAATTTATAAATATGTATATGGATGGATGAGTGCGTTATACAATATTCATATAGATTATGCGAGTTTGAGTTAATTCACTAATATAGATATGTAATGTATATAAAATCATATATTTATGAAGGAAATTTTTTTTTATACTATAGAATTTGCGGTTAATTATATTTATATAAAAAAAAACATTTTTATTTTTTGTTTTATCATCAAATTACTTTATATACAGCATAGGCGGAGCTGGGCCATTACGTTAGCCAGATAGCCGCAAGAGGATAGGATATTCGCTGAACCGTACATGTCTATAATTAGCTGATTTATAAAAAATAAATTTGATCGACTTTTTTTTGTTCGTTACTGCGGCAGAATCGGTTTAGCGCCCGTAAAACCTCGAAATTCTATAGCCGTGAGCCCGGTAACGAAAACATCAGGTGATCAGGTGATGAACCTATGATGCGTTGAATGCACTTAAGTGATTTTGGGTGGTCAAATTTTAATTACATGTGGATCAATTTATAAAATTTTCAAAATAAAAGCAAACCACTGAGAGAAAAAAAATTTAAACTGAAGGCAGTAAGAAAAAATATCTCGTATATTATCAAACAATTGTCCAAGTAGCACTTTAGGTGGGTGCATGAGTCTGTAGATAGGATGAAATGCTTAATTTAAATGTTTGATAGTCATAAGAAGGGGTAAATACTAACTCTGGGAGACTGTTCCATAATCTTGATGTACTTGTAATGAATTTCCAAATCTGTTCGTTCGAAAAAAGTTGACAAATACTGAGTATGGATGTGTTGTTTGAGAATTTCTGGAATTATAAGCGAAGTTAATCGGCCCAGACATTAATTTGAAAATTTCATTTGAACATTCTTGGTGATAATATTTATAAAATGTACATAATGTCTACGATTCAAAAATTCAATTGAATTTGTTATAGTCTCATTGCTGATCAGTGAGAACGCATGCTTTTCAATCCTGTCACTAAACTGTAGTGTAGTTATTGGTGAACATTCGCAGTCGCACCCATATATAAGAATTGTATTCTAGAAATGAGCTTATAAATACTTTATAAACTAGTGCTAAATTTTCAGAATTTAAGAATTCCTTGGATCTTCTTAAGAATCCAATACGACTACCCGCCTTTTTAGATGCAATAATTATATTATTGTTCCATGTAAAATTATGTGACACTGACATTCCCAAATTTAATAGGTCCTTAGATTGTGGATTAAGACTATGATTCATATTTATTTGATCAACATTTATGGATCTTTTGTTTGAGAACAAACGTGCCTTTGTTTTAGATGGATTACATTCTACCAAGTTTATCCTTCCCCAATTAGATATTGATTCTAAATCTTTTTTAATTGAAGAAATCATCTTCGGGCGTGACTGAAGCATTTGGTTCGCATTATGATTACGAGGTAGTTCATACGAACAATGCAACGTACTATCGTCGACATAGCAGTGTATTGGGTTTTCGGCTACTGATAGAAGATCATTGATAAAAATTTAAAAAGAGGGTGGGTGATAAATCAGAACCCTGAATAGACTGGATACAGATCTGAATTAACTCCATAAAGTAAAACCCTAATATTTCTATTAGCTAAAAAGTTTTCAATCCAATCCCAAAAGATTGAGTTTTAGATATTAATGCCTTATGCCATACTTGTCGTGTCATAAAAATGAATCTAGCTGAAAAGAATCTCAGCATATCAACAGTAGCTGTCCACAAGTACTACTATCCCGGTTATTGTGGTTCATCGTTGTAAATCAACTACTCATTAAGGTTAATGATAACGGGTTCTCTGTGCAAGGGTATGCAGATGATGTGGTTATACTCGTCTGTGGTAAATTGGAATAAACTGCTCTAAACTTAGTGACGAAGTTTGGCTTTGTCGATGGGGTTAAATATAAACCAAAAAAAAAGTACGATACTGCCCTTCACTAAGCAGAGGGGTAACAGGTTCAAAAGCTATTTGGGTTCTGGAGAGAAGTCAAATACTTGGACGTCATATGTCGGATGATAAACCAAAATGGAATCCCCAATTAACAAGTGCCCTAGACAGGGCAATAATCTTCTAATGGATGAACCTATTAAGAAAAACTTCTTGGTTGTTTTTCCTATACCAGGGGTGGGTGGACGGAAAACAAAATTAGCTTCACGAGTGGTATTTTTATATTTCATATCGATCGATCAATAACCAACCTATGTTCGGGATCCGGGGTATATGAAGCTTATTAGGTGTAACTTGGGGCCACTCTGTGTTGCTATAGCACAGATTTCATGTTACAAAATCATTGAATCAGATGGCTTACGGATACGGGATATAAATACCAACAGATCTATCAGGTGGATTCGTAGGTTGAAACCTAAATTACGCTACAAGCATTAAATTTATATGCTTTTTAGTTAGCTCTAATCGTCAAAAGATACGTGTATAAATTTGACCGCTGTCAAACTATATTATTTTATGAGATATAGCATTTTGAGTGAAGCAACTTATTGTGTAAGTTTAAAAAAAATGGATAAAAGGTAATTTCGTGTGTTAATAAAGCATTGCTTTTTGTGGCGGAAAAAATACTGTTGTTGAAGCCAAGGCTTGACTTGATAAACATTATTCGGACTCTGTATCAGGAATATCAACCATTGAGAAGTGGTTTGCTAAGTTTAAACGAGGCGAGTGTTTAAGGCAAGATTAAGAGAGCTGCTACTATGCGGGAGAACCAGAACCACTGTAATGACACCCTTAAAATCTTTATTCCTGCCCATTCAAATGGGGCGGACGAAACAAATTCTTAGCCCAAACAAAACGCACACTAGACTATTGATCGGATATTTAACCGGATTATACTATAAATTAAGAAATCATTTACATGGGATTAAAATCGTAAAAGACGATATACTTGTAGACTATGTCACATGGAGGTGGAAACTGTGGACTATATTCTATGTGCAATAGCAGGTTTAAGACTCGGGACCATTTCCAATGCCTAAGGAAGTTATGTCCATACCTCTATATCACGCAATTGGGGCCAGGTTCCTGGGCACGGCCAATGACTGTATGAATATGGAATAGAGTCAAGTGTTTTGGTTGGGACTTAGCAGCCAACCCAATTTATAATCTATCTAATTTAATCCTGTATGCACTTCGTATATCTTTCGAATGTATATCATATCCTTCTGGTAATATGGCAATTTCCAGCTCGGCACACACACACACACACACACACACACACACACACACACACACACACATATACATTTAATTATAGAGAGACACGAAGGTTTATTTTAAATATTTTATTTTATTTTTTTTTTCCGTATGAATTTATATAGTAATAATAATCCTATATATAAAATAATATAATCCCTGTGTTGTGTTACGACGGCATATATATAAATATATATATATTTAGAATATATTAGGTTGTCTAAATAGTATTGATAATTTTTTTTACAAAATTCAAACGATTTTTTTATATATTTCAAATGAACTTCATTAAACCAAATATGCGCCATTTTGATCGCTGACCCTTTGCCATTTTTCTGGTAAAGACATTATCCCATCACTGTAGAACTTCTGTGTTTTCTGGGCAAAAAACTGATCCAAGTGCATTTTGCAGTCCTCTGCGGAATTTAATTTTAAACCATTAAGAGAGTTCTGCAGAGACCGGAACAAATGATAATCTGAAGGTGCAAGGTCCGGGCTATATGGTGGATGCATTAAAACTTCCCAGCCAAACTCTCTCAGTTTCTGCCGAGTCATCAAAGATGTGTGTGGTCTGGCGTTGTCATGATGGAACACAACACCCTTTCGATTGATTAATTCTGGACGTTTTTTTTAATCTCGTGCTTCAATCTTGTTAATTGTTGACAATAGAGATCGGAATCAATAGTTTGACCGGGTGCTAGTAATTCATAATGAACGATTCCTTTCCAATCCCACCAAACAGACAGCATTACCTTTCTTGGTGTTAATCCAGGTTTTGCTACTGTTTTAGGAGCTTCACCCCTCTTGGACCACGATCTTTTTCGTACATTATTATCGTATGTGATCCATTTTTCATCACCTGTAATCATGCGCTTTAAAAATGACTCGATTTCGTTCCTTTTAAACAGCGTTTCGCAAATGGAAATTCGGTTCATTAAATTGTTTTGTGTTAATTCATGTGGTACCCAAACATCGAGCTTTTTCTTGTATCCAGTCTTTGTCAAATGGTTTAAAACTGTTTGGTGATGGATGTTTAGTTCTTTAGCGATATCATGACTGCTTACGTGTCGATTTTCTTCAATTTTTGATATGATTTCATCGACGTTTTCAGTGATTGGTCGACCAGAACGAGGTGCATCTTTGACATCAAAATTACCGGAACGAAATCGAGCAAACCATCTATAGGCTGTTAATTTTGATAAAGTTCCTTCACCGTAAACTGCACAAATTTGTTCATGTGCCTGCGTTGCATTTTCACTTTTTTCATAATAAAATTGTAAAATGTATCGAATTTTTTCACTAATTTCGCTCATCTTTAATGCACTACAACTTTTAAATGACTAAACAAATTTAATTTTTTTTTTTTTTTTTATCTACGAAATGTCATCTTTCGAACATATGTTAGTGGTACCTGATCAGATTAGTACTACTTGAAATATTCAATTATAATGACATCTATTTATAAAAATTATCAATACTTTTTCGACAACCTAATATATACTGAATATTTATATTTTTAAACATAGAAATCGTGTATTATATAAATATATTAATAATACACAGCATCCGATCCGACGACCGAAAAGATTATATATAATTTTTGTTTTTTTTTTTTATTTGTTTACATATAAACAAATAATAAATCCTGGCTGGCTGGATGGATACATGTGTGCGTGTGTGTGTGTGGTGTGTGTGTGTGTGTGAGTTTGTGTCGATTTTATCGTATATATATATATAGAAATTAGAATCTCATATAGATTTTAAGCGAGATGTCAAATAACAAAACGAAAAGAAAATTATCATATCCTATAAACAAATGATATATATATAATATTCTTTGGAGAAATAAAGATGAAGAAGAAAAGTGTTTGAAAAGATGCGTGATTTTTTTTTTATATAAAAATAAATATCTTAAAATAACTTTTATTTTTTTGTGATATTTTTTGAAATTCGTTTTTTTTTTTTTTTGGTTGCTTCTTAATTTTTGCGGTGATGTGAAAATTAGCCAAACACACAAAACCAACTCTCAATTCAGTTCTATGTCTATGATTTTGTTATACTATATTATATATATATATATATATATATAAAAACGGTCGACTTGGTCTTGTCTTGGCCAATGCAAAATATAAACGAATACGAAACGATGAAAACATATTGCAAACAAAATTAAAAAAAAAAGTACATATAATTTATTGTACTCGTCCGTCGAATGAGTTTTTTTTTTTATTTCATATGCACATCACTTTTAGTTTTTTTTTTATCATCATCATCATATTCATAACAGAGAAATGAATGATACATTTTTTTATTATTTATTATTATTATTATTATTATTAATATAATATATAGTTCATATTTATGTGCTATTAATAATAATACAAACAACAACTCAACTCAACATTTTTTTTGTAATTCAATAAAATTTTTGAAGAAGAAGAAGAAGAAGTGCCTCTGTTTTGTTAATAAAAAAATCATATATAGAAAATGTTTTGTTGTTTATGTTAAAATAATTATTTAAATAGAATTTAATTAGAATTTCTATTTATTATAGGTGCAAGAGCAAGGAGAATTGTATAGTAATGGAATTACAAAAAAATCTAATTAACTGATTTTAAAAAAAAAAGTAAATTATTTTATTTTATTTTTCATACATTTTAATATTTTGTAAATAAACACCTTTTGTATGGATGGTGTTGTTGTTATTATTGTTACCTGATTTTGCCTGATTACACATATCCAACACCAACAACAACAACAACTGACACACATTGATAAAGTCTTTTTTTTTCTTTCTATTTTTTTGTAAACATATAAATATTTCGCACACATTAGTTTTTACAATGTTTATGTGTGTGTTGGTTTGTGTGTATTCGATTTTATGCATGAAAGTGTGTCTCGCAATTTAAATGTCTGGCGGGCGCATGGTGTACAACACTATGGTTCAAAATTAATTGAACATTTCATAATATTAATGCTAATATAGTCGCCATTATTATGGGGTCTATTTTAGGCATTATTATATTCAAACAATTTGTTATTTTATAAGAAATAAAAAAAAACGCTATGGGATGGAGGAAAGCGGTTTTAAATTTTGTAATGTATACCCATGGCTATATTCAAACCCCTTACTAAAAACTTCCAATATATAACATAGTAAACAATTGTATGGGACTTTACGAGAAACAAAGAAAAAAACATGGGAAAAAATGAAAAATATACAAAACACGCGGTGGGTAGAAGGAACGGTCATTTGTTGGCATACCGTATCTTCAAACATTGCGACGAGTTGACCAACGAAAAATGTTTACATTTCAGTTAAATCAGTCGTTTCAGTCAAATCAATAGTAGCACTAACGAATCATTGGCAGCATGCTTCCAAAAATAGTGAATTTCGGGATAAAATAAATGGCGCCAATGTGATGGGGGCAAGGGGTGAGGAGAAAGGGGGGGTTATGGTGCGGGGTGTGTTGTAGTATTTAATCTTGTTAGATACAGTAATTCTGCAAAATACTGCCGTTTTATAATATCTTGGAGGGACGGATATTTTAAGTATTCAAAAAAGAAGTATATGGTGGTAAAAGTGAAGGGTACTGGTACAACGTGTGATCTGGGAGGGGAAATTTGATCTCAGATAACTTATTTTTTTGTTGAATTTTATGGGAAAAAAGGAATTTTCCTTTTAAAAATTATTTCTAATCGAATGCTAAAAGTTTTAAATAATTAAATAAAATATATTTATAAAAGGAAAAAATCTTTTTCCCCCATAAAATTCACAAAAAAAAAATCATCTCAGATCAAATTTCCCCTCCCAAATAACACGTTGTACCGGCACCAAGTGAAGCTATCATTACATTTATAGTGTTTTTTTTTTTTACATCGCACGCCTCAGTTGAACTGCAAAAAGTTAAATGTTTACACCTCGCCTTAATACATACACATTTATTGGCATTAGCAACATGGTAAAAATATAGTTTTGAAATTAACGAAGCCACTTACATCAAAGGAGCAAATCACACGTTTTAAGATTTCCTAAAACAATTAGGAAGGGGTTAACACAATTGAAAATTATACATATTTTCTAGTAGCAAATTTGTACTAACACACTCGCGTACTGGCCGAATATTCTCCATTTTTAAAACGAGGAATGTTCACTACAAAAGTTCCTTAAGTGACATTCAACTTCCGAGAATAGCCATCAACTCCCAAAAAATAAAGTCGAAGTACTCGACTGGCTAGGGATACAGAAGACAGTGTCAGACGTAAACAAAGTCACATTAATGTGGATACCGGGACATAGTGGAACCTTGGGACAACAGCTCATCTGCATAGGATCTAAAGCTCATGTAAATGGTAAACACGAAACTTGTAGTCACATGGTGGAGAAAATTGCGCGGCACATTCAATGTGAATGTGAAGCAATAGCAGGCATAAGACTCGGGACTATTGGTAAATTATTTTGCAATACCTAAGGTTATGTCCATACCCATAACTCAATGGGGGCCAGGTACTTGAGCAGGGCCATTGAATGTATGAATATGGAATAGATTAAGGGGGTAACACACTGATCACGAGGGGTCACGTGTTTCGGGGACTTAGCGCAACCCAATTCATAATATAAACGAATCTAATCGAATCTAAGTGGTATTGAGAATACGAAAAAAAAAATAACTTTCCTAGCGAAGATTTTCCAACGAGCACGAGTAAATTGAAATTATCGTGCGTGCGCACTGCACCCATTGCGATGTATCAGTTTGACAGGGAGAGGATATTCGGCAAGTTCACGAGTTGTTGTCTAATACCTCTCGTCTTCGGAATGCTATAAAATGAAGTGAATATTTTTTCAAATACATTTATCTTCTGCATATCAATTCCATACAGAAACATAACAAGTCCATTAATACTGGATATTTTCCTAGAATCTGGAAGGAAAGTTTCATTATTCCAATGTATAAAAGTGGTGGTCGCAAATCGGATTCAAATTACCGCGGTTTTAAATTATTGCTAAACTTTCTTGTATTCCGAAATTATTTGAGAGTATCGTTACGGATGTTATTGTGTTTAATGCGGCGTCCTCAACAACATGGTTTTGTACGAGGTAGATCGACAACAACAAATTTGTTGGATTTTGTGTCGTTTTGTTTTGATAATTTTAATCTCACAGGTTGATTGTGTATTTACTGATTTCAGTAAAGCTTTTGATAAACTTTCCCACCGTATAATATTAAATGAGCTTTTGAGAATAGGATTTGGTGGACAATTTGTTTCGTGGATCGAATCCTATTTAACGGATCGTTCCTCCTGTGTATTGTTAATTCGTGTTCAGTCTAGGTCGATTAGTATTAAATCTGGTTTACCTCAGGGAAGCCATTTGGGACTGATTTTATTTATTAATTACTTGCCATCTGTTTTTAAGTGTTCCGAATGTAAGATATTTGCGGATGATGTAAAAATGATTAGGTCAATTCGATCTATAGAGGATTCGGAGTTTTTACAAGTGGTTCTAAT
Source organism: Dilophus febrilis (assembly GCA_958336335.1). Lineage (NCBI taxonomy): Eukaryota > Metazoa > Arthropoda > Insecta > Diptera > Bibionidae > Dilophus > Dilophus febrilis. The sequence continues at coordinate 19,659,325 of OY284472.1, read as the reverse complement.
GGCATTTAAAAATTTGTGTGTTAAAAATAATATGTCTTTAAATAATCAAAAATGTAAGGTAATTAACATTACTAAGAAAAATGTGATTCTTTATTTCTCTTACCACTTTGTCTTTGATGGTATTATTTTAGATGTATTGGGACCCTGCATTAAATGTGTCGATTTTTTGGCTTGATAATGACATTTATTTGTATAACAAAATGATTAAGTACATTAACCAATATATTGTCCATCGTGACTTCCTGATTTCCTCCCATCTTTTAAGAAGTTTGTTGATTCATCGTTTGAAGAACTCCTCATCTTTTGTCCCAATCCATTTATCGACCCATTTTCGCACTTTTTCAGCATTTCGAAAGCGTACATCTGTCAGGCTGAACTGTATTGATCTGAACAAATGGTAATCAGAAGGAGCAAGGTCTGGAGAGTACGGGGGGTGATCAAAATGATCCCAACCGAGCCTCTCTATTTTTTCCTTAACGATGTTTGAACGATGTGGTCGGGCATTGTCATCATGCATTAAAACTTTGTGGTGTTTTCGAGCTATCAATGGTCGTTTTTCGTTCAATTTCTTTGCCAATTCGCCCAGTTGTCGTCGGTAGCGATCAGATGTAACCGTTTCATTCGGTTTTAACAGCTTATAATACACGACACCCTTCTGATCCCACCAAATGCACAGCATAAGGTTCTGGCAATGAATATCGCGTTTTGATTGGTTGTGAGTTGATGGATGGCCGGGATCAACATATGATGCTTTACGTTTATGGTTGTCGTAATACACCCACTTTTCATCGCCAGTGACAATTCGACTCAAAATGTTTTTTGTGCTCGGCAAGATGTGTATGGCATGCATCGATTCGTGCTTTGAGTTGATTTTCATTCAGTTGATGTGGGACCCATTTTCCTAGCTTTCTGATCTTTTCTATTGAATGCAAACGTCAAGAAATGGTAGAGGCATCTACATTCAACTCTAATGCAAGCTCTTGTTGCGTTTTACACGAATTTTCATCCAATAACGCTTGCAATTCTTCGTCTTGAAATTTTTTTGGCTGACCTGGCCGTTCTTTGTCTTCCACTTCAAAATCACCACTTCTGAAGCGTACAAACCATCGTTCACAAGTTGCTTGAGCTGGAGCATGTCCACCGTAAGCTTCTACCAACAATCGATAACTATCAGCAGCGGTTTTCTTCAAATTAAAGAAAGTTATTAAACTTCCAAGCAAAACAACTTTTTCAGGCATGTGTTTCGACATATTCGAAGCAAAAAAAAGCTTTGTTGTTTACACTTCAATCAAATGACATATACTGAACTTTATAGAGTAATTACAGACCAAAAAAAAAAGAATATGGGCGCGGTGTGCTCCGATGCACACAACGCTAGTTACGCCATATGTTATCTAAATCGACATTTTTAATGCAAGGTCCCAATAGTTGACAATGAAATTGATCTAGGTGTTTATTTGGACCGAAAACTAAATTTTAAGGCACATGTTGATTATATTATTATTAAGGCTAATTTGACAATATGTTTGATTTTCCGAGAATCACGTGAATTAATTGACCATACTGTATTCGTTCTTTATTTTATACTTTGGTTCGTTCCATTTTGGAATATGCTTGTCCCGTTTGGTCCCAGTTTAATGCAAATGAAATTTCTAGGTTGGAATCTATTCAAAAAAGGTTTCTTAGATTCGCGTGTTTTCGGTTATTTTTCGAATCTGAATTTTAACACAGAGTTGCATTTTCCGCTTGCGGTTGGTCGTGCGGCTAATTACCGACACCGTAAAAGCCACAAATGAAAAAAACAGAAGGCTGTTGGACGCTAAACGCTAAAACCAGATTGTTTGTTGTAAAGCAAAAAATTTGCGCTTAGAACCGTGATCCAACCAAACTGCCTAAATACAATCAAGGGCTTGCTTTACTAAATATGCCCTCATTGGAACAACATCGTAAATTTATCGGGGTGTCTTTTATATGTAATTTATTAACAAATAAGATTGATTGCATGGTAATTATTAATAGATTGCAATTTGAATTGAATGATAGACACCTTCGATCAGTGCTATTTTTTCAACTGAATTGCAATCGTACCAATTATGGTCACTTTAACCCTTTAGACTCCTTACTTAGGATTTATAATTGCTATACAGTAGTTTATTATTGGACAATAATGCTAACAATGATAATTTTAAATTAAATTTTTACTTATGTATTAGGTGTAGGCATTAATAATGCGGATTTAGATAACATATGGCGTAACTGGCGTTGTGTGCATCGAATCACGCCGCGCCCATATTCTTTTTTTTTTCTGTCATTAGGCTATAAATTTCAGGCTATATGTCATTTCATTGAAGTGTAAACAACAAAGCTTTTTTTTGCCTGAAAAAGTTGTTTTGGGGGGAAGTTTAATAACTTTCTTTAATTTGAAGAAAACCGCCACTGAAAGTTATCGTTTGTTGGTTGAAGCTTATGGTGGACATGCTCCAGCTCAAGCAACTTATGAACAATGGTTTGTACGCTTCCGAAATGGTGATTTTGACTTGGAAGACAAAGAACCGCCAGGTCAGCCAAAAAAATTTGAAGACGAAGAATTGCAAGCGTTATTGGGTGAAAATTCGTGTAGAACGTAACATGAATTTGCAATGGCGTTGAATGTCGACCAAACAACCATTGGCAAACGTTTACATTTTGTTATACAAATAAATGCCAAAAATTTTCAAGCCAAAAAATCCGCATGGTTAATTCCTACACATAATAATTGAATATTTTGAATATTTTAATTACAATTTTGATAATTCGATTCGATGTACATTAGAATTTAATGAATGATGAAATAAATAAATAAAAAATAAATATATTCAAATTGCATTGGAATAGAATCCAGCGGAGTACTGATCCGTACGGAGAGTATGTCTAAACCAAAAAGTAGGACAAATTCAATGGCCGCGATGATTGGCTATCTAATTCGCTAATTCTAACAAAAAGATCAAGTTAGTTAATATGTCGATTAATGTATATCAAGTATGGGGATCGGATAACGGGTCGGAATGCCTTTTAATAATAATATTTTATTTATTTCTGTTACAAACTGTATATTTCGGCACTATCAACACAACACCACCTTATCAACATCATTATCATCATCAGCAGTAGCACTACCGAACGAACCGCTACACCATTGTAATTATAATTAATAAATCAAAGAAGAAATAATATATATATATATGGATGGGGATAGATATAGTGTAGAGCAGGCAGAAGACACAAATCTAACTCATACACCTTTAAATGAATGAATACGCGCATCCAAATATAAAATACATTTTGCTATCATCTATATATATAGTTTTGTTAACACACACCATTAAACAGTAGGAAAATTTATTATTATTATTATTATTATTATATATAAGCCTATATGCATATAATAATAATAATAATAATAATATATAATATAATAAAAAAAAGTATATTTTTTTTTATGGAAAATGTTGAAACGAGACAAAAAATATATATAAATAATTTTGTTGTTTTTGTTTTATTTTATTTTTTTTAATTTTGGTTTTTTTTTTTTTTTTTTTTTTTAAATAGATATAAATAAAGTGGATAAATATAAATTTGACACACACAAACTATTTTTAATTCAATTCATTTTTATTTTTTTTTTTTTTTTGGTTCGCGTATCAAAAAATTATGTATGTACATATGAAAAAAAATACACACAGAATTTTTATTTTCTTTTTTCTTTTTTTTTGCTGTGATATTATAAATATAGATATTTATTTATTTTTTTTCCTCAATATAAATCCTCAATTTAAAATAAATACATATATAAATAAACGATTTTGAATTAAAGAACTAAATGTAAATATAAATGTAAATTGTAATGAAATTTAAAAAAACAAAATGTTAAAAAATACGCGACCGCAAAATATTATTATACGGTGGTGTGGTGGTTTAAAAAAAAAAATATAATTTAATGCTTCATTGATGAATTAATTTTATTTTTTTTTTCATTTTTCAAGTATTATAATATTTTATATAGCAAAAAACAATATGTAATTCATAATTGCATTTTATTATTATTATTTTATAGAGTAATTATTATTATTATTGTTTTTTTTTTGTAGTACATCATCATATTTATATTGTAATAATAATAATAATAATAATAATTTATATTGAATTAAAAATATAATCAACTGTGTAATTGTCCAATAGTCCATATAGAATACAAAAAAAAAAAACAACAACAGAAAAATACTGAAATTTGTTTTTTTATTTTAAATATTATTTATATTTATATTCTTTGTATTATTTATGGGAATGGGTTTATGTTATATATTTTTGGTATGGATATATATATATATATATAGGAATTACGATAAAAAAAATTATTTGCGATGGTTTTCTATATCACATTGAATATGGTATGAAATGAAAAAAAAAAAACAAAAAAAATATTCAATCGATTTACAACATGATGATTTGTTTTTTTTTTTTTTTTTAAGAATGCAAATCAAGAAACAATAATAATTATATTTATAAGGTTTACACGCAAAAGCATTTATATTTATTTGTTTTCTTTTGGTTAATTAATTGATTGATGAGTGTTTTATGTATTATTATTATTTAATTAAAAAAAAAAAAATTGTTACACCCTTACTTTTTTTCTTCCTTTATATATATATATATATATATATCTATGTTTGAATCCGCGCTATATATAATCTTGATGTTGGCTGCGTTATTATTATTATTATATTATTATTATGATTGTGGCTGCTTTTATTCTTTTTCTTTTTTTGTATATTCGATATACATGTATATATTTATAGAGATTCACACACGGTGGATTATTTTATTTCATTTATTTTATATTACAAATCTGCAATTCACAAAATACACACACACTCATCACTCACCTTTTCCATAGTAAAAAAAAAAAAAAAAGAAAAATAAAAATGCAAGTGCATTAAATTAAAAAAAAAAAAAAAAAACACAAGCAAATTATTAAAAAAAAAACATTTGTTAAATATTTATGTATTACAACACCAACAACAAAAACAACAACACCACTAATAACACCAACAACAACAACAACAACAATAGAGCAAAGTAAAAGCAATATAATAAAAAAATTATTTTATAGAATTTTCACACAATTTTGTTTTTTTTTAATATACTTTTCCTTAAATTATTTATTATAATATATTATTATGATGACAAAAAAATGTCAAACCATTTTCGATTACCACTTTAAAAACATTTTTCATTCAATTTTTTTTTTTTTTATAGATATAATTTTTTTTTTTTATATATATATATATATATATTTATAGATAGATGTGTATAGAGAATATATATTTATAGATATATATATATATATGTATATATAATTTTTCTCATAAAAAAAAAACACTTTGGCTATAGGCTAAATAGGAAAGGCCCCCATAAAAAAAAAAAAAAAAAAAAAAAAAAAAAAACACCACTATATATATTAAAAAAAAAAAAACGATATGAAAAAAAAAAACACACCACAATTTTACTGTAGACGGAAAAATTAACAAAAAAAAAAGTTAAATTATTAAACTTATTAAATATCTTATTTGAATTATTATTTTAATTTCTTTTTTTTTCTATAAAATATGTGTGTAATTATTATTTAATATTTCCATTACTTTTTACTTTTTTTTTTTTTTTTTTTTGGAGAGATTACACACAATGAAAATGAAAAAACAAAAAAAAAAACTAATATATTTTTTTTTTATCTATTAAAAAAAAAATGATGTACGAAAAAAAATTTTTTTTTTTGCAATCGAATATTTACGATACTGTTGTTCATGTTCACTCACTACTACTCTGTTATTGTACGTATGTCGTACAACGTACAGCAGCAGCAGCAGCAAAAGTAGCAGCGAAAAATAAAAAAAAACATGGCGGCGAAACAGACCGAAAAAAAAAAAAATGCAATGCAAAAAAACAAAAATATATATATGAATTGATAGCAGCGCTGCGCGCTATAATAAAAACGCTAATTTTTTATTTTTATTATATAAAATTGAATTTTTTTTCATTCATTCAGATGGCGGTAATAATATATTATGAAAACTAGAAAAAATTATAAAACAATTGTAGGGATTTTAGTGAATTTATTCAATATTTTTATTTTAACGAATATTGAAAAATTTATCATATATTAAGGAATTCCGCAGTAAAATAAAACAGAACAATTCTTTAAGATTCTTAAGATTTACTTAAGAATATTCTAACTACAATTAATTCAAATCAATCCGTTTTTTTTTTTTTTTTGGTTTTCGTATTTAAACTTGTGAACTTTCTTATTTTATTTTCAATTCAATTGGAGAAAATTGGAAAGTAATAATAAATTAATTATATTTTAATTAATTTTTAAATATTCATAATTAAGATATATACCATCTATATATTTTAATAATTATTTTAATATAATCAAGAATATATATTTATATTTAATTATTTATATATCATTGTGTATTGCGGTCACAAAAAAAAAACTTGATAATTTCTTAAAAATATATTATTAATAATTGATAATATAATTATCCATTAAATAATTTCGTTAAGTTTTTTTTTTTTTATTATTATTATATTATATTTATAAATATTGTTGAAAGCCTCTTTTTATGATTTTATTTTATTATTAATAAATAATTAATTAATTAAATATTCATAAATTTATTATATTATATTTTTCACATATTATAAAGCAAATAACGAAACAAAAAAATATATATAGTGGTTTTTGAAATTATTATTTTGTGTTTCATTTGGGTATTTAAAATATACGTTTTTTTTATTAATTTAATTTAATTTAATTTAATTTAATTGAATTTAATAGTAACGATGATGATGATGAAGGGGGCAAAAGTTTTTGGATATTGAAATTAAGTAATTTTGAGGGAAAAAATTAAAACAAATAATTATCCAAATTATAATAGATAATGTATTTGGTTTTTTTTTTTTTTTTTTTTTTTTGGTATTTAAAAGGAATGTGTAAATTAAATACCCAAGTATTTATATTTTTTGATTTTTTTTCTTTTAATCAGTCTTTGTAATATGTTTTATTTTATTTTCCTTCAATTTTGAACAAAAAAAAAAAAAAAACACACATAACCAATATTATTTAGTATTATAATTAATTATAGTTTAATATGCGGCCGTAAAATAATTTTATTATTCAACTTTTTTGGTATCATCACTTTGAAAAAATTCAATTAGAATTTCTTTTTTATTAATTTTACCCATTGCATTTCGTGGTATTTCATCGATAATTTTTACAATTGTTGGTATTTGATAGCCACTAATATTTTTCGAACACCATTTCTGAAAATCGGGTATTTCATTCAATGTTTTATCTTTACATACAATTAGAGCGGCAATTTTTTGTCCCCATATATCATCGGCCACCCCAATAACGCATACATCGGCAATTGCTGAATGTTCCATTAAATGGGTTTCGATTTCTAAAGCGGATACCTTATAACCACCAGTTTTTATAATATCAACACTTTTACGTCCCATCACCTTAAATACACCATTTTCATATTTGGCCTCATCGCCCGTTTTAAACCAACCATTTTCATCAAATACACTTTTTGTTTCATTTGGTTTTTTATAATATTCACGAAATACCATTGGACCACGTACATATAATTCACCACTTGGTGGTGGTGGTGGTGGTGATTGTGATGATGCAGCATCACCACCAGCAGCATCATTAACTTTATTCATATTCAAATCGATAGTGGATTTATTTTTAATATCAATTGTATCGGGTAATATTTTCGTCATAGACCAATAATTTTTATTACATTCACCTTTCATTTCGATTAATGTTTGATTCTCATGGACTAATTTAATTTCAGCATCGGGTAACGGAAGACCAACACTACCCGGAATACGTCCACGTGTTTTATCAATAATATATGGATTACTTAATACCATACCAATTTCCGTCATACCATAACGTTCCAATAGTTTATGACCGGTAATTTCATGCCATCGATTGAATACCGTTATCGGCAATGGGGCCGAACCAGAGATCATTAAACGTATACGTTTTTCACATTGTGATCGTATATAATCAACCATACGTTCATTTTTACTAAATGTTTTCACATATTCCGTTATCAATAGACTATAAATGGTCGGTACACCCATAAATAATGTTATTTGATCTTTTGTTGGCATATTCACATTTAACAATGCACTCCATACACTATGACTTTCAAATTGTGATTGCATAAAAACTTTTGCGCCAACACTCAACGGACACATTAATGCATTCACAATCCCATGGATATGATTTAATGGAAGCACATGTAACATACTGTCTTTATCATTGATTTGCCATGCATGTGTTAAATTTTTTAATTGTGAATCTAAATTACGATGTGTTATCATGACACCTTTTGGTTTACCCGTTGAACCTGATGTATAAACAATCATTGCATCAGATTTTGCATAAAATTGACTGTTCAATGTACCGTCATCGTCGTCAATGGCTAATTGTATTTGTTTTGAATCCAACAGTGAATTTGGTGATTTTTCCGTCGTATTATTATTATTATTATTATTGATGATGGCCGCAGATGGTATAATTGTATGATCAACAATTATCAATCGACGTTCAATGGATTTTGCCAATCCATTCATACAGTTTTCATATTCCGGTATCGTTATCAATAGTTGAGCATCTGAATCTTTTACATAATATTCCAGTATATTCGATGGATGTCGTGGATTTAATGGTACAGCTATAACGAAGATAAAACAATTAAAAGTAAAATTCACTGCATATTCATCATATTTTTTTTTTTTTATATATATATGTTCATATAGAATTTACCAATTTGTCCAGAAAACCAGCATGCCCATTGTATTAACGTGTACACGGCATTATTTGTACATAGAAATGCAACTTTAGAACTTGATCCACTACCTTTTGAAAACAAAACAAAATATTATCAATTTATATTTAGATAAAAAATTTCTAATATTTTTAAAAAGAATGAAGAACTTATAATCGGTACATTTATTACAGATTTATTGATTGTTGCCTCAGAAATAATTCAATCTTATGATTATTTAAAAAAAAAAATAAAATACGCGATTTATTAAATAATGACGACAAAAACAAAATAATAATAACTACGACAATTACGACGACGACGACGGCTATGAAGATTGATTGGCGCCATACAAAAAAAAAATAAATAAATAATGTATATTTAAAAATAGATATTTAAACGCTATAATTAAACTGCGAATACATAAAATATTTTTTACATCATTTTCATTATAAATAATATACTTTCTTATATATATATATGCTTTTGGGTGTCACGATGATGATGATGATAAATTTTAAGAATTTCACAAAAAAAGAAACATTGTTTACAAAAGTAACAACAAAAAAAAACATCATGTTTAGCGACGATCATGGGGTTAACATCTACAGGTTTTTTTTTTTTTTTTTACATAGCTTTGTGATGAGGAATTTAATTTTTAATAACAATCAGTCTGATTAATGATAAGATTCAATAGTGCGAAATAATATATTAGATACAGACACATTGTCTTATAACTCCGATCACATCGGTTAATATATTGTTAATATTAAAATTTTTTAATTATTTTCAATTATCTATCTTATCTATATAAAAGTAAAAAGACAAATAAAATCTATTGCGTTTTAGTTTTTTTTTTTTTACTATTTTCATTTCAAGATATTACGTTTAAATTGAATTTATAATAAAAAAAAAAAAAACAAATTAATTATTTATTTATTACGACCAAAAATTTTTCTGATTTATTTTCTGTTTCTTTTATAAATTAAATTAGTAAAATAAACAAAATACGAATGCTATTATGGATGGCAGATAAAATTAGAATATTTTTTTTGTATTCGCATTCATTATTGGTAATGTAAATATTATACAATAAAATTTATAAAAAATAAATATAAAACATGATAATAATCTATTATTAATATTATTAAAAAAAAGAACGAACGAACGAACGAACGAATGATCAATGAGATTTATTGAAAAGTTTAAAAAGTCATATTTTTTTCAAAAAATATATGCAATTTCAAGGTCGAATCGTTTTATAATGTGGAAAAATGACATGTTGGAATGTAGGAAAAATATTTATTTTTTTTTTTTACTTTCAATGAATTTTAATATTAAATTATAATTAAATTTTCTAAACTGTGAATGTACGAATTCAAGGGCGTGGTGGATCTGACATTGTGGAACAACAAAACACATTGATTTATATACATACCACATATATTGGATATTTGTATTGATAATTGTTTAGCTCCATTATAAAGTTGTGCATAACTATATTCGGCTATTGAATCTTTAATAGCCACTTTATTACCATAAAGTAATGCTTTTTTATAAATTGGTATAATACCACCGGAATTTATATCATTTTGAAATGTTTGTTTTAATTTTAATAGAATTTCTTGTTCATCATTCTTGTTTTGTTGGTCCGTATTTGCTGGTCCTCCTCGATTTTGTGAAGAATGTGTTGTTTGATCATTATTGCTTTTCGTTGCAGCATCGGCAGAAAATTGTCGAAAATTTAATGTGGTCGTGGTTGTTGTTGTTGTTGTTGTTGCGTCAGTACTTCCTTGTAAGAAAATGCGATTAAATAATGTGGTCGGCGTTGAAAATCTTATTGTTGTTGTTGCATTTGTTAAAATAGCACATTGTTTTGATATTCGTAACATTTTATTAGTTTTTTTTTTTTTTATAATTTTATTAAATATATAATCACTATTAATTCGTTATCACGATTCACGTTATATTAATCGCCTATATTTAAAATAAATAATTAATTGTTTTTTCCTTTTTAAATGCTTTAAACTTTTCGACTCTGTTCTGTGTGCCGATCGTCCGTCAATTTCGATTTTTGTTGTGAAATTAAAAAATAAAAAGAAAAACTTTTTGAAAAAGAAAAATGCAAATGAGAAAAAAAAAAACACACGAATTACGTATGTCTTTTATTGGTACATTTATTATACATTGCGCATGCGCTTCTCCTCATGCGTTATGTACAATGTTGCAGCTTTTTTATGGTTGTTATATAAAATTAACATAACCACACAAATCAAACATTTTTATGTTGGGTGAAAAATAATATTAAACTATTATAAATTTCTTTTTTATATTATTTATTTATAATAAAATGATTTTTTTTTTAAATATATCCACGTTTAAAGACCACTTAATAATGGTTTACGACCGGGCCAAGCTTCTTTTGCATATTTTTTCTTCTTTGGTTCATCAACATCCATTTGATCGTCAGGCCGCATTGCTGAACCTTAAAGTAAAAAAAAACACAACACCCACAAATTTAATTGAGCACATTTGTTAACTTTGAAAAAAATATACAATTTATACCTTTTGGTGAAACACTAAACAATGCTGGAGCTGATTTGGGTGGTTCATTTAATGGGGCCACATCTGGAGCTGGATTTGGTAATATTAATCCCAATTTTGATGACATACCAATTGATGTAATTTCCATATCATTATTTAAACTATAATTATTGGTTTGATAATGGTTCGATTTTGATTCAATGGAATTTGGTGTTTGTGCCGGTGGTAAATCATGATAGAGATTTGGCATAAACGATGTTGGGTGTAAATGTTGTTTTACAATGTCTGTTGTTGTGGTGATATTGTTCGGCGCAGCTTGTGTTGGCGGCGACGATGATATGCCAAATGTATTTTCTAAACGTAAACGTTTTGTCGGCACAACTGTTGATTGAATTAAATTTCGGAAACGTCCAACAGCCGGATCAATATCTTCGGGATTTATTACAATGTCCTCTTCACAGAATGTAACGCCACGTCTTTTTCTTTTCGCTTTATTTGCATTCTAAAATTGAAATGGGAAAAATTAAATAAACCAAAAAAAAAAAAAAAACACCAAAACATTGAATAAACAGAGAGTATACCTTCTTTGTATTATCATCGGTAATGCCTAACATAGAAATACGTCGATTATGTGCCGTATTATATTCTGTTAAATTCTATAGAATAAAAACAAATAATGATTAATTATATTATATATGTCTAGCTCTGATTATAGCCCTAATTACATCTAATTCATTTTGACTTTCTGGTAATCCCATATGAGTACCATCGCTCATTGATTCATTCATTGGGATATCTTCCATAATATTACTGGATCGGGAACCTCCAGTTGGTCTTTCTCGTAGAACATAATATCTAAAAAAAAAAAGAAAAAATTTCAATTTAAACCAATTATAAAGAGAAAAAAAAAACAAACCAATAATCAATCACCTCGTAGATGCTCCAAAATGAAACGTTGAATTCACTGGCAATTGAGTTGGTTTATGTGCTTCTAATTGTAGTGTTCCAATAAATGTACCGTGTGCTTTAATTTAACAAAAGTGTTATTTTGGGAAATGAAATTATTAACTTTGTTTACCATTAAATTATAGATGGTCGCCTATAAAAGCGACGATACAATCTATTGATTTATATTATTTTTATTTTAGTATATACGTACTACTTCCTAAATCAACCAGATACGATATATTTAAATGTTTATGATAGACAAGGGCTGCATGAATACGTGAACACGATGCATGATCAATACAAAAATCATTTAATTGTGCATTTCTACCAAAGAGATAACATTTTTTTTCGTCAATCATTAATTTCTGTATTAATTTGTCGTCTTTTGTTACATCCAAATGATGTCCAGTTGGTGCTTTTCCAGCCCTTTAATTATTTTACAAAACAATAAAAAAAAAACAAATCCGCGGCAAGACGGGATTAATTTTCTCGAAAGAAAATTAATTTATATTATTTATCGCTTACCAACCAGGAACTTCATAATGATTTGCCATTTTAAATGATTCCCTCCCATTCAAAAATGTTACTATATTTTATTTAAGTATACTTTACTTAAATATAAAATTTCATTTATAGAAACAATTATCAATAATAATTAATAATAAAAAAAAAAGAATTAAGAATAAAAACAAATTTATTTCATTTAATTTTATTTATTATTATTGTAGTTGTTGTTGTTGTTGTTGTTGATGTTGATAAATTATTTTTTATTCACACTGTTGCCAATTTTTATATGTGCGTTATTTAATTTTTCCATTTTATAGGGTTTTTGGTGGTTATTTTTTTAAAATATTTCGCAATTGTGTCTTAAAAACAAATATTAATAATTATTTTACAATTATAACAATTATTAACAATTATTAATTAAATATTAAAAAATCAATTGTATTATTAATTATTAAAATTAATATAATTAAAAAACAATAAAAAACTTTGTTTAAAAATTAATATTTTATGGTAAAAAATGTCATTGGTATTTTTCATCGAATCCACGAAGACAATCGACGACACGAATAAATTTTCAATATGGCGTTGTTGTTGTTGTTGTTCGCCTTAAGTTCATTTCATTCATTCAAAAAAAAAAAATTATTTCTTCATTTTTCAAGCAGCAGCAGAAAAGTTCATTTTGTTCGCATAGCGCATAGGCGAAAGTTTTTTTTTTTTTTATTTTTTTCATAAATTTATTTTATTTTATAATAAAATAAAAATAAAATTTCTGCCCAAATAATTAATTTTAATTTATAAAAATGCAATTAAAATAATTAGAAATACAAATTTATTTTTGTGTAGAATAAACTACAAAATAGTTAAAACAAAAAGAATTGTGAAATAGTAAAAGTTCTTTTTTGTAAAAAAAAAAAAAAAAAAAATAAAATAAAATAGTTACATAGAAAAAAGGTTTTTTTTTTTTTTTTATTTTTTTTTTTGGTGAGTGATTTGTAATTATGCAAATGAAAAAATATTCATAGAGGTGCTTATATTTTTATATTTTATATACTACATTATATTCATAATATAGAAATTGTATGTATATATAATTAAAAAAAAAAAAATGAATAATGCATATAAAAAGCTTGTTATAATAACATGTATATAAATTTATATGATGCATTACAAAAAAAAAAAAACTGAAAATAGATAAATATTTGTTGTTGTGTTGTGTGTTTGTGTGAGTGTGTTGTGTTGTGTTTTTTTTTTTTTAAGTAACAAAAATCTAATATATTTTTTTTTGTGAAGAGAAGAAAATGAAGAAGAAGGTGCGGATGTCTGTTCTGTATATATATATATTTAAATAATGCAACTTCTGCTGCTGATGATGTCTCCCACAAGGCATATGGTTTTTTTATTTGGTTAGATTAATTGGGTATTGATTTTGATATAGAAATTGTAAGAAGAAAAAAAAGTGAAAATATCATAACAAACGTTGAAAAAAAATGTTAAATAGTTTTTTTTTTTTTTTTTACAAATCACACGGTTTGGTTTTCATCATTAAAATTATGTATCTATAAAATATGAAACGGATTAGATTAGAATGTTTTTTTTTTGTTGTTCCTTGTTTAATTATATATATATATATTATTTTTTTGCACATCATTAAGAGCAAACGCTATTATAAATAAATAAAAAAAAATCTGAAAAATTGCCAAAAAAACAAAAAAATATTTGTTTTAATATTTCATTTTTATTGGAATATTATTATTATTATTATTACTACTACCACCACCACCACCACTTAAAAACACTATACACATAACGAAAATGATAGACGTAAGTATTTTATAATATAATTCTATTTGCTAAATTGTTCATCATCTTTTAGATATTTCTTATACTCTTCACTGCGTATACCGAAACTGATACTGATGATATTCCTATATTTTGTTTATATCTTGGGCTGAAGTACAGTTTAGCGGACCTTGAGCTAGGACATTGGGGATACCTGCAATCGAAAGCCTATGTGGCACAGACAAAATAACCGTTATAATTTTTTGGCGGTCACCCCCCCTTCCGAAGATAGGGGGGGTCAAAGTTTGGTTATTTTATTAGAAAATCCTGATTTGTGACGCAACCCGACGGGCGATTTTCAAAAGTAGATATTCAAAATAAAGGTATTTTTATTATCTTTCATTTAACACAACCCCGGAATAAATCGGAGGTATATAGGAGTCAGGGGGTGGGAAAATGTGGTTTTTTACATTTTTGGAGGTGGAACCGGTCTGTGAAGGGTTAAATGAATTTTCCCAGCGGCAAATTAAAGCTAAATGTAAGGTGCAACCAACCCTCTTGTTCATTAACCCATATATGGCAAACACCGTGACTCGTTTAGTATCAAACATGTTATTTGTTTATAATTAAAAAGCAGTCCCCCCCTCACCCAGGAGTTATATGTATAAATGGGGTTTTTTTTATATGTTATCTCACAAAGACCTATTACATGAGTTTTCAATAACGTGCTATTTGTTCTATATTCATTTTAAATATGAATTAATGTCAGCGTTTGAAAATATGCACTACTAGAAATATTCCTTTTAAAAAAGTACGAATTAAAATGTTGCACCATAAAAAATCAAACCATTACCATTAGTAAACCAATATCAGCTGGCAGGTTGTATAAGCCGTTACACCAGAAGATGATAAACCAGAATAAATAGTAAAAGGTTTTTCAATACCCATGCAATAGAGCTATGTGAGATAACATTTAAAAAAAATTCACAAAACGCACAGAACTTGTGTGATGTGGAAAGTGCTTGCAATATAGCAAATCACGCGTTTGATGCGAAACGACTTACGTATATGCCACATATGGTTTAATAAACAAGTGGGCTGGTTACATGTTACTTTTAGCTTTAATTTGCCGTTTGGAAAATTCAGTTAACCCTTTGCAGACCGGTTCCACCTAAAAAAATGTAAAAAACCACATTTTCCCACCCCCTGACCCCTATATACCTCCGATTTATTCCGGGGTTGTTTTAAATAAAAGACAATGAAAATACCTTTATTTTGAATATCTACTTTTGAAAATCGCCCGTCGGGTTGCGTCACAAATCAGGATTTTCTTAAAAAATAACCAAACTTTGACCCCCCCTATCTCCGGAAGGGGGGGTGACCGCCAAAAAATTATAACGGTTATTTTGTCTGTGCAACATAGGCTTTCGATTGCAGGTATCCCCAATGTCCTAGCTCAAGGTCCGCTAAACTGTATATTCGCCATATCTTGATTTAATAAATTTTACATCTTAATCACATAATAATAATAATAATAATAATAATATAAAGAAAATTTCTATTGTAAACAATTTTTTTTTCTTTCTATTTAAAATATATATAAAAAAAAATGTTTCAACAAAGAAAATATTTTAAAATTCGTATGGTTTTTGTCTACTTATACATGGATGTATATATATTTTATAATATTGCTATATAACTCTATATAGAAGAAAGCTATATGGATAAATGTATTTTGAAAATATTAATAGGACACGATTTCATTAAAATATATATATATATTGTATATAGTACATATTAGTAGTGATATTAGTTTGTATGTATGTAAAAAAAAACGATTCTAAAAGAAGAATCCAATTCAATAATAATAATAATAATAATAATTCTAATATAGTGGAGTCATGATAAGTGCTGCCGTTTTTATAGCAACATCGGAGAATATTAGGTATGCTACGGAACGAAGACCTGATTCGGAGTACAGTAGAACAAATTTTATTTAAAGAGCTATCAAATAATTATAAAACATCGGTTTCGTTCTTCTTTGATATTATTTGAGTTTACGCTGTCCTGTCAGTCCGATATAAACGTTCCTGTTTCCTGTAAATTTTACAAGATGTTACAATAGCGAACTGAATCATTTTTTACAATTAAATTGGTTCGCTTGAGGTTCATATAAAAAAGCCATGATACTCTTAAATGGTCAATCTAATCAATTCAAGATTCAAGGCAAATTATAACAAAAAGTCAGTCGATCATTTTATTTATCACGTAAAGTCAGAGGTGGAATTACGGCATTCGAGTACGATAGACTATTGTCGTCAAACATACGTTTTTTTTTTTTCATTTTTGCAATGATGACAGACGATGTCATTATCGTTTAACACGATAATTTTCGACGATAGGGTAGTAGCTATCGTTACGATTGTCGTGTGCATTATTTTCTTTTGCTTTTTCTTTTTTGGACTCCCACAATTCCACCGCAGTTATTTGGTTCAAAATCAATTACAGTATAAATCCGGTTTCTTCCGGTAGACAACTTGGCAGACATTAAGATGTATATAAAATAAGGGCGAATATACAGTTTAGCGGACCTTGGCTCACGGTGTTTGCCATATATGGGTTAATGAACAAGAGGGTTGGTTGCATCTTACATTAAGCTTTAATTTGCCGCTGGGAAAATTCATTTAACCCTTCACAGACCGGTTCCACGTCCAAAAATGTAAAAAACCACATTTTCCCACCCCCTGGCCCCTATATACCCCTGATTTATCCCCCCCCCCCCTATCTCCGGAAGGGGGGTGACCGCCAAAAAATTATAACCGTTATTTTGTCTGTGCAACATAGGCTTTCGATTGCAGGTATCCCCAATGTCCTAGCTCAAGGTCCGCTAAACTGTACTTCAGCCAAAATAAGATTTGATCACGATTTCGGCTCAAAATCTTTCAATTTTTTTTTCTAGTTTTCAAATCTTTTTGGAAAATAAAACAAAAAAATTAATGGTAAATTAACGTTAAATATGTCGGGAATGTGATTGGTTCCTTTTTGGTTGTTTTTTTTTTATTTGCGTTCGCTTTCCAATCATTCAGTAGTGCAGTAATGCCATGACAAGTGAATTTCGCGGGTAACATTTCTGGGAAATCTCTTTACGACGAGATCTGTTAGTCATTTCAATGTCAATTTTGTTTATGACGGAATCGAAGTATCCATCCAGTAGGTCACAAAAGCGGAGTAACATACTAGTACGATTGGAGCAAAATTCAGACAGCACTGCAATCATGATGATGATTATGATGATGATGATGATGACGATGAGGAATATGGAAATGCGATGTCCGCAGTTGTAAATAATTATTGTGGTATGAGATGATGATGTCTTTTGCGGTGTGTTGTTTTGTTGTGCAGTTCATTCATGGTTATATATTTTTATTTATATATAAATATCAAATAAATATTGATTATGTCAATAGCCTTTTTACACAAAACATGCGGCTTATCATTTTTTTTTTTTAAATAATATAAGGGGGGTTTTTAATATATTTTTTTCCCATATAATTTTTTTGTGTCTCGACACCTTTTTTTCATTATTATTATTATTATTGTTATAATTATTATTATTATTATTATTCGATTGTCGTCAATCAAAGAATCGAGTCTTTTGGAATGTTGTTTAAATATTATTATTGTAATTTGGCTTGTGTTATATAAATAAAACTATAAACAATTTTCAAATATATTATACACCGCAACCATCACATCGCATAATAAATATCCTGTTTCTGAAAAAAAAAAAAAAAAAAAATTAGAAAAACACATAAAAATATTGTATTTTTTACAAGTAACGCATTTAAATATTTATTTATTTATTCATTTATTTTAATTTTTAAGTTTTTCCATTTTCGTTTCGTTTTTTTTTATTTTTTTTTTTTTTATCTTTAATGAATGACCTCATTAATGTTTTCATCGATTTTTTTTTCTTCTTTCTTTCTGTGTGTTTTCTTGTTTTTTTTATTTTTTGCAAACAATATAAAATAGTCAAAGTAGATCATTTACATTTTATTTTTTTGTTTAGGTATACATAATAATAATAATAATAATAATAATAATAATAAGTTTAACCATATTACAACAAAAACTCAATATAACAATCATAATAATAATCGAAAATCCACGGGTAGACACCTCTATTGTTATAAATATTTATATATATATTTTTTATAGGTCTTAAAATATAACATTTGGAAAAATTCATTTGAATATCTGTTAAAAAAAAAATAAATTTTTCGCTATGCAACAAACAATCTGGTTTTAGCGTCCAACAAAAGCCTTCTGTTGTTAGTTTCTTAATTAGCCGTACGACCAACCGCAAGCGGAAAATACAACTCTGTGTTAAAATTCAGATTCGGAAAATAACCGAAAACACAAAACATATTTTATGCATTTAGGATTCGAACCCACGACCCCAAAATTTCGTTAGAATTTTAGGTTGGCATTTTTAACATTTACAACACAGAGTTATATTAGGTTGTCTAAAAAGTATTGATAATTTTTTTTACAACATTCAAACGATTTTTTTATATATTTCAAATGAACTGTATTAAACCAAATATGCGGCGTTTTGATCGATGACCCTTTGCCATTTTTCTGGTAAAGATATTATCCCATCACTGTAGAACTTCTGTGTTTTCTGGGCAAAAAACTGATCCAAGTGCATTTTGCAGTCCTCTGCGGAATTTAATTTTAAACCATTAATGGAGTTCTGCAGAGACCGGAACAAATGATAATCTGAAGGTGCAAGGTCCGGGCTATATGGTGGATGCATTAAAACTTCCCAGCCAAACTCTCTCAGTTTCTGCCGAGTTGTCAAAGATGTGTGTGGTCTGGCGTTGTCATGATGGAACACAACACCCTTTCGATTGATTAATTCTGGTCGTTTTTTTTTATCTCGTGCTTCAATCTTCTTAATTGTTGACAATAGAGATCGGAATCAATGGTTTGACCGGGTGCTAGTAGTTCATAATGAACGATTCCTTTCCAATCCCACCAAACAGACAGCATTACCTTTTTTGGTGTTAATCCAGGTTTTGCTACTGTTTTAGGAGCTTCACCCTTCTTGGACCACGATCTTTTTCGTACATTATTATCGTATGTGATCCATTTTTCATCACCTGTAATCATTCGCTTTAAAAATGACTCGATTTCGTTCCTTTTAAACAGCGTTTCGCAAATGGAAATTCGGTTCATTAAATTGTTTTGTGTTAATTCATGTGGTACCCAAACATCGAGCTTTTTCTTGTATCCAGCCTTTGTCAAATGGTTTTAAACTGTTTGGTGATGGATGTTTAGTTCTTTAGCGATATCATGACTGCTTACGTGTCGATTTTCTTCAATTTTGGATATGATTTCATCGACTTTTTCAGTGATTGGTCGACCAGAACGAGGTGCATCTGAGTATTGAATGTTGTATATCAGAAATATATAGAAATAGATTTTATATTACAAAATTGGCATGTAGAGAAAATCTAAATGGAAAACAAAGCGTTTCATTTATGCCCTTAAACACCATATACAGAAACGAGAACAAGCTCAAATGGATTTTATTGAAATAACTACCCATATATTAGTTCATATATTTTTCTTATATTTAAATATTTTGATAATTTTATGTAGACTATTAAATTCATTATTTTATGACGAAAAAAAAAAACATGCGATTTACTATAGTGATTATCCCTTAAATTCTATCCAAATATATCCGGACATATCATTCCCGGAAAATATACCCCGCAATTTTGATTGAATTAATGTCTTTGTAACATTTTTTTAATCCATTTAATTCCTTTAATAAATTGTCCTTTACAAAATTATCCCTTTAGACGTTTCACTTTGTCATTATATATTATATAGTTATCATTATCATTTCTATGATGAATCTTCCAAAAAAAAAAATGTCTTATACTTTTAATACAATATACAAATCAATGTCTAATCGCACTATAAACAATCTATATAGAATATTTGTAATAAATAATAGAACTATTTCAATTATTATTATCCCGCATTAAATACCACACCAAATTCCAAAATTTTATTACCTAATAAAAAAAAAATCAATCATGTTAGAATGCAGGGGGGTTTTATTTTTTATTTTTTTTTTGTGATTTGTTGATGATTCATTATGTAATTTATACAAATTGATTTGAACGAACACAAAAAAAAACCATTTTAATGTATGTATATATAAATGAAGAAATAAGAAATTCAATTTAGAAATAACATGAATTAAAAAATAAAAGTTTAACAACAACACAAACTATATAAAAGAAGAAAAAATATTCAATATTATTGCATAACTTCTATACGTAGATTTTCCTCCATCATCATCATCATCATCATCATCATCATCATTATCATCATCGTCATAAGCTTCTTCTATTGCTGTTGTACTATACCATATATGAAATGAATGAATTTTTGAAGGTGCAATGATTTGAAGAAATATGTATATTTTTAATTTACTAATACGTCATTATTGTATTTTGTGTATGTAAATATACAAAAAAATAAAAATATTACTCCATTATTTATTCGTCGTATTTTCTATTATATATTGCTGTATTTTCTATATTAAAATAAAATATAGAGACCGCAATCACCTTCACAATAATTAAATATATTATCATATATAAATAATAATAATAATAATTGTAATTGTAATACACGATTTTATTTCTTTCATATCCAAGTTTTTCTATGCATAAATACGTTTCTTATTACATATACTCTAGTCTATACAATAAAAAAAAAATTTTTTTTTCTTTTGTTCCACAAAAAAATTATATTATTATTAACAAAACGCTGCAAAAGGTAAAAACCTTTAACAGGAATCAGGTACTGGTGGCCAGGTGGTGGAAGGAGGGTGGTCTTAAATTTATCACTATTAAACTCCCCATAAACTTTTAATATAAAATGATGTGCCACACTAATATATTCAAATTCATTCTCATGAACACCATTGAATGGGAGCTCCTGGATAGGATGAGATTAGAAAAAATTTCCGGAAATGTAATTTTTTGCATTTCGTACAAAATCAGTACATGCAAAATTTCAAGCCAATTGGTTAGACACAACGAGAAAGCTCTAATCATCCCTTGGATTTGTATAGGAACTGCTGGATGGGATAGGAAAGTTTTTCAATTTTTCATCAAACTTCAAGATCCAAAATTTCAAGCCAATTGGTTAGAAACAGAACGAGATATCTTTAATCATCTCTTGAATTTGTATGGGAACTCCTGGATGTGATGGGATTCGAAAAAATTCCAATGCGATATAAAAGTATTTCCATTATTCATCAATCCTCCAGATCCAAAGTTCGTAGTCAATTGGTTAGAACCTGAACGAGAATGCTCGAATCGTCCCTTAGATTAGTATGGGAACTCCTGGATGGGATGGGATGAGGAAAAATTCTCGAATATAAATGCTTTTCCATTATTCATCAATCCTCAAGATCCAAAATTTCTAGTCAATTGGTCGGAAACAGAACGACAAAGCTTTAATAATCCCTAGGATTTGTATGAGAGCTCCTGAATGGGATAGGGTTAGAAAAAAATCCCCGTAAATAAAAACCGAAACGAAACAGAACGAGATTCTCTAATCATCTGTTGGTTTAGTAAGGGGGCTCCTGGATAGGATGAGATTAGAAAAAATTTTCGGGCATGTAATTTTTTGCATTTGATAGATAGCCAGTACATACAAAATTTCAAGTCAATTGGTTAGAAACAGAACGAGATATCTGTAATCATCCATTGAATTTATATGGACACTCCTGGATGGGATGGGATTCGAAAAAATTCCAATCCGTAGTAAACAGTGATAAAAAAAATTACCTTACAACGGTAATAATAATGCACTTACTATAAACGTACGTGCTTAATTATAAAAACACGTTACTCGACCAAATACCATACAGAAGAACAAACACTTTCCGGCATGATGGTGTGACAACGCTAGAGAGGGGGCTTATTTTATCACCATGGGATGTTATTTGAAATAAAACTATAATGGTTTTTATTATTAAAATGATGTGGATGGCTATATTAAAATTTATTTTATTTAATTGACAGATGTGAATACCATTGGATTTGTTTTGGTGAGATCAGAAAAAATGCCCCAATACAAAAGTTTTTTCATTTTTCATTAAACCTTTAAGATTTCAAAAAGTTCAATCGATTACAAAACAGAACGAGATATGTGTCTAATAATTAATCCAATACAATTTGTATGAGAATTAGAGTGGACGGGATAAGATAAGATAAGAATCCACATTTCTATGAATCCAATTTTTCACATTTTTAATATCCCATAACTTTAAATAACAAAAATTTTAAATTCTTAAAGATATTCCATTAATTGTATTCGAATTTAATCAAACCAAATTTAACCAGAATATGAACTTTTGCACTTTCGGCCGAGGGTCTTTAAATCAACCCCTAGGGATCGAAATGGGAGGTCAATCTGACCCACAAATTTGTGGCTGAAACGACCTCTTGCCGAGTTATATGATATTAAAGGTAAAGAAGGAAATCCTTATTTCTGAAGGATGGTAACGCTCAAAGGTTCTATAGTACATATTTAAATGAAAGGTATTAAAAGCACCTATAATTTGCATATCTGCTCATTATAATTTTTTCTTCATTAAATTTAATACCTTATAACTCCGCCAGAGGTTGTTGTAGAGCCACAGCAATCCTCCTATGGAAATCAATCCTATGGAAAGGTGGATAGACCTAGAAAAAAATTGTTTTCGAAAATATTTTGTTTCAAAACTAAACTAAAACGTAACGTGTTACCACCGTATGGATACGTGTATGGTTAAATTAAAACTTTTAAGACAATGTACTAATTTCTGTTTTTTTGTTTTCTGTGTTTGTAATACGAAAGAAAAAAAAAAAAGTGATTTTTAAACCGTAATAATTTTTAAATACGTACATGTTTTTTTTGTGTTTGTTATTTGTGTACTTTCTCACAGATAATTTTATTATATTATGTATAATCAACGTTATGGTTTTAATGTTTAAAGAATCTTTTATTTTTGGATTTTTTAAGTCTTATCAATTTTTTGAGTGACAATCAATATTTTTATCATCCATATTTTTGTTTGTGACCAAAAAAAAAAAAAAAACAGACATAATAAAATATGATAAATCTTTCGTTTCGTCTTTTTCGCGTTTATGGTTTTTGCTTCAATTTTTGTTTGTGATATGCAAATTCATTTTATAATATAGGTAATGTTATATGAATATGAACTATGAAGGTATGAAATGAATAATAAAATTGATATAGCGAAATATATATGTATATAAAATTAGCAATAATATATACATAGCAAAAGAAGCCTATAAAGTTTTTTTTTTTTATATAAATTTACGCGATAAAAATAGTTTATTCTTTGATTTATTTTTTTTTTTTCAGTTCAATAAACTAATCATTGAATAAAAATAATAATATTATATTCTATTTTTAGGGGGCTATTTAAATGTATTGTATAGAGAAAATGGTTTTTTTTTCATTTATGATTTGAGATACCAAAAAAAAACTTATATTATTTAATTTATTTTGCATTTGTTTTTTTTTTTTTCATATATTGTCATTTCATTATCAATAATATTTGAATTTTTTTTAACCCTAAATGCAGTTATATATATTAAATTAAGTCAACTGTAAGTAATTTGAATTTGTAAATTATCAAAAAAAAACCCTATACCATTTATTAAATGGAACAGATACTTTGATGATAGATATACATTTGGTAATTGACAAAATATTATTGATTTTTTCACCCTATACTATATATTATTGATTTTCTATTAAATGTTTATGTCACCCTACCCCTAAGTTAATAGCCATATTTGTCAAAAAATAAAATTAAATCGCGATAATCGCCACGCAATTATAAATATACATTGATCTTTTATAGAATACGTTTGACAAAAAAAGTTAAAAAAAATCAATAAGCTCAATAATCTTAACCCTTTGCTCGGAAATTACTCAACAAATTTGGCGGACATTTTTAACATAACCTTTTTTTTTATTCGTGAGATGGTTAAATTTCGATGATGGGATATGTCAGACCATCCCTTCTAGCCCTTCCACCTCCAAATTTGGTAAATTATTAGGTGTAGGAATTAATAATACGGATTTTTTGGCTTGAAAATAGCATTTATTTGTATAACAAAATGTAAACGTTTGCCAATGGTTGTTTGGTCGACATTCAACGCCATTGCAAGTTCATGTTGCGTTCTACACGAATTTTCATCCAATAACGCTTGCAATTCTTCGTCTTCAAATTTTTTTGGCTCACCTGGCCGTTCTTTGTCTTCCAAGTCAAAATCACCATTTCGGAAGCGTACAAACCATCGTTCACAAGTTGCTTGAGCTGGAGCATGTCCACCATAAGCTTCAACCAACAAATGATAACTTTCAGCAGCGGTTTTCTTCAAATTAAAGAAAGTTATTAAACTTCCCCCCAAAACAACTTTTTCAGGCATGTGTTTCGACATATTCGAAGCAAAAAAAAACTTTGTTGTTTACACTTCAATGAAATGACATATTCTGAAATTTATAGCCTAATGACAGACAAAAAAAAAGAAAATGGCCGCGACGTGTCGCGATACACTCAACGCTAGTTGCGCCATCTGTTATCTAAATCCGCATTTTTAATTCCTACACGTAATATTTCTTGTATATTTCACCGCTGCGTTTTAAAGACATATTTGGATATAGATTAGATTACATTAAAAGTTGGTTATGTACTAAATCCCCGAAACAGTTATCACCTCAAAGTCATTATGCTACACGCTGAATCTATTCCATATAGAGTCCTGCTCAGAGGCATGTCCAATTGAATGATGTGCATAACTCCCTCAGACTAATTAGAAACCAATTTGCCAATGGTGCCGATTCGTATACCTGCTATAGCATGAGTGGGACAGACTACAAAAATATCATCCATAACGATTTTTTTTTCCTAGATAAGATAGGTAGATGAGATAAGTAGATTCCTAGATAAGATAAGTAGATAAGCTCACACACAAAAATTATTATGACCGGTTAAACTATAATCCGATCATTAGACTAGACTAGTTTTCTTTGTACTTAAGCTGAGAATTTGTTTCGTCAGCCACCTTTTAAATATGCAGTGATAAAGAATTTCGAGTGTTATCGATGTCATAGTCCAATAGGACTGGAACTGCACCCAATCAGTAGTTCCCTGATTCTTGCCTAAATTACTGCCAACCACGAATTTGGCTGCGATTGAGTGCTGGGGCGAGCAGAGCTCTTTCTTGCAATAACTTCTGCTCTCCCCCCGTTATTGCACTATGCCCAAGGTATCCACATTAATTTGATTTGGTTTACCCCCAGACTCATCCTTCACAGTCTCCCTACTGACAGTCGAGTACTAACTTCAACTCTATTTCTCGGGAATTGATGGCATAAGTGCCGCTTTGCTGTCAGATAGATAGTATATAGATCTGTTGGTATTTATATCCCTCATCGCTAAGCCATTTGACGCAAAGTTCTATTGCATGAATTTCAGCCCGAAAAACTGCGTTGTAGCAATCCAGAGTGACCCCAAGTTCCACCTTAGGATTGGTTCCATATGCCCCGGATCCCGAACACAGCTTCGTTTTTAATCCAACCGTATAAAATATACGGGAACTATTTGTGAACATCATGTTGTTTTACGTCCATTCCTCCTTAGTAGGAAACACAACCATGAAGTTTTTATCGAAATCATGCGGTCTAGCAGTGGCATCCATCAGCCACAGGCTAAGATTACATAATTACTGATTTCTTCAACCAGCTCCCATAGTGATTGTTTAACACTCTATAGATATAGCTTCTCTAACTATATGGTGGCGTGTCCAGTCTTTCTAGCTAATTTTAGATAAAATTTTAATAATGGCGAAAGATTGGGCATTACTGTGGGGGTTGTGCTCATTGCTCCTCTGCTCCCCAAACACGCCAATCTCTGAAGTCTGTTTAGTTTGTTCTGGTGCCATCCTTTGTTGGACTTTACTGTTCCAGACTGCTGATGCATATGTCAACATCGACCTAGTTATAACTTTGTATAGCCAGAGCACCATATACGGGGTAAGGACCGAAGTTCTTCCTATTAGGCTTCTACTCGTCCATAAGGAGATTCTGGCGCTGTCTAGGGCAATTGTTAATTTGGAGTTCCAGTTTAGTTCATCATCTAATATGGCCCCCGAATCATTTACATTTGGTATAGGTTTACATTGGTACAGGTTTTAGGTACCATTTGTAAAAAAAAAATCCGAAGTCCGACATTTTTTACCGATCCCATCCATACAAATCAAATGGATTATAATATAGAAATATCTTATGTTGTTTTTTTAGCCGATTTACTTGAAACTTTTGGATCTGTTGCGTGGTTCATCATTTTATATTAACATTTTTGGAGGAATTGATTGGTGATAAAATTTTCTGTTATATTTTTCTAATGATTTGTTGTATTCATTCGGCTTTAATTTTCGCAATCCTACAAAAGTCTACGGTGCCGGACGTTTAAACTATTTTTCAATTATAAATCATAATTACACCATCATAATACCAGAAATACTCTATATAGAAATATATTATTGAGATTCAACATATTGAAATAAATTTAAATGATAATGATATTGAAATATCATCAATATACATTTAAAGAATGTGTCAAAAATGTTTTTAGTTAAATAATTAAAAAAAAAATAAATAGAATTATATAGTTGCAAAATAATCTACATACGACGATACAATTTTCTTAACATCTTTCCATCAAAATCTATTTAAAAACTCATTATATGTTTATGGTGCGGCGTGTGCGTGTGTTTTTTTTTTTGTTTATGCAAAATGATGTTTAAATAGTTGCGTTCCATTCGATTACCAGGAGGAGGTAAGGGTATAGGTATAAGAGTAGAAACGATTTGATTTTTCTACACCGAAATACTCCGTAGTATATGACTCTGTGGTGTAAGTAAATGATAAAAATACCAACCTAAAATTCTAACGAAATTTTGGCGTCGTGGCTTCGAATCCTACTGAAGAGATAAAATAGGTTTAGTGTTTTCGGTTACTTTTCGAATCTGAATTTTAACACAGAGTTGTATTTTCCGCTTACGGTTGGTCGTACGGGTAATTACCGCCACCGTTAAAGCCACAAATTAAGAAACTAACAATTACTAAGGCTGTTGTTGGACGCTAAAACCAGATTGTTGGTTGTAAAAATTTTTTTTTTATTTATTACTACGTAATATTGCAAAGAGTAGTTCGGAGTAGAAAAAATCTGCTCTTTTCTACTCTTCTGGTAATCGAATGGAACGTAACTAATGAAATTTTTCTTTAATTTTTGTTCTTCATTTATCATTTTGTTTATATATAGAATAAACAAATGTAATATACTAAAACTATAGCAAATTGATGTTGAAATTAAAAATATATCAGTGATTTAGTAACTACATATAAATTTCTTAATTGAACACTGAAGAAGATGTTCAAATTACAAATTACATAATTTAATATTTTGTAATACTATAAATTTTTATATTCGTATCAGTATTTTGTTTATTTGTACCTCTTCTAAATAGAAATATATGATAATCAAAAATACAAAATAATTTATCGATAGTTAAGCGCCGCCAAATGAATCACTTTATTGATACATTCATGAATACATGAATTATTTGATTGAGGATAGTCTGTATATATATATATATATATATTTCCTATATTTATATATATATATATAGAAATAGATAGTATTTTATATAAATAGACTGCGACTATACGATGGTTTTTTTTTCAAGAGCGTCAATATAAACAATTAATTGAGGACGACAGCAAATATAAAAGAAAAAAAATATACAAACACACAGCACACACAACCAATAAACAACCAAATATGTGATGTATGTGTTAAAAAATAAAATATAAATATATTTTTATAGAATAGAAAAGGTGTAAGAAAATATATGAATCTGTTCAAGTGCCTTTTCTTTATTCTTTAGTATTTACCTATATATACCTAGTAATAAAGTAATTTATATATTTAATTTTCCATATCAACGTTAATTCTTTCGAACAAAACATGTTACTGTATTTAAACTGCCGTGATTTACTTATTTATGCGCGCCTATACAATTGTTTTGTTTTGGCGTCCAATCGTACCTATTCACCGTCGCCAACGTTTGCCAGTCGAAAACTCCAAGAGCCACTTCCACTTCATCTGTCCACCTACCCCGAAAATTGTATTTTTTACCAATATAAACAATATTTTATTAAAAAAAAAACAAACTATAAAATTATGCACAAAACAAAAATGTACGCTGACACATCAACAACAACAATAACAGTAACACTATACAAATTTGGTTCAATTAAGAGGTGTGAAATCTATAAATAAGTGTAGAAAGTAGTCCATTGGCCCAATTTCAAGGTGGTCCGATTACAGATGTAAATTTATATACAGATGTTTATGACGAAACTTTCTTACAGTATTAATTGTGGTCCGATTTTGGAATTGGTCCGATTACAGAAGGGTCCAATGAGGAGGTTTAACTGTATAATATTGAAAAATAATGTAGCCAAATAATCCGTTTGCCGAACTACGTCAATGGGTTCAAATGAATCCGATTTGATGGCCCTTATTTGTACTTGAGCTCTAACTTGCGTCATTGTTAAATTTGACATGGTTATCAGTTTTTGTGGGAAACCACCAGATTCCGTTATTGTGTGTGGCGACTTTTCCCGTAATAAAATTGTTGTATGCATTCGATATCATTAATCAATATTTTCCAAAATATATCTGCTTTTTTTTTTTTATTTTTCTTCACGAATTGTGAATTTTTATCGACAGAGTGGTCTCTGTGGAAAACTACTCGACAGATTGAAATTTTCAACATTTTTTAATTTTTTAATAGTTGATGTGTTCCAAAATATGGGGGTAGGTCAAACCATATCTTCTACCTCTAAATTTTTCGAATTTTTCAATTTTTTTTGTTTCTCTTGTTTCTCAATGGGTTTTGAGGATATTTGCCTGGCTATAATCGGTGCCAAATGCAAAATATTATATTTCAGGCAATCCCATCCCATTCCATAATGAGCTCCCATAGAAATCCAAGGGATGATTAACGATATATCGTTCTATTTTTAACCAATTGAATAAACATTTTGTATTTGGAAGTTTCATGAAACATAGTTTTTCTGATCCCAATGCATTCAACCCCTATACCCACTTGAGATCCAAGGAGATTTAAGAATAAATTTAACTTCCGTCCTTGTGCACTAACAATTATATGTGCTTCCTGTTTTAAACGATACCCTGGCTGCGTTTATATTTAAATTCTTTCTGCGAAGAGAATACAATATTGTTTTTTTTAATTAATTGTAAACATTTTTGAAGATTAGAAGATGCAAAAATCTATAAAACTTTCATATATAGAGAATTTCGCTTGATATTTCAAATGATATAGACAAAATGTTTAAATAAAAAATATATGTTTTGTTAAATGAAAATAGTTTTCGTTTGTTTTTATTTATTTTGTAATTCTAAATATCCTAAATACATTGATATATATTTATATATTATTGGTATTTATTGGGGAAAATATTCACAAAAGAAAAAAAAACAAAAAATAAATAGAAAAAAACAAACGAAACCAAACATTTATAAATAAATAAATTAAAGTGTTGTTGTTGGTGTTGTGTATTTAATATACGAAATGAATAATGTGAATGATTGCCAAATAATTATTTTTGTATATTACAATTTTATAATAAAAATAACAAAAAAAAAACCGTCGACGATCTCATAAAAAAAAAAATGTGAATAACTGAATATAAAAAAAAAAAACAACAACACAAGACAGATAGAGGAAATAAGATTTGTATATAATTCTGAAAAAAATACATAGTATATAAAGTAGAGGAAGTTTAAATCATGTTGAATAATACCAATCATACTATACTATTAATACTATAACCGTACGAGAAATGTATTCAAATATTAGTTTATAGAAGAAATTGAATAGAATTAAATTAAAAACAAATCGATATTCTTAATTAATATAATGGATATAATTTGATCGAACAAAGTAATTCGAAAATCATTACTTTCTTAATTTTTCATTTTATCCTTTCTGTTTTTTTTTCTATAACAGAAAGGATAGGTATAAATCTATAGGTATAAATAATACATCACAAAAAACTGCCCTAAGATCACCCTAAGTATTTTATCGCTATATACGACTCTGAAATTTGACATTATATTGGGTAATACGTAATCCAATAATTGTTAAAAAAAAAATTCTTATATAGAGGAAGTTGAAATCATATTAGAAATTCTTCAAATTATCGTCCAACCGCATTTCTAAAATATTGGAGATAACTAGTAAATCGTATATGATTGTACCTCGATATCTCGATGATAAGGCACAAGAGACACAAGAGATCGAACGGCGATCTGCTGTTAAAATATTTAACCAATAAAATTTAATAACTGTATCGCAAATGTCCGTGAAACACAAATTGTTTCACTATATAGACTAAGGCTTTTGTTACAGTATGACATTCTAAGGCATTAAAATAAAAAAATACTGTACTACGTAATATTGCAAAGAGTAGTTCGGAGTAGAAAAAATCTGCTCTTTTCTACTCTTCTGGTAATCGAATGGAACGTAACTAATGAAATTTTTCTTTAATTTTTGTTCTTCATTTATCATTTTGTTTATATATAGAATAAACAAATGTAATATACTAAAACTATAGCAAATTGATGTTGAAATTAAAAATATATCAGTGATTTAGTAACTACATATAAATTTCTTAATTGAACACTGAAGAAGATGTTCAAATTACAAATTACATAATTTAATATTTTGTAATACTATAAATTTTTATATTCGTATCAGTATTTTGTTTATTTGTACCTCTTCTAAATAGAAATATATGATAATCAAAAATACAAAATAATTTATCGATAGTTAAGCGCCGCCAAATGAATCACTTTATTGATACATTCATGAATACATGAATTATTTGATTGAGGATAGTCTGTATATATATATATATATATATTTCCTATATTTATATATATATATATAGAAATAGATAGTATTTTATATAAATAGACTGCGACTATACGATGGTTTTTTTTTCAAGAGCGTCAATATAAACAATTAATTGAGGACGACAGCAAATATAAAAGAAAAAAAATATACAAACACACAGCACACACAACCAATAAACAACCAAATATGTGATGTATGTGTTAAAAAATAAAATATAAATATATTTTTATAGAATAGAAAAGGTGTAAGAAAATATATGAATCTGTTCAAGTGCCTTTTCTTTATTCTTTAGTATTTACCTATATATACCTAGTAATAAAGTAATTTATATATTTAATTTTCCATATCAACGTTAATTCTTTCGAACAAAACATGTTACTGTATTTAAACTGCCGTGATTTACTTATTTATGCGCGCCTATACAATTGTTTTGTTTTGGCGTCCAATCGTACCTATTCACCGTCGCCAACGTTTGCCAGTCGAAAACTCCAAGAGCCACTTCCACTTCATCTGTCCACCTACCCCGAAAATTGTATTTTTTACCAATATAAACAATATTTTATTAAAAAAAAAACAAACTATAAAATTATGCACAAAACAAAAATGTACGCTGACACATCAACAACAACAATAACAGTAACACTATACAAATTTGGTTCAATTAAGAGGTGTGAAATCTATAAATAAGTGTAGAAAGTAGTCCATTGGCCCAATTTCAAGGTGGTCCGATTACAGATGTAAATTTATATACAGATGTTTATGACGAAACTTTCTTACAGTATTAATTGTGGTCCGATTTTGGAATTGGTCCGATTACAGAAGGGTCCAATGAGGAGGTTTAACTGTATAATATTGAAAAATAATGTAGCCAAATAATCCGTTTGCCGAACTACGTCAATGGGTTCAAATGAATCCGATTTGATGGCCCTTATTTGTACTTGAGCTCTAACTTGCGTCATTGTTAAATTTGACATGGTTATCAGTTTTTGTGGGAAACCACCAGATTCCGTTATTGTGTGTGGCGACTTTTCCCGTAATAAAATTGTTGTATGCATTCGATATCATTAATCAATATTTTCCAAAATATATCTGCTTTTTTTTTTTTATTTTTCTTCACGAATTGTGAATTTTTATCGACAGAGTGGTCTCTGTGGAAAACTACTCGAC
Organism: Dilophus febrilis; assembly: GCA_958336335.1. Classification (NCBI taxonomy): domain Eukaryota; kingdom Metazoa; phylum Arthropoda; class Insecta; order Diptera; family Bibionidae; genus Dilophus; species Dilophus febrilis. Next base: position 19,626,366 of record OY284472.1, on the reverse strand, counting down.
AGATTGAAATTTTCAACATTTTTTAATTTTTTAATAGTTGATGTGTTCCAAAATATGGGGGTAGGTCAAACCATATCTTCTACCTCTAAATTTTTCGAATTTTTCAATTTTTTTTGTTTCTCTTGTTTCTCAATGGGTTTTGAGGATATTTGCCTGGCTATAATCGGTGCCAAATGCAAAATATTATATTTCAGGCAATCCCATCCCATTCCATAATGAGCTCCCATAGAAATCCAAGGGATGATTAACGATATATCGTTCTATTTTTAACCAATTGAATAAACATTTTGTATTTGGAAGTTTCATGAAACATAGTTTTTCTGATCCCAATGCATTCAACCCCTATACCCACTTGAGATCCAAGGAGATTTAAGAATAAATTTAACTTCCGTCCTTGTGCACTAACAATTATATGTGCTTCCTGTTTTAAACGATACCCTGGCTGCGTTTATATTTAAATTCTTTCTGCGAAGAGAATACAATATTGTTTTTTTTAATTAATTGTAAACATTTTTGAAGATTAGAAGATGCAAAAATCTATAAAACTTTCATATATAGAGAATTTCGCTTGATATTTCAAATGATATAGACAAAATGTTTAAATAAAAAATATATGTTTTGTTAAATGAAAATAGTTTTCGTTTGTTTTTATTTATTTTGTAATTCTAAATATCCTAAATACATTGATATATATTTATATATTATTGGTATTTATTGGGGAAAATATTCACAAAAGAAAAAAAAACAAAAAATAAATAGAAAAAAACAAACGAAACCAAACATTTATAAATAAATAAATTAAAGTGTTGTTGTTGGTGTTGTGTATTTAATATACGAAATGAATAATGTGAATGATTGCCAAATAATTATTTTTGTATATTACAATTTTATAATAAAAATAACAAAAAAAAAACCGTCGACGATCTCATAAAAAAAAAAATGTGAATAACTGAATATAAAAAAAAAAAACAACAACACAAGACAGATAGAGGAAATAAGATTTGTATATAATTCTGAAAAAAATACATAGTATATAAAGTAGAGGAAGTTTAAATCATGTTGAATAATACCAATCATACTATACTATTAATACTATAACCGTACGAGAAATGTATTCAAATATTAGTTTATAGAAGAAATTGAATAGAATTAAATTAAAAACAAATCGATATTCTTAATTAATATAATGGATATAATTTGATCGAACAAAGTAATTCGAAAATCATTACTTTCTTAATTTTTCATTTTATCCTTTCTGTTTTTTTTTCTATAACAGAAAGGATAGGTATAAATCTATAGGTATAAATAATACATCACAAAAAACTGCCCTAAGATCACCCTAAGTATTTTATCGCTATATACGACTCTGAAATTTGACATTATATTGGGTAATACGTAATCCAATAATTGTTAAAAAAAAAATTCTTATATAGAGGAAGTTGAAATCATATTAGAAATTCTTCAAATTATCGTCCAACCGCATTTCTAAAATATTGGAGATAACTAGTAAATCGTATATGATTGTACCTCGATATCTCGATGATAAGGCACAAGAGACACAAGAGATCGAACGGCGATCTGCTGTTAAAATATTTAACCAATAAAATTTAATAACTGTATCGCAAATGTCCGTGAAACACAAATTGTTTCACTATATAGACTAAGGCTTTTGTTACAGTATGACATTCTAAGGCATTAAAATAAATAAATTTTTCGCTATACAACCAACAATCTGATTTTAGCATCCAACAACAGCCTTCTGTTGTTAGTTTCTTAATTTGTGGCTTTTCCGGTGTCGGTAATTAGCCGTACGACCAACCACCAGCGGAAAATACAACTATGTGTTAAAATTCAGATTCGAAAAATTACCGAAAATAACCATCCTATACATCCTAAGGCATTACTATTCAAAAATCAATCATTCGCGGTTAGGAATCACATTTTATAAATGGATTGGCAACTTTTTAGCTAATAAAAATGGTTATTATGTTGTAAGTTAGGTTGTATACTATATGGAGTTAATTCAGATGTTTATCCAGTTATTCAGATGTTTATCCAGTTATTGAAAAACCTTGCGTCACATGGTATTATTGATGGTCCCAAGTTGGGGGACATCACATTCACTCCGGATGAAATCAAATCGGCCTTTACGGTGCCGGGGCCTTCTTCTTCTTTTTCTTCTATTTCTGCTGTTCTTGGGACAATTTCCTCCGATGATGGCCTATTCTATTTCCATAATGTATCTGGGCTGGAGGTATTTGATATTATTTCTTCCTTAAACTCAAATTCAATTGGTCGCGATGGTATTGCGTTAAAATTTTTAAAAATTCTTTTGCCCATAATCTTACCGGTCGTCACTCACATATTCAATACTTGCCTGACTTCTTCTAAATTTCCCTCTGCCTGGAAAATGGTCAAAATAATTCCAATACCTAAGAGGGGAGTGGTTAATTCTCCTTCTGATCTTAGGTCCATCAGTATTCTCTCTCCCTTGTCCAAGACACTGGAAAGGCTGATGAAGATTCAACTCTCTTCGCATATTTCACTTAATAATTTTCTGTATGAAAATCAGTTTAGACCGGGGCATGGCACTTCTTCGGCTTTGCTTAAAATTGTCCATGATATATCCGTTTCTATTGATTCTGGAATGTGCTCGGTTCTGGTTCTGCTTGACTTCTCTAGGGCATTTGATTCCGTGGATCACGATATTCTCTGCGGCAAATTGTTGAACCAGTTCAAATTTTCACGATCGGCAGTCGGACTGATCCATCATTACCTTTCCTCTAGATATCAAAGTATTAATGTTGGAAATTCAAATTCTCTGCCTTCCCTAGTTCATTGCGGGGTTCCGCAGGGATCCATACTGGGGCCTTTGTTGTTCTGTCTATTTATTAATGATTTGCCTAAATGTCTTCGGTGCGTGAATTGTCACTTATTTGCCGACGATGTACAATTATATACTGCTTGTCCTTTAAATAAAATCGATGATTGTATTGCCATCATAAATGATGACCTGGATGCTGTGTTTCGTTGGGGGTCGTGAATTGTTTAACACTTAATGCGTCAAAATCGAATGCCATTATCATAGGTGCTCGGGCAGTACCAACTCACGATCTTCTCGCGGTCCGGTTGGGTTCATCTATTATTCGATATCAGGAACGCGTGAAAAATCTGGGTTTGATATTTAATAATACCCTCACATGGGATGATCATATGGATGTATTGGCCGGTAAAATTTATGGTGGGCTTCGTAAACTGTAGTGCACTGCTTATGTGACGCCAATTTCGGTTCGCCGTAGGCTGGTGGTGGCACTGTTAATTCCTCTCCTCTTGTATTGTAATGTTGTGTTATCCTCTATGCGTACTGGGGTATTGACCAGGCTGAACGTTTTATTTAATAATTGCACGCGATATGTTTTCGGTTTGCGCCGGTTCGATCATATTTCCAATTATAAAAATGCAATCGTTGGCTGTTCACTTAATACTTATCTCAATTATAGGTGTTTATTATTCGTCTTCAAATTATTGCGCTCGTCGGTACCGGGGTACTTGATGAGGAATATTCAGCCTGGTCAGTCTGCCAGATCTCGTAATTTAATTGTCCCGAAATGTCGCAGTCATACCTATCACAATTCCTTTTTCGTACGTATTATTGTTATGTGGAACAAATTGCCACTGCATATTAGATATTCCTCGAGTATAAATCGGTTTAAATATGCCTGTGTCGAGTTTTTAGAGCGATAGGTGGGTGAACATGTGAACAAATGAATAATTGGGGTAATAGGTTTTGAATTTTTGTTTTGAATTCTGTGTTAATTTTTTTTTTTATAATATTTGAAAATTTTTATATTTGTTTAATTTTCTCTGGGCCATAAAGGAATTGTATAATGTAGAGACTCATCGTCTCAATTACAATTTTATATATGAATAAATAAAATAAATAAATAAATAAATATTCCGAGGTTCGATCTGCTCTATCATCCACCCTCTTTAACAATTTTCATAAATAATTTTTTTAATCAGTAAGAGAAACCCTATACACTGTTATGCTGACGATATAATAGGTCTGCCAATATGGTTCGATCGTTTTTTTTTTTAAATAAAACACATTAATTTCGGGAAATAACGGTTAAAAAATTTTTATTGGATATAATTACCTTCGTTAAGTACAATCTTTTCCGAATTTTTTGGCAATTTAACAATACCATAAAAATAAAACTTCTTAACATTTAATGCGATTCGAGAGCTCGACCCATTTTTGGACGTCTTCATAATTGTGGAAGCGCTGTGTACAGAATCCATGTTCAATCGATCTAAACAAGTGGCAATCTGATGCAGTAGCATGTGAATAGGTTAATAGGGCGGGTGTGGTAACACATCCCATCCGAGTGCTTCCAATGTTTTTTTTACCGGTTTTGCGACATGTGGACGACATTGTCGTGCAATAGAATCACGTTTCTATGTCCGTTGGCCATTCTGGTCGTTTTTCTTTAAATGCTCTATTCAATTCAATTAATTGTTGTTTGTAGCGCCCACCAGCAATAGTTTGATAAGATTTCAACAACTCAATATAGGTAGACTAAGATTTCAACAACAACTCAATATAGCACGCCCTATTGGTTCCACCAAATACACAGTAAAACCTTTTTCCCATGGATATTGCGTTTTGGCGTCAATTTTACTCGTAGACCTGCGGATCGGTCCAATGTTTAATTCGTTTAGGATTATAAAAATAAATCCATTTTTAATCACCAGTGACAACTCGACGCAAAAACGACTTTCTTTGCTGTCTTTGAATCAAAATTTCACCCCTGGTTTTACGCTTTTCTATGCTTCTTTCTGTCAATTCATTTAGATCTTACCCATTTTGTTTAAACGATTAGAAATGGTTTGGTGACATACATTTAAGGAATCTGGTAGTTGTTGTTGGATTTGCGCCTCGTCTTCATCCAATAATGCTTGCAATTCCGCATCTTCAAATTTTTTTGTTGAAGGTGGTTATCCACCTTCTTTGTCATTCAGATCAAAATCACCACTTTTGAATCGTTGAAACCACTTTCTGCACTGACTTTCATGTAAAGTAGGATGTTCACCATAAGTTTTGGCAAGAATTTTATTACTTTCAGCAGCAGTTTTCTTCCAATGAAACAGTAACAACAAACCTGCTCGCAAATCACGTTTTTCTGGTACATGACACGACAATTTCAAAAAAAAAAAATAAAAAATATGTTGTTTCCACTTTTAGTTCGTAACACAAAATGAGAAAGAGGAAGATATAAAGTGAATACGTTCACAAAAAAATATTTCCGCGGAAACCGTTATCATTTAAGACGACTACAGAGTCGATTAATCCGTGAGCGATCGAGCCACATTGACAGACCTATTAGTACGTTAAACGTTGCATTCTTCATATATATGAACTCTACCTCAGCGTAATCATAATGCAAACCAATAATGCCTTCAGTCACGGCAGAAGATCATTTTTTCAGTAAACAAAGATTCCAAATCAATATCTAATTGCGGAAGGATAAACCTATATAGGAACTTTATTCATCCATAAAAAAAACAATGGCATGTTTGTTTTTAAACAAACGATTCGCGCATAAATGTTGACCCAATCATCCACGAATTTAATACTCTGATTTCACAATCTAAGGACATTTATTAAATTTTAGGAATGTATATTTATCAAATAATTTTACCGGGAGCAATAATATTGTAGCTATAAAATGGATTTTTAAGAAGATCCAAAGAATTTCTTAATTCTGAATAACAGATAGCACAAACTTATAAAGCATAAGACCACTTCTATAGAGTACAATTCTTACATATTCAGTTCCGTTCATCAATTACTGCTCTATATATATATATATATATAATATATGGTTTGGTGACAGAATCGAAAAAAAACATGCGTTTTCACAAATATAACTATTACTATAATTGAATTATTGGATTATACCAGACGTTCATCATAGTATAGATTCATCATATGCACATTTATTTAAATATATTACCACTACGAACGATCTAATGAATGAATTTCTGGTCCTATATTGACTTCTCTTACATAATATACAATTCAAGAAATTCTCAAACGGCGCATTCATACTCAGTCAGTATTGATTAACTTTTCCGAACCAACAGAATTGGAAATTCATTTTTTCCAAGAATATCAAGATTGTGGAGCAGTCTGCGCGAAAGTATTTCTTCCTTATGACTATCAATCATTTAGATTAAGCCTTTCTCGCTATATCTAAAGACTCATTGGCACCTAAATTACAACAAAAGTTTAACAAACCCGCTTCAATGCATTCATTTCAATGCACCAAATGCTCATATGTTCACCACTTGATTAATTGATTTCGTTACGGTTTCACGAGGCAATATAATTCCGATTTCGGAGGTTTTACGGGGCGCTATACAGATTATGCCATTGTAACGAACAAAAAAAAAACAATGTTCAGTTTTATTTCAGCATCAAAACGTTTCTCTTTTGATTGTTTTTTAACTAAATTTTTTACAATTCATATTAATGACATTTTTCTTTCAATTGCAAATGTTAATAAGTAGCAAAATGCAATTGCTAACAGCAAAAAACCACAAAATCGTATTGTGAATGTGATGATAATTAAAATTAAAATAAAAAATTTATTTTTCGCTTACAACCAAAAATTAGCGTCCAACAACAGCCTTCTGTTGTTAGTTTCTTATAGTGTATTTTGTTCTGGGTTGTACATCAACAGTACGCAACAGAGCTGTCAAAATAAATACGTAGTGTAACGTTACAATCGTACCGTACTGTACAGTACATTTTAGAAAAAAATAGAAAAATAAAATCACACTTAAAATAACATTAAAAAATAAAACAATTTATGAACCAGACGACTAGAACACCATAAACAAAAAAAAATTCATAAATTATGAATACGAAACACGTATTTGAGGTTATGTTTTTCAATTTCATCTAAATAGACGGTGGCATTCGTTACAGTAACGTACAATGTAATCATCAGAAAAAAACAGCTGTAACGAAAAAATATTGTACATTATAGTAGAATAAAATATGAATTTGTTTGTAACGTACTATACGGTACACTAGAAAAAAATACACCATTAATTTGTGGCTTTTACGGTGTCGATAATTAGCCTTACGACCAACCGTAAGCGGAAAAGGCAACTCTCTGTGTTAAAATTCAAATTCAGAAAATATCCGAAAACACAAAACATATTTTATGTCTTCGGGACAAGTGAATCATGAACAAAAATTGAACATTGAACTTAAATTAAAAAAAGTTTATTTATTCATTTCAAAATCCAATATTTCCGAACTCATTCCATTTCTAATTCCATATAAAAATGTTTACCATATTTTAAAAGTTAATAATTTTCCAAAAATCCAAATTTCCAAAGGTGATAGAATTTTTTTTTAAAGAATGTTTTCAAATTCCATTGAGTTTTATGGTTTTATGCATCACGAATGATTAGAATACAAAAAAAAAAAAATAAATCATTCTGCGTAATTTTAATTAAAAAATATAATTGCATTTGTTTCGGATATATTATTTTGATATCGATATATATAGATAGATCCAATTCAATGTATAAAAACTCCTTAAATTTCTCAATTGGCTGATTGAATTAATAAAAATCAATGTTTATGTGTTATACTATTGGATTATATCCAAAATTCCTGCATAGAATTGCAATATAGACAAATAGAATTGCAATATACACAAAAAAAAATAAATAGATATTAACAGCGGGTTCACAATGAAAAGACTTAAGACCTAACACCAAAAAGTAATTTTCATCTTTCACAATAAATGTTTTTGAACTATGAATATAATCTAATATACAGAATCTCAACCTACTTCATTCGTATAATAATGGTATAAATATACCATGTTAGTCATTTAACTTTTTGAGACGGTGGTATAACTCGAAGACGCAGTGGTTTTTAGAAAAATGATTTAGACAAAAGTTGTTCAGTTGGCAGGGGGATAAACGATGGTTGTATGTTTTGACCTTGAGTCAAGGTTAAATAGGAGATATGACGTAACATATACTTTTTTTAAATGGACCACCCTATTTACCGATACGGATTCCTATTCTACATAAAATAACAAGATTATTTTGTATGCCAACAATTTTTGATTGAACGCCAACTTTGGCCTCAAATTTGATTTCAAATTGCTTCAATGAAACAAATTTTTGTATGTTAAAATCAATAAATTGAACCAAGTATGTTTCGGATCCTCTTCGTTTTCTACAACTTTCGGCTCTATCGTTTTTTCTCCAAAATTCGTCTTTTATGCGCACAAACTTTGTTTTTTTTTTAATTTCGGTTTTATTTCTTTTCATTTTTAATTCAAAATATAACTAACCTAATTATAATACAAATAATCTAATAAAACTACATTACACAAAGTAAAGCATAAAACATAAAAACAAAACCGCTCTCACGACATGGTCATTTGACCGTCGCCGTCGAGTCCAGTTCCGTACCCCTACCCATTGTACTCCACAACCCATTCCCCTCTATACCGTTCCATTTCCATTATTAAACCTTCCTACCAATTGCCACTCACACCTCTTTTCACTCCTCAAAACCGTTCTCCCCGATAATACCTCCTTAACCTCCTCCTTCGTAACTCTGGCACCTCCAACCATTTCTTCCTAACCTCCCTCAGCATCGGGCAAACCCCCATTTACCAACACCCCCGCCTTTCCTTTCCAATACCTCACATCCTTTGACTCCCAATTCCATTCAAATTCCCATTCCACGACTTTCTTCTTCCATACCTCAACGATCCCACTTTTCTTTTCACCATTTCTCACAAAATTCTACATGTTAACCTCTCCTCTCTTCCTAACATACCTCATATGCAACCCAAAATAGAACACCCACAGCGGTTGCCTACCAAATACTACATATAACACACAATCCCTTGTCGCCCGATTCAACGCCCGATTCAATATCCTATTCAATATATTCCTCTGCAATCTCTCTGCAATCTCATATTCCTTTACCCCCCCCCCCCCCCCCCCCCCCCCTACAATCCACACACCTGACATCCATAGCCCGCAATGGCCCTAAACACACCATCTGTCAACCTCAATTTGGCCTCCACACTTACAACTTGCCTCATCATTACCCTACTCCAATTTTGTGCCAATCCAGCCTTAGCCTCCAGTACCTTCCTTTCTGTACCCTCACCCACCACTGAAATCAAATATGTTTTGTGTTTTCGGTTTTTTTTCGATTCTGAATTTTAACACAGAGTTGTATTTTCCCCTTGCCGTTGGTTGTACGGCTAATTACCGACACTGTAAAAGCCACGAATTATGAAACTAACAACAGAAGGCTGTTGTTGGACGCTAAAACCGCTAAAATAAATTGTTGGTTTTAAAGCAAAATTTTTTTTTTATATTGCCATCTCACACTTCAAATCTTGGTTCAAATGCCTGCTAAAATTTGTTTGTTTTACTTTGTTTTTAGGTATTAGATCTTTAGGTCTTAGGTCTTAGGACAAAAAGTCGTAAGTCTTTACATTGTGAACCCACTGTAATATTTTCAAATAAATTTAATAAAATTATTTAAAGATCAATATATTAATATTAAATTTAAATTTTTCGTATTGATTTTGGCAAATCATCATCTAATATATATATATATATTAATAAATTATATAATTAGCTTCCAGATTCAAATTATATTTAATATAAAATTTTACACGCGCTGTGTGTTTCTTCTTCGTTTTCTTATAATTGTATTAATAAATCTTTAAATATTTAATTGTTTATGAAATTATAATTTTTTGTTTGGTAAAATATTTCATTTTTTTTTTTTTGCAATAGAGCGAAAAAAATTAATTAATTTGATTGTTAATTGGCAATTTTATATGTATATTTTTTTTTTAATGTAATTAACGAATTGGTAAGTGATTTTTTTTTTGTGGTTTTGCTTTAATTTTGATGAAGAAATTATTTATATCTATGTTTATAGAAAATGTTACTTAATCGATAAATGTATTATAATTTGAATGCGTTTTGGATGTGTTTTTTTTTTAGTTTATGAAAATGTTTGAGATTGTTTGACAAAATCCTTCTTAAAAATTATAAAATATTTTTTTATTTTATTTTATTTCCATAGATTATTTTATATAAAAGTTTATGATATAAATAAATAAATAAATAAATGAAAAAAAAATAAACAAATGACGATGACGATATTTCAAAATTTTTTATTAATATGAATATTTTTAAATTGATTATAATCGATAAAATATATAATTCTAAATAATGTCTGATATAAAAAACGACAATCTACATCATCATTCACGTGAAATGCCTGGTATGTTTCAATTGATTTTTTAGAAGTTTAGAAGTATAAATATAATTTTATTCATTTTTTTTTGTGTCTAAATATAATTAAAGGTGCTGTAGTTGGTCTAAAACGTTTACGTCAATTAGAGTCTATGATTATTGAAAATGGAGCTAATAATGTAATATTAGAATCGAATACAACAACACACAATAATAGTAATAGTAATAATAATAATAATAATAATAATGGTGATGATAAAATGGTTGTTTCAACAACATTACATCCGGGAAAATCAATGTCCGTTGAGGCACTTATTGATTGCCTATTGGTGCTGTACGATGAATGTTGTAATTCATCGTTACGCCGTGAAAAGACTGTTTCGGAATTCATAGAATTAGTTAAACCTACCGTTCAATTAATAAAACAATTACGATTAACTATAGATGATTTTGAAGTGGTTAAAGTGATTGGAAGGGGTGCCTTTGGTGAAGTATGTGTTGTACGTATGGTTACCACAAATCAAATATTTGCTATGAAAATATTAAATAAATGGGAAATGCTAAAGGTAAAATATTAAATATAATATGCTAACTATAATCAAGTGAATCGATTATTCTTATTGATTTTTTTATTATTTTTGTTTGCAAACCTAATCAAAAATAGAGAGCTGAAACGGCATGTTTTCGTGAAGAACGTGATGTTTTAGTATATGGTGATCGTCGATGGATAACGAATTTACATTATGCATTTCAAGATGAAAATAATTTGGTTAGTTTTTTGCGAATTTATAAAAATATTTTCAAATAACAAAAATGATTAATTTCTTTATTTTTAGTATCTTGTAATGGATTATTATTGTGGTGGTGATTTATTAACATTGATAAGTAAATTTGAAGATCGATTACCCGAAGATATGGCAAAATTCTATATTACCGAAATGGTATTGGCCATAACAAGTATACATGAATTGAAATATGTTCATCGTGATATAAAACCGGATAATTTAGTATTGGATGTTAGCGGACATATTCGATTGGCTGATTTTGGTTCATGTTTGAAATTGGGACCCGGCGGTACCGTCCAATCGAATGTGGCCGTTGGTACACCCGATTATATATCACCGGAAATATTACGGGCAATGGAAGATGGCCAAGGTCGGTATGGACCCGAATGTGATTGGTGGTCATTAGGTGTTTGTATGTATGAAATGCTTTATGGTGAAACACCATTTTATGCTGAGAGTTTAGTTGAAACGTATGGTAAAATTATGAATCATAAAAATTGTTTTGTTTTTCCATCGGACGATGGAAGTGATTTTCAAATAAGTGATAATGCTAAAGATTTAATAAAACGATTAATATGTGCACCCGAATATCGATTGGGTCAAAAGGGTATTGCCGATTTTAAGGTTAACCATTTTTATTTAGTTTTTATAGATATAGAATCATTTTTTTATTTATAGTATAATAACATAATGTTTTAATTACTATTTAAATATAGACTCATCCGTGGTTTGACGGAATCGATTGGGATACAATACGTTTGGGACAAGCACCATATATACCGGAAGTTTCTAGTCCAACGGATACATCAAATTTTGATGTTGATGATACGCATATACGATCATCGGATGCCGTTCCACCAACAGCAAATACAGTATTTTCTGGATTACATTTACCATTTATCGGTTTCACATTTACCCAAACCAGTTGCCTTTCGGACGTTGGTAAAATCACTAGAGTTTCAGAAATAAATAATGATATAAATAATACAATACAAAGTCAATCGTCAATGAAGGGGGGCAATAAATCATCATCGGAAATGATGGTGGCCGTCGAAGAGAAACAACGTTTAAGTCCGGATAGTACACGTCGATTACAAGATGAAATTAATATATTAACAAAAAGAAATGGTGAATTGGAAAGTCAAATAAAAAGTTTTGAACGACAAGAACCAATTATTGGTAAATCACCAAATATTGGTGGTAGTGGTGGTGTTGGTAGCCTAGACGATGTTGACGGTCAATTAGAATTAAAAGTTAAAGAATTAGAAAAAGTAATACGTAATTTTAAACAAGAAAAAGATGAAATAATTAAGGAAAAGACTGATGCATTTGAACGATTAAAAATTCAAGTAAATATTTTCATAAATAAATTAATAAAATGAAAATCTCTCACAAAATGCTATATTCCATGATATAGGATAAAGAATTAAAAGATGCATTAGGACAACGAAAACTTGCAATGACTGAATATGCTGAAGTTACCGATAAACTTTCCGAATTACGAAGTCAAAAACAAAGATTGTCTCGACAGGTATGAGATGATGATTATTACTCGCTTTCATAATTTTTAACAAATATTAAATATCATTCATTTCATTTCATTCGTATAGGTAAGAGACAAAGAGGAAGAATTAGAAACAGCTATGCAAAAAATTGATAATTTTAGAAATGATATTAGAAAATCGGATAAGACTCGTAGAGAATATGAATCTCGTATAGAAGATGCAATTGCAGAAATTGGAAAAGTAAATTATTATAAGAATAAAAAAAATTAATGACTTTGACTTTGAAAAAACTATCAATAAATTTTATTTAGGAACGAAAATTACGTGAACGAGCCGAAGAATTTTGTAAGCAATTACAATCGGAGGTAAGAAATCGAAGTAATTCTGATTTGGGTTCATCATCATCACTTGGTATTTGTTCAGATGCTTCCCGATTAGAAATCGAACGAATTGAAGTAAGTTGTGTTTTATTTTTTGATCAAAAATCAATAAACGCATATATTGTTAATGTAAAAATAATGTCGTCCATTTGCACGTGGAATATTTATCTAATAACTGTTTTGTTTTTTGCTTTCAATTTTAGATACAATTTAGTGAGAAATTTAATCAACAACAAACCCGTTATAATATTGAATTATCATCATTACGTGAACAATTACAAGAAGCCGAATCACATAAAGATATTTTTCAGCGAGAGGTAATTTAAATAACAATTATTATTGTTTTATATACTTAGACATTAATTTTATTTCACAACAAAAACAAAATTACAGTTACAACAAGTTCGTGAAAAACTTGATACATCACGATTAGAATCTCTAACGGACTCTGAAGAAACAATATCAGAATTACGTAAACGACACGATCGCGAAAAGAAAATATTAATCGATGATAATCGAAAATTCATAAGTGAATTAGAATGTTTAAGTGAAAATAATAGACGTTTACAAGCGGAACGCATGCAAATGGATAGCGATTATGAAGAATTGAGGTATATTTTTAATAATAATTTTACTAAATTAAATTGAATCGATTGGCTCTTTTCTATTTTTAATTATATTTAAAATGCTTTTCAATATTATCCAATATATATAGTAATAAACGCCAAGCAATAAGTCAATGGGAGCGTCAAATAGCAGAAATTATACAATGGGTTTCTGATGAAAAAGATGCTCGTGGTTATTTGCAAGCGTTAGCTTCAAAAATGACTGAAGAAATTGATTACTTAAAACATTCAGGTATGGTTATTTTGGAAAATATTATCTAATATAATTTTTAATCAAAAAAAAAAAAAATACTTAATTTTGTGTTTGTCTTTTTTTTTTTTTTGTTTCCTTAAAAGGTTCTATTCATCAAAATTCTTCTGATAAAAACTGGCGAAATAGACGTTCGCAAAAGCTTGATAAAATGGAGTTATTAAATCTTCAAAGTTCACTGCAAAGTGAAATTCAAGCTAAAGCGGCTATTTCAGAAGAATTAAGTAGAACACGAGCTGATTTGGTAGCAGCACAAAAGTAAATTTTTTTTTATAATTTCAATATATCCATTCACAGCTGAATCCTTTCTTTTTGTTGATTGTTGAAATTAATGAATGTTTTTTTTTTTTCTTCTAGGGATTTACGTGAAACACGACAGCGATACGATTCCGTTGGCAGTGATATTAAACGTAAAGATAATCAAATACGGGAACTTCAACAGCGTCTTGAATCGAGCGAAGGCTGTAAGTCTCATTTTATTAATAATAAATATTTTTTAATTCGTTATATTATATTTGGAATTGCATTTCATACAATTTATAATAATATTTGGTGAAGGGAAAAAGAATTATCTTTATATTTATTTGGATTATTTTTTTGTTTTTTTTATTAATGATTAGTTTTTCCTTTATTATTTTACATTATTACAAATTCGTGGGTTTTATTTTTTATTTATTTATTTTATGTTATGTTATTCTTCAATTGTATTTATTTATTTATTTTTTTTTTTATGTGTAATTTATTTATTATACATTATTGATTTGTTCTTTGAATTTTTATATATAAAAAAAAACTATATGGAAGGAAAAAAGAAAGAAATAATATAAATGATGAACAAACACCCACATGAACAAATCAATCAAACACATACAAACACGAACAAACACACACACACACACACACAAACAAACACCCTCATAATAATAATACGAATTCAAATTTTAGGGATTCACATTTTTATATTTGCTTATTTTTATTATACGATAAAAAATAAAACAACTTTAATGATATGCGATTAGTTGAGAAAAATTTGAAAAATTATTATTTTCACAGAGCTTTTCTCTTTTTAACAGCGGTAGAGAAAATACAAAAATAAATAAATTAATATATAGATTTTTAGAATATTTTATCAACTATATTATAATTTGTTTTGATTAAATATATAAAATTTAATAAAATCACCAAATATAAGCGAAAAAAAAACCAGAGATTTACAAACACTTTTAATAAATATAGTAAATTTTTATTAGGGCAATATTTTTTTTTTTTTATCATTATTATTTTTTAATTATACGGTAATTCATGGAAATGATGATGATGATGATGATGTATTTTTTTAATATTACATAATAAAGTTTTAATGAATTGGTTTTTCATTTAAACAAATAAAAACAAAACATAAATAATAAAACTTTCAACTATATGAAACTAAAAAAAAAAAAAAAAAACAAATAAATAAGACAAATTGGCGGCATTTTTTTTTTTTTTTTTTTTGACAAATAAAAAACATCCCTCATTGTATTTAAAATCAATTAAAAGAAAATTAATCTATAAGAACCCCCTTAAATGTAAAAATATTTTATATTAAAATTTTTAATATTTAATATTTAAATCAAAATATATTAATATATATATATATATATATAATAATATAGCAATGAAGAAAATTTCAACGTCCATATCGTCGTCAAGTTCTTCATTAATACAACTTTTAAATTCGGATTCTTTATTAGTAAATACTAATGTTATTAATAATAATAATCAAAATAATAATAATAATAATAATATAAATTATAAAAATAAAAATAATAATTTACATAAAAATCCACATCATCATCAATATCATAATCGTCGGAATTCCTCAAAAATGGAATTATTGAAAAAATTAAATGACAACGACGATGAAAAAAACAATGATAATGATAAGGATAATTTTAATGAAAAAACTGATCGATTTGATAAATCAGAAAAAATTTGTGATTTTAATCGGCCGTCATTGGATCAGTCGACCATAGAAATTCCCATACCATTATCAACGTCAACGTCGTCAACGTTCAATGAAGATGAATTTATAAAAAAGATTTTAGAAAATAAAATTAATAACAATGTTCTTGATGATGACAGTGAAGAAGACATGGAATTTGAAGATGATGATGATGATGATGATGATGATGATGATGATGATGATGTTGATAAAGATGAAGATGAAGATGATGATGGAAATGAATTAATAACTGATTTTGAAAAAAGTATAATTGAAAAATATTTAAAAGAAATGAATGATATTAATGAAGATGATCGATCAATAAAATCATCAGATATCCCAGCAAATGTAAATGAACGAAGTGTAAATGCATCTGAAGAAAATAATTTACATATTGATCAAAATCCAACAAAATTGGACAAATCTTCTAATTCAATCATTGAAAATTCTATTTATAATCAGTTTCAAAATAATAATAATATCCAGAATAACAACGATAAAAAACATAACGAAAACAACGAACACGATCAAAATAACAATAACCACAATAGTAATAGCAATAATGGCCATAGTAATTATGAAACAACTATTGATAATAATAATAATAATAATATTAATAGCGATAATAATATTAATAATAATAATAATAATAATAATAATACCAATAATACAAATAACAATAATAATAGAATTCGAAATAATCGTGAGCTTCAAAGAAATTTTTCAGTATGGGTGGGTGTTACTTCTTGTGTTTGGGGTTTATTAATTTATTTTGGAAAATCCTATTTGTAATTCATATATTTGTAATTTTTTATAAATGTTTCATCCGTTTTTAATGTTTCTATTTTGTTTTAAATATATTGCAGTAAAAAAATTGAATTATTGGAACTTTTGTCTATTACAGTAAAAAAAAATTATGAAGCAAATGCGAGAATTTTCATTAGTAGAAATTGGAAAAGAACAAAACTTTATATTATTTCCTTTTGTTGTTTGAAAAATTGAAGAAATTAAATATCAATTTCAATGAATAACGCAATTTAAACAATATCGAATAATAGCAAAATTATTATATCAATTTAATTATTATTTAATTATATTATTTATATTTCCTATACACAACATATGCGATCTAAATTGTATGATAATTTGTAAATAAATTTTGTTTTTTTTTTTAAATCATAATTTAAAAATATACGCAAAAAAATCCACCCACCCACACCCACCACATCCATAATCAATATATACAAATCAAAACAATTATTATACAATTTGTTTCTAGTCTAGATTATTATATATATGTGTATATAAAATTTGTTTTGCATTATTTATTTTAATT
This sequence comes from Dilophus febrilis, assembly GCA_958336335.1. NCBI lineage: Eukaryota > Metazoa > Arthropoda > Insecta > Diptera > Bibionidae > Dilophus > Dilophus febrilis. The sequence goes on along the minus strand of OY284472.1, from coordinate 19,609,171 downwards.
TTAATTTTTTTTTTTTTGGTAATTCAATAACAATTGAATTTTTTATTTAAAAAAAAAAAAAAATTGTCTATTGTTCATTGTGGTGCTATTTATGCTTTTAATTTTTTTTTTTTTATATAGAATGTGCAAAATATTCTTATTGTATAATTTATTTCTTATTTGTTGTATTGTTCACTTCTTATACTATATTATTATTAACTGTTTCAAAAACGAAAAAAAAAACATATGGGTTGATGTGATTAAGATTATTTATATTACATAAAAATGTTATTGATCTTACAGTAATCTACTGTAATCTATGAATATAGATTGTTTAAGAAAATAATATAGATGGTGAAAGTTTTATAACTCATCATACGGATGGTCTACAGACAGAATCTTATATATTACTCTAACCACTATAATATCGGACACCTGCTATTTTATTCGTATGCTCGACTTTGAGATGCCGAAAAAGGACTTTAAACAATAATTTTTTAATCCTTCTAATTTTATTTCATAAAATGGTGGTTTTACTTAAATATTTGCAGAGACAGAAGTAAAAAAAACTTTTAAATTCAATTAGTTATGCAATTTAATTCAAAGTGATTCAATTTAACAAAAAAAAAATTTGACCATTATAATATCGGACACTTATATTCTACGCCACTAATCTCCTTTGTAACGACTCCTTTGGCCTTTATGATAGCCTCTATTCTCTTAGCCGTGGTATTTACCAAATTTTTGCATTCATTCCGTGTTTTCGTATTCCTCATTTCAATGATTTTCCTTGGAATTCTTCACTCCTTCAATTGTAACTTTCGGATAATTTTTTAACTTTGTTTTATTAATTCCCACATCGATTCTATTGGACTTAAATCAGGACTTGAAGACTCCTATTTCTAAAAGTGGATTTCTAAACATATTTCTTTAGCTGCCAAGTCTTAGTTGCTTTAGCGGTTTGTGTTAGAGCAACATATTATTGATATTATTGATATTCGCCGTTTGAAAATAATTTAATAGACTATGCAAAAGGCAGTCATTTAATATAAGAATGTGTTTTTGGGCGTTAACCGTACACTAAATGAAATGTAAATTAATAAAATTAGCTAAGGAAATTAAAAAAAAGAAACCCCTACTTTTGTATTTTTGAAACGTAAATTATACTAACTAGCTGAAAATTTCAGAGTGCGCTTTAAACAATCACGATGGGCTTCATTTTGTATGTGAATTACTCGATTCTCGTAATCACCAACAATAACAAATTTACATTCATCATCAAAATGTAATGCTATTCCATTGCCGCAGAACTCAAAATTGTTTATTGTTTTGTTTTTCGCAAAACAATTGAAGGGACTTTGATTTGTGCTAAAAAATTATTAGGGATTAGTATTAGGGACAAAAAACATTGTTTAATAAAATATGTCTGTATTTTTATCTTATATTCAATACAACTCTGTGGTGTAAATGTTAAAAATGCCAACCTAAAATTCTAACGAAATTTTGGGGTCGTGGGTTCGAATCCTACTGAATGCATAAAATATGTTTTGTGTTTTCGGTTATTTTTCGAATCTGAATTTTAACACAGAGTTGTATATTCCGCTTGCGGTTGGTCGTACGGCTAATTACCGACACCGTAAAAGCCACAAATTAAGTAACTAATAACAGAAGGCTGTTGTTGGACGCTAAAACCAGATTGTTTGTTGTATAGCGAAAAATTTATTTATTTATTATTATTCATACCGTTCGGTTTATGAATCCATTGCCTTGTCCACTTTCGTGCGACCACTTTTTGGATTACTGTTGACCATTTTAGATTTATATCACTCATAGCAGTTCTCCTATTTTTTCACAGTTGCGTTTATCACGAACAGTAACATTAAATTTCACACTCCAGTTATTTTTCTGTGACTCAAATGAACCGGTTCAACCACAGTTTATTTAAATATCTGGTACGGTAGACTTACAATTATTTACTAATAATAAGATTAAAGATTAAAAGGAACCATACAGATTAAAAGGAACCGATTTAAGTCCAATAGAATCGTTGTGGGCATTAATAAAACAAAGGTAAAAACATGTTAGGAAAGTTACAATTGAAGGAGTGAAGAATTCCAAGGAAAAATCATTGAAATGAGGAACTTAAAAACACTGGATGAATGCAAAAATTTAGTAAATACCACGTCTAAGAGAATGGAGGATATCATAAAGGCCAAAAGCAGGCGTTATAAAGGAGATTAGTGGCGTATAATATAAGTGTCCGATATTATAATGGTCAAATTTTTTTTTGTTAAATTGAATCATTTTTAATTAAATTCCATAACTAATGTAATTTAAAAGTTTTTTTACTTCTGTCCGGGCAATTATTTAACTAAAACCATCATTTTATGAAATAAAATTAGAAGGATTAAAAAATTATTGTTTAAAGTCCTTTTTCGGCATCTCAAAGTCGAGCATACGAATAAAATAGCAGGTGTCCGATATAATAGTGGTTAGAGTAGTGATTATGATGATGATTTGATTTGAATCATAAATGTTTTTTAAAATAAAATTTTCTGTATATTTATTGTTCATAAAGAAATCCTTTCTTTGTTCTGATTGCAATTGATATCATTCAAAAAAAAATCCTTTTTGTTTTCTATATACAAAAAACAGATAAAAAAGAATATTTTTTTTGCATAAAACCCTTTAATATAATTGTAAATTCGGAAATTCCAGTTTATTTTACTTACGATTCACCCTTAAAATCAATTCCATTTAATGGAAATTTCAGGAATTCATTTGATAGATAATGAAATCCTATAAAATGTTCCTCTGCCAATTCAATAGGGGTTGTAGAACAAATTCTATAGCAGAAATCTAAAAAGTTGAATAATTGTCAATTTATACGTAATTATTGTCTATAGACCCATTAATATTATTCGAAAAATTCCTCTATTTTACTTTTGATTCACCCTTTTTTTTAATTTTTTTTACGAAGGAGGGGAAATGTTCAAAAGACTACTGGAAGAAGGCTTGTGTCCGATTCCTACCACCTGAAACTCCTCCTTCGATTGCGGTGTTTTCTTTGTTCTCAGATGCGGTTCCCCTTTTCGTACCTTCAGAGTAACTCGTTATCTCAAGCATCTCTTTGAAGGGAATACGGCCGAACTGTACCCCAAAAGGAAACGGGCGACCGGTCACCATCATCCATATGCTCTCGAAATCCGGACATTTGCACACAATGTGGATTTCCTTTCTGCTCACTTAACTGCATAAATGTGGTCTAGTGCCTGAATAAGGGCCATCATCTCGGACTGGTTTCATGGTTCACGTTTTTGATTGCTTGATTTGGGTTTGTTAGACCGTATAAGTCCTACATGCTCTCCCCGCAATCCCTCCGACCTCGGTCCGGTACCGCCGCCATTCGTTGGTGTACCTGGTTTGATTCGCCCTTAAAATTAAAACCATTTTATGGAAATTTCACCCTTAAAAATTAAAATGATTTTGGAGATTGATTTTTACTATAATGTCCTTTATTTACAAATAGTATCTGTGATTTATAAAATATAGTAATTTTTTTTTACTGTAATATTTTGGAAATATCCTTTATTCTGTTTTATTTTTTTTTTCTTTTAAATTCATTTTTAAATGTTTCTGAATAATTTTTTTGTAAAATAGCTGTAAATTACTTTAATTCATTATTTTAATTTATTATTTTATATATTTTGTTTTTTTTTTAATATAATTTTCATTTAATGAAAATCGTTAATAAAAATTGAATATTAGATCAACATCATTGCATTTTGATCATTGTTTATTAATATGTTAGAAAAAATAATATAAACATAAAGACCACATATCTTTTGCACGCTTCATGAAAGTTTAAAAAAAAATGTATGTGAATAGAAGACTAGAAGCCATTCAAAATATTCGTATTCTAAGTCTGAAAAAAAACTCAATTTTTTCCTATACTACTCTAACCACTATTAAATCGGACACCTGCTATTTTATTCGTATGCTCGACTTTGAGATGCCGAGAAAAGACTTTAAACAATAATTTTTTAATCCTTCCAATTTTATTTCATAAAATGATGGTTTTAGTTAAATAATTGCGCAGACAGAAGTAAAAAAAACTTTTAAATTCAATTAGTTATGGAATTGAATGCAAAATGATTCAATTTAACAAAAAAAAAATTTGACCATTATAATATCGTACACTTATATTATACGCCACTAATCTCCTTTGTAACGCCTCCTTTGGCCTTTATGATAGCATCCATTCTCTTAGACGCGGTAATTACTAAATTTTTACATTCATCCGGTGTTTTTGTATTCCTCATTTCCTTGGAATTCTTCGCTCCTTCAATTGTAACTTTCATATCATGTTTTTACCTTGTTTTATAAAGGTCCACAATGATTCTATTGTACTTAAATCAGGACTTGAAGATGCCCATTTCTCAAAGTGTATTCCCATACCCATTTCTTTAGCTTCCAACCAGTTCTTAGTTGCTTTAGCGGTTTGTGGTAGAGCAACATCTTATTGAAATGTATGTTCGCCGTTTGAATATAATTTAATAGTCGATCGCAAAAGGTAGTCATTTAATATATGAATGTGATTTTGGGAGTGAACCGTACACTAAATGAAATGTAAATTAATAAAATTAAGTAAGTAAATTAAATCAAAGAAACGACTCCTTTTGAAATGTAAATTATAATAACTGGATGAAAATTTCACAGTGCGTTTTAAACAATCACGATGGAATGCTTCATTTTTTGTGTGAATTACTCGATTATGGAATCACCAACAATAACAATTACATTCATTATTTACATTCATCATCAAAATATAATGCTATTCCATTGCCGCAGAACTCAAAATTGTTTATTGTTTTGTTTTTTGCAAAACAATTAAAAGGGGCTTTGATTTGAGCTGAAAAATTATTAGGGATTATTATTAGGGAAAAACATTGTTTAATAAAATATGTCTTCATTTTTATCTTATATTCATATAGTTCGGTTTATGAATCCAATGCCTTGTCCACTTTCGTGCGACCACTTTTTGGATTGCTGTTGACCATTTTAGATTTATATCACCCATAGCAGTTCTCCTATTTTTTCGCAGTTGCATTTATCACGATCAGTAAAATTAGATTTTACACCACTTTCTGTGATTCAAATGAACCGCTTAAACGATATTTTATTTAAATATCTGATACGGTAGACTTACAATTACTTACATTAAGTTCTTTAGAAATATTTCGTATTATTCTTATTCATAATAAGATTAAAAACAACCATACAGTCCCGATTTAAGTACAATAGAATGATTGTGGACATTAATAAAACAAAGTTAAAAAATTATAAGAAAGTTACAATTGAAGGAGCGAAGAATTCCAAGGAAAAATCATTGAAATGAGGAATACAAATCACGGAATGAAAGCAAAAACTTTGTAAATACCACGTCTTAGAGAATGGATGCTGTTATATAGGCCGAAGGAGGTGTTACAAAGGAGATTAGTGGTGTATAATATAAGTGTCCGATATTATAATGGTCAAATTTTTTTTTTGTGAAATTGAATCATTTTGAATTAATGGAATTTAATACTAATTGACTAATTGACTAATTGAATTTAAAAGATTTTTTATTTCTGTCTGCGCAATTATTTAACTAAAATCATCATTTTATGAAATAAAATTAGAATGATTAAAAAATGGTTGTCTAAAGTCCTTTCTGGCATCTCAAAATCGAGCATTCGAATAAAATAGCAAGTGTCCGATATAATAGTGGTTAGAGTAGTATATTAAAAAAAATGTTATTTTAATAATTAATTAAACATATTTCATTTATAATATAAATAATATTATTATTACTATTATTAAAAATATTAAAAATTAAGAAAAAAAATAACTCAATTGTTTTGTTGTTGTTGTTTTGTGTTCTGTACTGACGTGTCTTCATAATTTTTATTTATTTATATTTATAGTTTTCGGTAATATTAGAATTACAAAAGAAAAACAAATTGAATTTGCCATCAGATTCCGTTAAATAAAAATATTATTTTTAATATAACTTCTGAAAATTGGGGGTTTTTTTTTAAATAAATATTAAAAAAAATACATTTTCAATTTACCTTTTTGTTTGGTTTTTTACAAAAAAAAAAAAAATTAAATTAATTATGATTTCTTCTTAATCTTAAATCGCACAGTAACAAAATCTGATGGTAATTTATTTTATTTTTTATATTTTTTTATTGTGTGTTTATTTTTCTTTCGTTATTTTTGTTTTTTTTTTTTTTTTTTTTTTGTTACGCTAAATAACAAAATAATTGTTTATATTTTATTTTATTGACTTTTTGTAATCATTCAATAATTTTTTGGTTTCAATTGACAATCTCATTGTTATTTTATTTTTGTATTTGTGCGTGTATATTAAAATAACACACTGAAAAAACGAAGAACTAAAAGATCAATTCTTTATAATTTTTTTTTTTTTTTATATAATTTTTACAGATGATAATTTAATGAATAATATTAAAAATAAACATAAAAATAATTTATTTATTCACAATAATAATAATAATAATAATAATAAGACAATTTTGAAAAATCAGTCAACACAAACAACAACAAAACCAACAACAATAATTATACCACGATCAAAGTCCTTGAACGACGGGACGATGTCGTCCACGAAAACTTCCAAAGATATACAACAATTTAAACATAAAAAAACTTATGTTAAAAATAGTAATATTAAAAATAATAATAATAATAATACAATTAAAAATAATAGTAATCATAATTTAGCTAATGATAATGATGATGGTGATGATGATAATTTGAATGAAAATTTAGAAATTCAATCAAAACCATCACATCATCATTCAGCTACTCAACTCAATTCAAATGTTAATCAAAATCAAAATGTTTCCTATTCAAAAACTCATAAAAAAAGGAAACGTAAAAGAAAGAACTACAAATAGAGATTTTTCGTGTGAGGTTTCATTTTCACATTTTCATTTTAATTTTTTTTTAGTCCATTTCGACACTCGATCGTTTAAAAGTTGAAAATTTTTAGATTATAAATTTAATAGGGGGCCATTATTTTCAAAAGGAAAAAAAATATTAATAAATACTAATTAAATTATTTTAAAAGAATGGCAGAAATGTAAAAAAAAAAAACAAATTAAAAATATAAATATATTTAATTAAAATTGAATTGTATTTATTTCTAAAAAAAAAAAAAAAAAAAAAAATCTCTAATCTATGAAAATTAATGTAAATTTATTTGAAATTTTGAATTTACAATTAATTAATGTTAATAATAATTTTTATAGGATACTGGTGTAAAAACAGTAAACTTATAATTATGATTATTAATCGCGCATTTAAATTCTTATACTACTCTAACCATTATAAGTTCGGACACTTGCGATGCCGAGAACGGACTTTAAACAATTTTTTGTTTTTAATTCTACTAATTTTATTTTATAAAATGATGGTTTTAGTAAAATAATTGCCCCGACAGAAGTAAAAAAAAAGTTTAAATTCAATTAGTTATGGAATTTATTTCGAAATGATAAGGTTTAATAAAAAATTAAATTTGACCATTATAAGTTCCGACACTTATACGTCACTGATATTTAGTAACCTTCGTCACCTTCGACCCGTTTGACATCCTCCATTCTCTTAGACGTGGTATTATTACCACAATTTTGCATTCATCCGGTGTTATGAAGTTCCACGTTTTAATGATATTTCCTTTCAATTCTTAACTCTTTCCATTGTAACAGTGTCAGATCATTTTTTTAACTTTGTTTTATTAATGTGCTCATAAATGATTCTATTGTAATTAATTCATCTATTATTTATCTCATCTCAGGAGTCATCTCAGGAGTTGAAGATGTCCCTTTCTAAAAGTGCCCACAACATGACACTGACTGGAAATTTCACAATGCGTTTGTGAAACAACAATCGCGATGAAAGATTTCATTTTTCCTATGTGAATTACTGATTTAAGTCCTGAATTAATTACAATAGAATCCTTGTGGGTATTAATAAAACGAAAGTTAAGAATTGATCCGAAAGTTAAAAATTGAATGAGAGAATAATGGTCATTGAAATGTGGAATTTAACAATACCGGATGAATGCAAAAATGTGGTAAATATACCACGTCCAAGAGAATGGAGGCTGTCAAAGGGGTCAAAGGTAACGTTACCCAATATTAGTAGCGTATAATATCCGAAATTTAAATGGTGCCATTTTTTGTTTTTTGTTAAACTGTATCATTTTGAATTTTGAATTCCGTAACTAATTGAATATAAAACTATATTATTTTACTTGTGTCTCTTTGAAATTATTTGACAAAAATCATCATTTTATGAAATAAAATTAGTAGAATTAAAAAAATTATTGTTTAAAATCCTTTCTCGTCAACGGAAACTCGAGCATACGGATAAATTAGCGGGTGTCCGAAATTATAATGGTTAGAGTAGGAATTTTTTTAAATTGTATTTTACTGTAGTAATATGTAATTAGTTTAGGAATTTTGAGATAATATATTAGGTGTAGGAATTAATAATGCGGATTTTTTGGCTTGAAAATGGCATTTATTTGTATAACAAAATGTAAACGTTTGCCAATGGTTGTTTGGTCGACATTCAACGCCATTGCTGGTTAATGTTGCGTTCTACACGAATTTTCATCCAATAACGCTTGCAATTCTTCGTCTTCAAATTTTTTTGGCTGACCTGGCCGTTCTTTGTCTTCCAAGTCAAAATCACCATTTTGGAAGCGTACAAACCATCGTTCACAAGTTGCTTGAGCTGGAGCATGTCCACCATAAGCTTCAACCAACAAACGATCTCTTTCAGCAGCGATTTTTTTCAAATTAAAGAAAGTTATTAAACTTCCCCCCAAAACAACTTTTTCGGGCATGTGTTTCGACATATTCGAAGCAAAAAAAAGCTTTGTTGTTTACACTTCACTGAAATGACATATACTGAAATTTATAGCCTAATGGGCAGCCATAAAAAAGAAAATGTCCGCGGTGTGTTTTGTTATACACTCTACGCTAGTTGCGCCATCTAAATCCGCATTTTTAATTCCTACACCTAATACTATTCTCCAAATTGAAGTTTTGTCTATGATATTCAAAATGTTTCACCTTTTTTTTTTTTATCTAATCACAATTAAAAAAAATACGGTATCGAAGGTGCGATTTTCGATTTCGATAATTCTTCATCTTCTTTTGCGATTAATATTTCAATTTGTATTTTGATTTTGACTTTCACTTATAATTTGTTTTTTTTTTTGCCCCAATAATAAATTATATTCTGATTCTTTGCTATCTTAATTTTCAACAAAATTCCATAATTAAAAAATTAATAAAATTAATTACATTCAAATAATTTTTACTGCAATTTTTACTGCAATTTTTTTTTTTTCATTAATTAATTTTGTTATTTACTATTTAAAAAAAAAAATTTACATTTAAATGAATTTTTTTTTTTTGTTAAATTACAATTTATTCAGTGGATATTCACAATTAAAATCAGTGAAGTTACAATTAAAAAAAAATCAAAAAACCAAATTAACTAAAAATACTATAATTTTTTATTTTAATTAACTTAATGATTTTTTTTTTTGTATCTTATTGTGTTTATTTTTTATTTACCCCAAAAAAATAAAAACTTATTTATTTGAATCGCCGCCCGCCCACCCATTAAATATTAATATATTTAAATAATTTGAATTAAATAAATATCAATAAAATAAAATTAAAATTAAATTAAAACTATTTTAATAATATTAATTTAAAAATTAAAAAAATCGAATAATTTTAAAATAGATTTTTTCGTTTTATTTTTATTATTATTGTTATATTTTTTTTTTTTTTTTATATTACCTCAAATATATTTTCATCAACAGAAAACAAAAAATTCTTTAAAAAAAATCCGAATATTTACAAAAAAAAAAAAAATAAAGAATTTAAAATTAAATATATACGAATTACGAATTTAATCATAATAATATAATAAATTTTCTTTTATTTTAAATATATAGTTTTTAATTTTATTAAAAATTTTGTTTATTTGCATTTTTTTTTTTTTATTTTTTTTTTCATCGTACCAATTTAAAGTAATAAAATAAAAAGAATTAAATCTATTATATATTATAATTGTTACTTAATCGATAAAATTTTTTTTTTTTGATTTATTTTATTTATATGAATTTTTTATTTATAAATATAAAAACAATTTATATAATAATTTTTGTTATTATAATAAAAAAAAAAAAAAAATATTTACGATATTTCTATTGTTATATTTCTATATGTTATTAAATATGTTTATTAAAATGTTTAAAAAATATATTTATATATATATATATATAGTTTATTATAAATGTTATATAGATTTATATATGGAAAAAAAAATAATTAAAATTAAAAATTAAAATTATTGGGGTTATTTTTATTTTTATTTATTTATTAATTTTTTTTTTTTTATTATCTCTGAATCAAAATAAAATAAAATCATCATGATGAAATTGCTTATATATATAAAATGGGTTGTTTTGTTTAAAAGACTTAAATTTTTATATTTAGTTTTATTGTTATTTTATTTATTTTTTTTTTTTTTTAATTAACAGAATTAATTAATTTTTTGTTCTTTTTTTTGGGGAAATTTCCTTTGAATTTTTTTTTTTTTGTTTGAATTATTTTATATTTTTCTGTATATAATTTAATAGGATAGAAAGAGTTTTTTGTTTGTTATTTTTTAAATAATGTTATTTTGTTTTTTTTTTTTTGACATTGTTTTAATTAATAAAAAAAAAAACCAATAATTTTTAGAAATAATTTAATATTTTAATGATTCGAATTTTATATATATATATATATAAAATAATAAAATAAAAAATAAATGAAAATAATATATAAATAATGAAACACGACAATGAAATGACTTTAAAAAGTATAATTTTAATATTAATTCATTTAAAGGGATTAATTAAGAAAATAAGAAAAATACGATCATTTTCCAATACAATTTCCGATAATTTGTTTTTTTATTTTACTTTATTTATTTATGTGCTTTTTATTTTATTTTTTATTAATTAATTTTTTTTTACTTTTTATCAAACACACTGCGCATTTCAATATCAGAATATTAGCTTTTGTATAAAAAAAATTTTCACATCAATTTTTTCATGCAGCGTCAATTAAAAATCAATACACAAAACACGCATTTTCTTTTTTTTTTTTTTTTTTCAATTATATTAAATAATAATTTTTAATTTATTATTTAATTTTATATTTGATTATTATTATTATTATTATATTCACTTGCACCATTCACTTTATTATATATATATATATATGTATAATATTTGTATAAAAATGTACAAAAAAAAAAAAGCACGCATATCAGGAAAATCAATCAACTCTTGGTTAACAAAAAACGTAAACGGTTCGTTTTTATTTCTTCTTTCAATATATATATGAAAAAAATTGTATATTTAATTAATTTTTTTTTTTTTTTTTGAATTTAATTTGTTTATATTTTTTTATTTTTGTTAATTTTTATTTATTATTATGTTTTTAATTTTTCCGTAATGTATGCGTATATAGGATTTGAATTGATCAAAAAAAAAAAAAAAAAAAAAATTGGCATACATAAAAATTAAATTGAGATTTGAATGAAAGGAGGAGATCAATTCAAATTCTTAATTAATATTTTTATTTTATAAATATTAATTAAATTTTTTTTTTTTTTAATTAATATTTATAATATTATTTATGTTTCGATATATTTGTACAAAATGGATGAGTATGTGAATGTATGATTAATTAAATGTTTATTAATAAATTTAATGTTTTTTTTTTGTGGAACCAAAATTCCAATTGGTTCTGGAAAATTTTATATTGTATAAGTCGGAGACGATTCGATTATTATATAGATTTGTATAATTTATCGATAGATAAAATTAAAAATATTTATTTATGTTTGCGAGGAGTAAAAAAAAATGAAATTACTTAAAACAAGTGAAACAAATATCATATAACGTATGTATCATAAGTAGCTGGACAAAATTCAAACGCGGCAAAACATGGGCAAACATGCTTCAATCTTTACAATTTTTTTTTTTAAAACCTCTCAGTATTCAACAATCAGTATTACATTTGAAATCAAGATGAAAGTATGTGAACAAAATCATTTGCGATCACACGTATTTAAATTGCTTGGACAAAAGATAAAATGAACGTTTTGCGACATTTTCTGAATAAAGGGTATAGTTGTGGTTATATATTATATATTATATATTCGATGATTGTGTATTATATCACATTATCGGGAGTGATACTATTATTAGCGCTGTAGTATCCTTGATTTGCAATATCGGTACTATTTGAAAACGTAAAATTTTTTTCATCATCTAGAATGATGACTGTTTCGCCTTGCAAAAATGTTGACGCAATAATCTACATTCCCCAGGAATTTCTATTAATTGTTTATCCGTGTACCTGGGTTTTCAATCCTTTTGTATCTTTTTAAGTTCATTTTCTTCAAATTCCGACTAATGGTACCTTTGAAACGTTGAATTACCTGGCTAATTTGCGTGTACTCACCGCGATTGCGTTTTCAGCTTTCTTTTTTAATAAATTCAATTTTGTGGTGTTCAATATTGGGTTTCTTACCGATTGTTTTTTAAATTTTTAGGTTCAATGTTCTTCTTATATCTGGAAATTATCGAATATATTCAAGCCGATTCTAATTCATATTGCTATTATAACAATTGCTAAAAAAACAGCAACCGGCGAATTTGATATTGTTATTATTGCTATTTATATCGACCAATAGCATAATAGCAATACAGTTTAGAATACGAAAACTTAATTTACCCATTGCTATCAGCATAGCAATATGAATTAGAATCGGCTTGATTGTACTACGACTATATGCTTCATTCAGAAAATGTCGCAAAACGTTCATTTTATCTTCTTTTCCAAGCAATTTAAATACGCGTGATCGTAAATGATTTTGTTCTCATACTTTCATCTTGATTTCAAATGTAATACTGATTGATTATGATGATTGTTGAAGACTGAGAGGATTTACAAAAAAAAAATTTTTTGAAGATTGAAGCATGTTTGCCCATGTTTTGCCGCGTTTGAATTTCGTCCAGCTACTTATGATACATAGGTTAATAAAAAATTATATTAGCGATTGCTATACTTGCTAATTACCAAACCAAAATACTCATAGTAAAGATCAAATAAGAACTTTCTTAAAATATTTTAAAATCATCGAAAAATCTTTATGACTATTTTATTATGTACATAACACGTTTTTCATAAGTTTTGTTAGTAAATTGTATATTTAGTAATTGTGCGTGTGAGATTTTTAATATATTTTTCTAATAATGTTCAATAAACAAAAAATATCAACAAATTGATAATCGTCCATTATCTTCAATTTTTCCCATAACGCTCTTTATACACTGTGCATCCATTACCTGGATAGTGTTTAATGCAACTTCTTTTAATTTTCGTTTCATATACGTTTGAACAGGTTGATCCTTAGTTTGAACTTTTTTATGTTATCGGGAGTAATATATTCCTGGTATAGAAACCGCAGATCATTTATTTCCAGACAAAGATGTGGTCGTCAATGTAAAATATTTTTCGTCGTCCATGATGAATTTTTCATTTTTCTGTTCTTTTAAAATGATTAAGGCGTAAATTCGGCACACATATTTGGATTTTTTTGCAAATTTTTTACTTGTGTATTTTAGCTTTTTTTTTTTACCTATCCTATATTTTATTTCATTTTTCTTTAAAACCCAGTGAATTGTAGCATTTGATGCCTTAAATTTGCGTCCAAAACTGCGAATTGACCAAGTGCCAAATGTATTTTCTGCACAACATTGATAAGTTTAGTCTGGATTTTAACATTCGAAATTTCAAAGGTCATCCAATTTTTTGTTTATTAACACATTACAAACCATTTCTAAAATCTTTTAATGTGATATACAAGGTGTCTCAGATCCCGAACACACTACGCAGGTTTTATATTCTATGGCTCATTTGGATTCGAATACATTCTCAAACAGTTTAGTCGTTTCGGCTTCGTTATGGAGGTAAACGAAAAAAAAAAACGATTTTTTTTTAGATTTACTTGTTTTTTCCCATTCTGAACCATTTATCTCCGTATCGGATCTTTCAAATACAGTTATGGAGATAAATGGTTCAGAATTTGAAAAACATGAATATCTCAAATATCGAATATCGTTTAACTCCGTAACGAAGCCAAATCGATAAAGATGTTTGAGAATGTTTTGACTTTGGAAATGAGCCATAGAACATAAAACCGGCGTATTGTGGTGTGGGTATTTGGGACGCCCTTGTATATGGTTCGTTCACAAATGTTTTAATTTTAGTAAACCTTTAATATTTCACTTGTACTCACAGATCTCACAGCAAATGTATATATGGATTTTCCGAATTCTAATATACACAACATAATTTAAATCGATGATTACCGGACAATGTTTTTGTTTCGCAAGTTACAACAAGAAAATGAACTGTTCAATTTACTGTAAGAACTTATGAAACACGCGTGTTACTGTGTACATAAAAAAAATATCCACAATCAAATTTATTCCCTTATAGTTATTGAAAATCTTTTAATCAATCAAACATCAAATTGATTATTTCAATTAATCGTATAGGCAAATAAATCTTAGTCATTAGTAAATATACACGTCATCAATTTTACTTTTAGCGTATTCGATTAATATATATACTGTGTAAAAATATCAGAATTCTTCCAGAAATATCCTCAGAAATTTCTCAATACCGAAAAAAAAAATTCTATGTTGCTGTGCGACGTACAAAAGAATATGAATTCATTTTCTAATCGAACACAAATAAAAATAAATTTTTTAGTTTGAACATTTCAAAAGAACATGAAATTCAATAAATCTGAGTTGGAATACGTAATATAGGAATGGCACAATTCGAATACCCTATTATTATAAAATGATAAATAGGAAAGTCAAAGGCCGAGAGCTTTAGTTTTAATTATTTATCGTTTTACAATATAACTACCGTATAAAATTGCTATTAATATATTTAAAACGCAACACTTTTTCCTTGGCAAATAATTCAGGTATCATTTAAAATTTAATAATCTTAGAAAAGTCTACACACACGTATACGCAATTATATATGAAAGTATATAATAAACATCGGGTCAATTGGCAAATTATCTCTATTGCCTGGGGAATTTATGTTCATACACCTATCATTTAATTGGCCGCAGGTTTCTGGGCAGGGGCAATGAATGTATGAACATGTGTGAATAGATGTGTAGCACAATGATCTCGAAGCGGTTCAAGGCTGGTTCTCATTTGAGGAACAAAACCCCGGGGCCAAGTGTACATTTAAAAAAAAAAACTCAGATGATTCACATGCGAGGATATTTTCCCCGTATATTTTTCGTATTTGGTTGTGAATTATTTATTTTGTATTTGTAAAACAAATCCAAACAATCGTTTTATCAATACGTTAGTGGGGTAAGGTGTAAAAAGTTAAAGTTGATTAAACTTTTTATTGATCCCGCGAGTAAATTTGTTATTGTAATTTACATGTAAAAGTAAAAACTCGCACCTCGACCCCTCATATGAAAACCAACCTTCAAGTGTTTCGGGGAATTTAGCCCCAACCCAATTTAGAATCTAGAAAATCCTCATTTAAAATTTCAAATAACAAAATTCATTTTCTGCCATTGAAAAACAAGTTAACAATTCTACAAAAAAAAAAATTATATCTAAAATGTTTGAAAAAAAAAAAAACAATTTCAATTATATTTTATATACGTTCGTAATCGTCAGCATTTTTCAAAATTAAAGCTTATAAGCAAATTATCGCGCTTCCAATTAAAAATCATCAAAATCAATTGTTAAAAATAAAAAAATTATATAACATCCCCGTTAACTACCCTGCCAAATGTAAATGTAATTTAATAAAAATAAATATTAAATTACTGTATATTTAAATGTAAAATATAAATAAATACAAAAATTAAAGCCTTTATTTATTATATTTATGTATGAAATTAATAAAATTACCAGAAAGAATAGAACAAAAAGAAAAACGAAGGATAAAATTTATAATAAAAAATTTTAAACAAATTTCTTCTAAATTTAAAGCTTAATTGAAAAAAAAAACACAAATTAAAGAGACATTTTAGAGAATATTATAAAAAATATAAAATAATTTAGCTTATAATTATTTTGTTTTAATTTTTTTTGGTTTTACCTTTTAGAAAAATATTTAAATAGATATTTTCGTTTTTTTTTTTTTAATTATTTTATTGATATCACCTCAATATAATATTTATAATTAATAATAATAATAATAATTACATTTTAAATGAATTCTAACATATAAAAAAAAAATTCTGTTAATAATAATAATATTAATAATATTTTGTTTTTATTGTTTATTTTTTTTTTTATTTGATTATTTTTTTGCTGTTTTGTGTGTGCTGGCTGTGCGTTCGTACCTTCATCCACATTTTACAAAACAAAATTATTATTATGCATTAATTGTTTTTTTGGATTGAATTAAATCATACAAAAAAAAAAAACATACAAAAAAAATTAATATACATAACAAATGCGAACAACCAAAAAAAAAAAAAAAAATGTATTAATAATAATATTTATGACACGAATTTTTGGGACGAATTTTTTGTTATTAAATCTGAAAAATACAAAAATTGATACGCAACAACAAATCAAATTAAAAATTTGACTACTCTAAATGAAATGAAAAAAAAAAACAAATCATCAAACTAATAACTTAAAATTAGTCCTTGAACGTCCATCATCACAAATGTCATATTTGGATCATTTCCTAAAAGAATCAGCTGGTAGCTCAACAAATACAGGTCATACATCATCAACATTAGCCGTTAATATGGTAATTGTTGAGATTAATTTTAAATAAAAATATTAAAATTATCACAAAAAAATGTCAATATATTTTTTTTTTTTATTTTTCATTTAGCAACCTTCATCTAATTCATTATCACAACCACCGTCCCAACAAACTATACAAAATCCATCATCAACTAGTTCGTCTTCCAATAATATACAAAATCAACAGCCACAACAGCAACAGCAACAACATCAACAGCAACAGCAGCATCAACAATCTGTACAACAACAATTACATCTTCAGCATACAAATCCATTTACAATTCCAGCTTCAACGCAACAGCAACAACAATTGCAGCAACAGCAACAACATCAACAATTGCAACAACAAACGCAACAACAATTACAATTGTTACATTCGGGTTATTCAATGGAAAGTGAAGAGGGTGACATTGAAGATAATCGTGGTCATAGTTTATCAAGTTCAAAAAGCAATCTTAGTGAAAATTCTATAGTAAACATTTATTTAAATTATTCCACCACAACCGAAATTTAGATACTAAAATTATTTTCATTTATCATAGGATCAACAAAGTGTTCACAGTTCATTGGTACAAAAACAAAAAGTACATCAATTTCTTGTACGTACATTTAGTAGTCCAACAAAATGTAATCATTGTACATCGCTTATGGTCAGTATAAATTTGATTTGAAATTTATTGTGAAATGATGGAATAATGAAATTTTTTTTTTTTTTTTAATTAATTTTATAATTGGATTCAGGTCGGTTTGACACGTCAAGGTGTTGTTTGTGAACTATGTGGTTTTGCATGTCATACGGTTTGTTGTCAAAAAGTTCCTACAATATGTCCGGTACCATCGGATCAAACAAAACGACCATTGGGTATTGATCCGACCAGAGGCATTGGTACGGCATACGAGGGTTATGTTAAGGTACCGAAAATGGGTGTTGTTAAACGCGGTTGGATCCGTCAATTTGTTGTTGTATGCGATTTTAAATTATTTCTATATGATATAACGGCGGATCGAAGTGCATTGCCGAGTGTTCATGTATCACAAGTAATTTGCAATACAATTGTTATAATATTTTTTTTTGTTCATTTTATAACCGAGTTCGTTATAACGAGATTATTTAAATTTTCATTGTATAATTAGGTATTAGATATGAGAGATCCTGAATTTGCTGTTACTGGGGTACGTGAAAGTGATGTTATTCATGCAGCTAAAAAAGATGTTCCTTGTATATTTAGGGTAAATTTATTTTTTTTTTTACTTTTTTAATGTACTCTGTGGTAAATGATAAAAATGCCAACCTAAAATTATAACAAAAATTTTGGGGTCGTGGATTCGAATCCTATACTGAATTCATAAAATATGTTTTGTGTTTTCGGTTATTTTTTGAATCTGAATTTTAACACAGAGTTGTATTTTCGGCTTGCGGTTGGTCGTACGGCTAATTACCGACACCGTAAAAACCACAAATTAAGAAACTAACAACAGTAGGCTGTTGTTGGACGCTAAAACCAAATTGGGCTGAAGTACAGTTTAGCGGACCTTGAGCTAGGGCATTGGGGATACCTGCAATCGAAAGCCTATGTTGAATAGACAAAATAACCGTTATAATTTTTTAGCGGTCACCCCCCCCCCCCTTCCGAAGATAGGGGGGGTCAAAGTTTGGTTATTTTTTTAGAAAATCCTGATTTGTGACGGGCGATTTTCAAAAGTAGATATTCAAAATAAAGGTATTTTTATTACCTTTAATTTAAAACAACCCCCGGAATAAATCGGAAGTATATAGGGGTCAGGGGGTGGGAAAATGTGGTTTTTTACATTTTTTGGAGGTGGAACCGGTCTTTACAGAAAAGAAAAGAAGAGGTTAAAAGAATTTTCCCAGCGGCAAATTAAAGCTAAATGTAAGATGCAACCAACCCTCTTGTTCATTAACCCATATATGGCAAACACCGTGACTCGTTTCGTATTTCATTATCGAAAGACAATGAAAATACCTTTATTTTGAATACCTACTTTTAAAAATCGCCCGTCAGGTTGCGTCACAAATCAGGATTTTCTTAAAAAATAACCAAACTTTGACCCCCCTATCTCCGGAAGGGGGGGAGGTGACCGCCAAAAAATTATAACGGTTATTTTGTCTGTGAAACATAGGCTTTCGATTGCAGGTATCCCGAATGTCCTAGCTCAAGGTCCGCTAAACTGTATATTCGCCCCAAATTGTTGGTTGTAATGCGAAAAATTGATTTTTATTTTTTTTTTGAAATAATTTTTCGAATTATTAAATAAATTCGGGGCTGTAATAATGAAATCATTTATATTTGATATATATATAGATTACAACATCATTGTTAGATGGTGGTCCAGCATCGCATACATTAATGTTAGCCGATACGGAATCGGAAAAAGCAAAATGGGTTGTGGCGCTAAGTGAATTACATCGAATATTAAAACGTAATAATTTACCGAATACGGCAATATTCAAAGTGAAGGAGGTGCTCGACAGTACATTATCGGTAATACGTGGTGCTCAAAGTTCACTAATTATCGATCCAGAACGAATATTATTAGGTACAGAAGATGGCCTATTTTGTTTGGATTTGGATAGAAGTGGTATGGTTTTTTTTTTAATTTTCAAACTGAACTAACGGATAGAATGAATGAATTTAATAATATATTTTGGTTTTTGGTATTGTAGAAATGGCACGTATAGGTGAAAGTAAAAGAATTATTCAATTATGGCATATTATTGAAGAGCAAATATTTGTTATATTATGTGGTAAACAGAGACATATTCGTTTGTTACCGATACGGGCGCTAGAGGCAAGCGACGTTGAATGGATTAAGGTGGCTGAATCGAAAAATTGTTTAACCGCCTGTACGGGTATAATAAGACGTAATCCACAAATTGTCTATTGTATTGTAATTGCATTAAAACGACCAAATAATCAATCACAAATCATTGTCTACGAAGTGAATCGAAATCGTATTCGTCATCATAAAATGTGTGAATTTACCGTTGCGTATCCCGTACAAAGTTTACAGGTACTATCGGATATGCGATTGGCTGTCGGTCATCAAAGTGGTTTTACCGCTTATTTTTTGCAAGGTGAAGCTCAAGCAATGTGTAAGTTATTAATTATTTTTTTTCTTTATTATAATTTTTTATGGTTTTAATTAATAATTTTTTCATTTTCGATGATGATGACAATGATGAAAAAATAACAATAATAATATTCAGCTTTAGTACATCCTGAAAATCAATTATGTGCATTTTTAAATTATTCGGGTGTTGATGCATGGCGTGTTATCGAAATCCAAGGACATGGTGAATTTTTACTTGTTTTCCAAACATTGGCCATTTATGTGGATTTACAGGGACGTAAATCACGTGATAGAGAAATTATGTATCCTGCCGTACCAACGCACATAAGTAATAAGATTTTAAATTGTTTTAACTATTTTGTTTTAGTTAAAGTAAAATGATTTTATTCAAATATAATTCTTCTCTTTTATAATTTCTATATATTTAGCATATTGTGATGGACATTTACTAGTCTTTTCGGAAACTCATTTAGATATATTTAATACACAAACAGCCGATTGGGTACAATCAATTGGTTTAAAACGTTCGCGACCCCTTAGCAATCACGGGAATTTAGCATCAACATATGTTAATGAATCACCAATCATAATCTATTTAGCAAATATGCATACAAGTAATTTGATTTTTAATCAGTTAATAATCATTAATTTAATTTTTTTAATAATTTAATAATTTTTTTGTGATTTTACTTTGAAGGAGAAATTTTAAATACACAATTAAATGAAAAAGAAGGTCGTATAAAACCGAAAAGACGATTTTCATTACGAGAATCAACAAATCGTGGTAGTAGATCGTAAGTATTTTATTATTGTAATGATTGTTATTTTTGTACAATTGATGTTCTTGAAGTAAATTAATTTTTGTTTTTTTGTTTTTTTTTTTTTTTTTACAGAACCGATCGACGATCAAAACTTATATCGGCACCAACAAATTTTAATCATATATCTCATATGGGTCCCGGTGATGGTATTCAAATACAACGTTTATTAGATTTACCAACAACAATTGAAACAGCCGATCAAGCGGCAGCAGCAGCAGCAGCAGCAGCAGCAACGGGAAGTCAACAAAAGGTTTCATCATCGACATCATCATCGTCGTCAACGATGCGTCATGCACCGCCACCACCACGAGCACCACCACGTCCAGTTTTATCTTATAATGGTAATTATTTTTTATTTGATAAATTATTTTTCATTATAATATAAAATAAAATTATGACTGTGATTAATTGTATAAATAGGTGCACGTTTAGTTGGTTCACGGCCCAGAGATCAACCACCGTCATTACCTCGTTCACCCAGTCCATTAGGTAGTATGTCATCATTACAAGATGTTTTAAAGGTAAATGTTTATTTTTTCTTACTTCCCAGTATTTAATTAAAAGCTTTTTATATGCTTAAATTTTGATATGATTTATTCTTTATATTTCGGGAGGTGAAACTATTATTCACGTTTATTATATATTTAAAATCATTGCTTTTATATCTCTATTATCATAATTTTTTTTTTGCGAATATTCACATTTGACCAATTTTGTGACCATATTTCGATAAAAGAATTTAATCAAAAAATGTTTTTTTTTTTTTTAATATTTATTATGAAAATTATTTATTGCATTTCCCAATTTGTGGACATTTAAAATCCGTATAACTTCTATATGAAATTGAGAAATGCATTATGAATATATCTGTGGTAATTTTTTTACTTTCACCTCAAAAAAAAAAAACTTATTATAAAATCTACCGCTTAATGTCCTTTAAATATAAATTATATATCGTTATAAGATAAAGCAAAAATCATTATTTTTAAATATTTACATAAATGTGAAATTATAGCTTTTTTTATTATTCCATTTTATTTCCATTTAAAAATTAATTTAAAAAAAAAAAAAATATAAAGGTGGTTGACATGCAATCAGCTGGATCAAGGCATAGCGTTGCTAGCAATAATTCTAGTTCAGTATCAAGTCCACCGTCACCAATACCCGATCGCTTAAGTTCTAGTTATGATTCATAATATAATGATAATGATAAAATTGTGTGTGTGTTGTTAAGTGTGCAAGAAGAAGAAGAAGAAGAAAAAAATATTGCTGGTGGATTTTTTTGGGGGCGGGGGGCGGGCATTGGTTTAGGTGTTCTATAAGAACACGTCGCGCAATTTTTTTAAATTAAAAAAAAAAAAACAAACAAATTATTATTATTATTATTATTAAATTATATTCTATATGTGTATTTAATTTAAATTATTTTTAGGGGATGGATAAAAAATATAAATTACTTTTAATTACATTTTTTTATATATACATTTTTTTTTTTTTTTTACTTAAAAACATCAAAATATGTATTTATTTGATTTTTTTTTTTTTTAATCAATTTCGTTTTTGTTTTGTATTGTTTTATATAAATTACGAAATCTCAATCAATATCAAGATCTGCTTATTATTTTCTATTTTATTTTATAGATTTTTAAATTAATTATTTTTAATTTATTTATTCCCATCCCTCGAACATATATATTTTTACTTAATTGAAAATAAATAAATCGAATATTGAAATTTTATACACACACATAAAAAAATGTTATTTAATTAAAAAAAAAAAAAAAAAACAAATAATCCATCAAAAAAAAAAAAAAAAAAAATCTATCCAATAAAAAAAAAGGACGAAGTTGAAAATTTACTTAATTGGAGTAATGAAAATTTTTTAACATCATCAAAAGTTAAAATTTTAGCAAAAGAATTACGTAATAATTAAATTAAGTGTGGATAATTTATTATATTAATAACAAAAATAAAAACTCTGCGCCGTAAAATAATAATAAAAAAAAAAATACTAAATTGTAAATTATTTTTTATTAATTAATGTGTTGTTTTTTATCAAAATTATCAGAATCCAACATTTTTTTTGTATTACTACTTTTTTTTTTAATTTATTTTAATTTAAATTGATTTAAAAAAAAAAAAAATTAAATTTGTATTATTATTTATTAAATTAATAAAAAAATATACTTAATCCTGAAAGCATGAAACAGGCAACATATTTTTTTTTCTGTTTTATTTAAGCAGTATTTTAAATAAATATATTTTTATTTTATTGATTTTTTTTTATAAATTCTTATCATTTTGTTTATTTTTGAGATTACATAAAAAAAAATATAAAAATATAAAAATGATATTTAATTTTAAACAAAATAATATTAAAAATACTTAATTAATTTAAAATGATAGTAGAAAAATAAATAAATAAAAAAAAAAAACACACACACACACAAAGCAGTGATTTATTATATTTTTTTTAATCATTATTATTTTGTATTCGTTTTGCCTTTTATAAAAAAAAATGAAAATATTATATATTTAAAAAAACATTTTTTTTTTTTTAAATAAACAATTAATATATTTTTTAAATACACACGAGAAATAAAAAAAAAAGTATAGTTGAAGAAGATTAAGTAAAAAAAAATGTCGATTGTATATAAAAAAAAAAAAAATTAATTTTTAAGGTTTTTTTTTTTTTACTTTGTTTTAATTTCTAATTTATTTTTGTTATTATTTATTTTTTCTTTTTTATTACTTTTTAATTATTATAAAAAAAAAAATATATGAATATGATTTTCGCGATAATTTTTTAATTTTTTCAGTTTATTTTTATTATAATTTTAATATTATCATTATTTATGAGAATTTACACACAATTTCGGTTTCATAATTTATCCAGAAATAAATGAACTACTAAAAAAATTAATTTTAACAAAATAATAGAGAGAAAAATGTAGATAAATTATTATTAAAAAAAAAAAAAAAATTTTCAATTTATTTTAATTTAATAAAAATAAGAATCCTTTTAAATCAATTTTACCAATATACAGGGTATCCCAGCTAACGCTATCCAGCCAATATCTTCGAAACCAATAGAGTTATCACTAATATGATGTTAGTGGACCCCCACTAGATTCCATTTGGCTACATTTTTATGTTAACCCCTTCCTACCCACGTTAACCCTTATGTGCTTAATGGATATCAACTTTGGAAAATCAAATGTAAACCTATATTTTTTTTTTTCACCTATTTTGAAGAGCGTGACGAGTAATTAAAAAATAATATAATAATATTTGGGAGTCCCTTGGTGAATTTTTCCACAAATGGAGACTGTCCATTTTAATGGAAAATGTGCGAAAACTCGCAAAATCTCTATGAAAAAATGTGTTGTAATGTATTAGAAAGTTGTTCTACGTTGAAAATTAAGGGGGGTGTCCAAACACTCCAAGCCCCCCACGCTCCCCTTTTAAGGGCAAAACTCGAAATTTTGATTTTTGCATTAAAAAACCATATTTTTTTGTTAATTTTTTGTTAAAAATCGCATGCAAAAATCAAAATTTCGATTTGTTCCCCTAAAAACGGGGGTTTGGAGGCTTGGGGTGTTCGGACACCGCCCTTAATTTTCAACGTAGAACAACTTTCTAATGCATCACAACACATGTTTTCATAGAGATTTAGTGAGTTTTCGCCCATTTTCCATTAGATGGACAATCTCCATTTGTGGAAAAATTCCCCATGGTACCCCCACATATTATTAGATTTTTTTAACTACTCGTCACGCTCTTCAAAATAGCCGAAAAAAAAATATAGGTTTACATTTGATTTTCCAAAGTTGATATCCATTAAGCACATAAGGGTTAACGTGGGGAGGAAGGGGTTAACATAAAAATGTAGCCAAATGGAATCCAGTGGAGGTCCACTAACATCATATTAGTGATAACTACACTGGTTTCGAAGCTATTGGCTGGATAGCGTTAGCTGGGGCACACTGTATGTATTTTTAAATTTGAATTTGAAATTCTCATTTCAAAATTTAATTCAATTTCTAATAAAAGGCGGCTTTATAAGTGAGCGATCGCGTGGTATAAACATTTTATATGTAAAAACAACAACAATTCCGTACCGCGGTATTTTTATTTCACGCATGTCTCCGGGCTGATTTTTCTACACCGAACTATTCCGTACTATAGTAAAGAGTAGTTCTGAGTAGAAAAAATCTACTCTTTTCTACTCTTATCTACTGCTGGCAATGCAAATAATATATAAGGTCCCGAGCAGAATTAAAATACGTAGACGTACGCCTGCGTACGCGTACGCAGAATTTAAAATAGTGAACACAATAGATTGTCTGTTTTGCGTTTTTTGACAATACAAACTAAATAAATATAAATATAAACAGATAAATATAAATTGATTTTTAAACTATTTTTTTTATTTCGATTTTTTTTATTTCAACGATTAATTTTATTTCATTTTTTTTCTTGTTTATTTTTATTTATTTTGAAATTCAATGAACAGTAGATAAAATGTTTGTCAAAATGCGCCGCCCGTACGTAGAAGATAAAATTTGGTCAACTTCGGCGTACGTGTACGCAGGCGTGCGTCTACGTTTTTATTGTGTTCATTCTTATTTAATTTGCAGTGTTTAACTTCGGCGTACGCAGGCGTACGTCTACGTATTTTAATTCTGCTCGGGACCTAAAGAATCATTCGAACATAAAATATTTTACCTTTAGCTTATAAAACATGTACGGAAAAATACCCACGATCGCAGGATTTTTGCACTCACTTGTATATATAGCCACCTTAAACAACACGTCGGCAAACAAACCAATCCGAGTTTTGTAAATTTTTTTTTTTTTTTTTTGTAAATCTTTCATTCAAAATTCATATTCTTATTACATATTCTTATTCTTTATAAGCAAATTTAAATCAATAATCTGATAATCGTTTTACGGATTATCGTCTCGGCGATGGCGCATTTATTTTGAAAATTTTATGGATTTGAAAACTTGAAAAGATTATTTATGGATAAATAATAAATAAAATTAATTTATTCTGCAATTTTCTACTACTTTTTTTTTACTAAAATTTCAAATTAAGCAGCTATTTTTTTTTTTAAATAGAAAAAGGATTTCTCCCTTTAAATGATGAATATAACTATAAAAATGAATAATTAATATAATTTTACAAATCCCTCCAATCTTAAATATAATAATATTATTTTTTTTTTATATATCAAATCAGTCATAATATTAATTAATTTTTTTTATTCATAGAGAGCTCCAGAGAAAACCATTTTTTTTCTGGTTTTTTGAATTCTATAAAATAAAAAACAAATCTCTATTTTAAAAATCATAAATTAATTAAAAAATCATTTTTAAAACTTTTATTTTATTTTTTTTTTTTTTTAATAATTATATTTTTGTTTACCATTTTTTTTTTTTAATTAATTTTTATTTATCAATTTTTTTTACGCTATACATAAAAATGTTAAAAATAAATTGTTATTAAAATAATTAATTTATATAATATATAATAAAATTAAACAGAAGAATAAATAAAAATATGACAATATTTTAGAGTTTTTTTTTTTTTTTTTATTTTGACAACAAAATAATTATCAAATAATTAATTTATTATTTATTAGTATTATTATTTTACCGATGATACTGATGATGATGATGATGATGAGAAAATATTCAAATTATATTTTAAGAATGTAGCTTTTTTTTTATTATTATTATTTTGTTTTGAATTTATACATAAAATACATTAAAAAAATATATATAGATATATAAATAAATAAAGAAATAATTAATACAATATTATTAATAAATATACTATTAAATGAAAATAAAACAACAACAACAACAACAAAAAAATACCAATATTTATATATATATATATAAATTAAATAAAACATTTTTTAATACAAAAATATAGTTATATTACAAAATAAATATAAATATATGAAAAAAAAAAAAAAACTAATAATAATATTTAAAAAGAAAACAAAAACTATTAATAATTAATAATAATAAATTAAAAAATAAATTAAAAATATGTAACTAATAAATTTATTATTATTTTTTTGTTAAATATAAAACAAAATCAAATACTTTTGATTTTTTTTTTATATATATATTAATAAATTATCAAAATAACAACAAATAATTAAAAAAAAAAAACCTTAAATTATTAATAAAAAAAAAAAAGAATCCTTTTTCAAAGATGCAATGCAACGAAATAAAAAATATTATAATTTAAAAAAAAAAACCCCAATGTTTTTTTTTTTTCATTCAATAATTTTAAAAATATACAACAAAAATTAATAAAATAATTAGTTTTATTATAATTAATTAAAAATTTAACGCGGATCAATTGTAAAACAAAAACAATGAATTTTTTTTTCAATTTTATTTTATACTATTATATTAAAAAAAAAAAGATCAATCATATAGTCACTCGGCTCGTCCGCGAATAAGAAAACGAAATTAAACAAACAATTAACCAAAAATCAAATATTATTCAATTTATCATCAAACACACACAAAAATTTATCTCCGAATTATACAATTAAAAAATTAAAATTAATTTAAAAATATATATTAATAAAATGCAAGTATTAAATAAAAAACAATTACTATTAAAACAAAAAAAAAAAAAAAAACATTTACAAATTTTTCAATTATTAAAAATTAAAACAAAGTTGTGAATAATTTTTTAAAGAAAATAAAAAATCCAAAATTTAATATAAAAAATGGTTTAATTAAAAATACAAAATTTAATAAAAAATATTATTAAAATTTAACAATGGAAATTTGTGAAACATAAAATTCAAAACAAATGCTATATACAGAGTAGACTCGCGATATAACCGAACCCTTGAATAAAGAAACGTCGAAATAGGAAAAGAAGCTTCGCTTCCAAGTTTTGTATAATAAACTTTAACTAACTAATCAATCAATCAAAACCTCGATATAAGGAACGATTGGTGTATTTTTTATCCACGTGCGTTGGTAATCGAAATTATTTAAATTTTTACTTATTTGGAACGTATTTGAATGAAATACTTAACACATGTCACTACCAGGGTTGTGGAGTCGGCCCAATTTTCGATCGACTCCGACTCCGACTCCGACTCCGACTCCGACTCCAGCTTTATAGAATTTTATAATGTTTTAAGGGAAATAAGTTATGATTTTACATATATGAATTAACTACATTTATAATTCTTATTAACTTCAGTTTCATTTTTATTTTCGGATTTCCATTTAATTTAATAATAAAAATTATAAATAATTTCATTTAAATAACGCATATATTCTTTATTCTCCTTTAAAAATTAGTTCTTAATAATAAAATGGCATCAATCAAATTGGTTTTCATATTTGCTCGCAAATCTGATTTTATTATGCGTAAAGCCAAAAATAAACGCTCCACACTGACTTGAGTTGGTGGTAGTGCAGTGCAGCATGTTGTACAATTTCTGGATATTTGCTTATCGCACTACGCACATTTAAATTGCTGCTTCGATGAATTTTTCCACCGTCTTTAGGCATTCATTAAATTCTAAACAGAATTTATCAGTTTCTGCCATGCCATTCTTTATAAAATACGCATATGCAAATATTGTTATTGGGATTTAATATATATGTATGCACTGCGAAGTGTTTATACGTGAATATACGATATTCTACATGTTCCATTAACAAATGCCATACCATTTTTTACTCCTATATATAAATTGGGTTTAGTATACTCAATTATTCAATATTTGTATTATAAAAGACAAAACCTTCTGATGTTTACTTTAATAATTAATAATATGAGGAAATCAATGAAATTTAAAAAAAAGTGAAAAATGTAATTGATTATTAATGTGTTGGAGTCGAGGAGTCGGTCCAAATATTTCGACTCCGAATCCGACTCCACTCAAATATAACCGACTCCTCGACTCCGACTCCACACCCCTGGTCACTACATAAAAGTTCGTTTTAGGTACATTTTAGGTAAATTTCGGTTTTATTCATCAACATAGTATCGCATTCTAGAGTGATATACAACGCGTCTCAAACCTTTTTTTGTTGAACGATTCCTCTTTAGCTTCAAATAAACCTTCCTTCTTTTTCTCTCCATCCTTTATGATCCACTCAACTAACTTTCAATATGACCCCCACGTAGTATAGTGATGGATCCATGTTTCGTTGTCATATACTACTTTAACCATTATAATATCGGACACCTGCTATTTCATCCGTGTGTTCGATTTTGAGATGCCGAGAAAGGACTGTAAACCCTAATTTTTTTTTAATCCTTCTACATTTATTTCATAAAATGGTGGTTTTACTTAAATAATTGCGCAGACAGAAGTAAAAAACCTTTTAAAGTCCTATTAGTTATGGAATTTATTTCAAAATGATTCAATTTAACCAAAAAAAAATTTTAACATTATAATATCGGACACTTATATTATACGCCACTAATCTCCTTTGTGTAACGTCTCCTTTGGCCTCCATTCTCCAATTAGACGCGATATTTACTAAATTTTTGCATTCATCAGATCTTTTTGTATTCCTCATTTCAATGATTTTTTCTTGGGATTCTTCACTCCTTCAATGTAACTTCCGGATAATTTTTTAATTTTTTATTAATACCCATTTTTATTAATACCCATTGGACTTAAATCAGGAGTTGACGATGTCCATTTCTAAAAGCGTTTTGTGGTAGAGCAACATCTTATTGAAATGTATATATTCGCCGTTTGAATATAATTTAATAGTCGATAGCAAAAGGTCATATAATATATGAATGTATTTTTGGGAGTTAACCGTACACTCAATGAAATGTAAATTCCCGACGCCTTTTACCGACATACAAACACACACCATGGTGCTAGCGGAAAATTTTACAGTGCGTTTTAAACAATCACAATGAAATGCTTCATTTTTGTATGAATTACTCGTTTATCGGAATCACCAACAATAACAAATTTACATTCATCATCAAAATATAATGCTATCCCATTGCCGCAGAACTCAAAATTGTTAATTGTTTTGTTTTTTTGCAAAAACAATTGAAAGGGGTTTTGATTTGGGCTGAAAAGTGATTAGGGATATTATTATTAGGGGAATAAAACATTGTTGAATAAAATATGTCTTTATTTTTTAAAAGACCAATAAAAGCGGTACTTATTTCAAACAGAACTTTCTCATACTCAAATGTTAATGCAAAATAGTGAATGGATGCACTGCCTTCTGTAATATATTTAAGGTGTCCCGGCTATCTGATGATGCAATTTCAATTTACGTTCGGCAAAAAACCATTTTTTGTACTTTTATTTTATGTTTTCTGGCACAAAACGTCCGAATTTTGGTGACTAGGACGTCATCGATGTTTGTACGGCGGCCATTAAATCACCAAATCATTTCTCTTCTTGCTTGAGCAAACTTGATTTGCCATTGATTTGTTTGAACGGTATTTTTTCCCATTAAAAAGCAATGCGCAGCTTAACGCAATCCCCAATTAAGATTTTTCCAAGAATTTTAAAATTGCAAAAATACCATCACCGCAAAACCTCTGTAACTTTTGAACTAAACGTCAAATTGTCATAAATAAGTTTTGGAACGTATAGAATGAATTTAAAAATCATATGGATTTGTTAATAGGGGAGCCATATGAGTGATGCGTTATGTTATACCTCTAGAAAATCATTCAATTCATTTCATTGAATATCATTTGATTTTAACCCACCGTCTGTTATTTTTTTTTTTAATCTTTCCACAACTTCTTAAACCTATTTTGACATTTTTTATGGAACCCTCTGAAATAAGGATGCTTCGAAATCGGGAATGACCTCCCGCAATCAATTGTTCCTTATATCACGAGTCTACAGTAGTATTATTCAAATTTTATTTGAATCCGCAGTGCGGTTATACTTCCAAGGGATCGTTCTCGTTCATTCAGTCAGTCGTCATCCGCCGAATGTATCTATTATGGTATTTCAGAATTATTTTTAACTGTTTTGTAATCAATGTCATTTTTTTTTTCCTTTTATTTACACGGTAAAGTAAATTTGTTCATACAGATTTTTGTGTCAGAATTCCTAGAAAATGTCTAGAAAATTTTACAATTCTTTAAATTGGTATAACGAACCGACGACCAACGACGTAAAATAATAAAGAATATGACAATAAATAAAATAATATTATTATATTGGTGCGGTTTTATTCTATTTAAATTAAAAATAGGACAGAAAGAAAGTATAATTTGAAGATTAATAGAAAGATTTTTTTGTGGGTTCTTTTTTATACCATTTTCGTATATTATCAACATATTTTTTACATCTTTAGTACATTAATCAATATCTATAATTGACATATCAATCAATTAAAAACATTCAATTCCAAACCATGAGTCAATTTTCAAACCATTCAGGATATCGATCGATCACACATATATAAAAATCAAAATAGAACAGTTGTTTTTTTTTTAAAGTGCTTTTTGATTCTTTTTACAAAATTTGTATAAAAAAATTTAATAAAAACTAATAAAATAAAAAATTAGCTAAAAACTAAAAAACGATACAATTTTGATTTTAATTTCGTAGTTTTTGATATTTTATATACAAAAAAAAAATTGTTTTTGTTCATTTAAATAATAAAAGCAATAAAAAAATAATAAATAAATGCGCATTTATATTAAAAAAATATAATTCAACGATTTAATAAATTTTTTTCATGAAAAAAAAAACTTTAAACAATAAAAAATAAACAATACAAAATAGTAAAAACAAAACATTTAGATAGTTCAGATTCAATTAATAATTTTGTTTTGTTTTTTTTTTTTTTTATTTTAATTGTGTGATAAATATAATAAATAAAATAATCAAAATGAAAAAATGTGTCAGATTATTAATTTAATTTTAATAAATAAATTCAACTAAATAATTTTTCATATTTATTAATTATAAAAAAAAAATATTAAATAGTTTTTGCTGGTTTTCAAAAAAAAAAAAAACTCATTTCATATAATTTGTGCTTATATAAATAAAATTGTGGATTAATTGAATTTTGTTAATTTTTAATAATATTTTTGATTTTGTTAATACATAATTTTACAAAAATTGTTTTAAAAATACAATAATGAATTAATATTTGATGATGATGATGACTTTTTTTTTTTATACTATAATTATTAAATTTATATAATATATATATACAAATATTTATAAATATATATACAAACAAATAATTTATTAGGATATCGCGACAACAAAAATGTACTTATATAAATAATTATATATATATATATATATATATATATATATAATAAATTAATAAAAAAATAATTAAATATTATTATTATTGAGGATTTCATTTTTATTTTATTAATTTGTTTAATTGTTTTTATTTTTTTACCTTCTTTTTCTGTAATTCCTTCTAGGAAGAGATGTTAGTAATATTTGCACCAGGGGTGTGGAGTCGCAGTCGGAGTCGGAGTCGAAATATTTGGACCGACTCCTCGACTCCAACACATTAATATTCAATTACATTTTTCACTTTTTTTTAAATTTCATTGATTTCCTTATATTAATAATTATTAAAGTAAACATCAGAAGGTTTTGTCTTTTATAATACAAATATTGAATAATTGAGTATACTAAACCCAATTTATATATAGGAGTAAAAAATGGTATGGCATTTGTTAATGGAACATGTAGAATATCGTATATTCACGTATAAACACTTCGCAGTGCATACATATATATTAAATCCCAATAACAATATTTGTATATGCGTATTTTATAAAGAATGGTATGGCAGAAACTGATAAATTCTGTTTAGAATTTAATGAATGCCTAAAGACGGTGGAAAAATTCGATCGAAGCAGCAATTTAGATATGCGTAGTGCGATAAAGTAATGCTTTTCATGAAATGCCGACGGCAGACGACGGCAAATGTCAAATTGAAAATACATGCATTTCAATGGCGGTGCTTTTTATGAATATTGGACGGCGGACTGACGGCGGACATTGATATTTTTTCTTCTATTGCCGTCGGCTGACCGTCGTCCAAACTTCATTTTTCATTTTATTTACATTTTATTTAATTTTTATGATTTAATTTCATAATAATAAAATATCCAGTTAATTTACAAACTAATAAAAAATGGAATTATTTAACAGCAATTGGTATTTATTATTAAATTTCGGTTTTTTTATCCAGGCAAAATAAATTTCAGAAAAAGCACATTTTTTTTTATATCACAAATATCATATTTGTGATAAATAAAATATTTTCATAGAAATCGAGGCTTAAGCAAATATCCAGAAATTGTACAACATGCTGCACTGCACTGTGAGCCACCGCACTACCATCAATCCAAGTCAGTGTGGAGCGTTTATTTTCGGCTTTACGCATAATAAAATCAGATTTGCGAGCAAATATGAAAGCCGATTTGATTGATGCCATTTTATTTTTAAGAATTAATTTTTAAGGGAGAATAAAGAATATATGCGTTATTTAAATGAAATTATTTATTATTTTTATTATTAAATTAAATGGAAATCCGAAAATAAAAATTAAACAGCAGTTAATAAGAATTATAAATGTAGTTAATTCATATATGTAAAATCATTAAATATAACTTATGTCCCTTAAAACATTATAAAATTCTATAAAGCTGGAGTCGGAGTCGGAGTCGGAGTCTATATAAGAGTTCTGGTTGGAGTCGGAGTCGGATTCGATCGAAAATTGGGCCGACTCCCCAACCCTGATTTGCACCATTTTAAATTCGATTCTGTTAACTATAAAATGGATAAAAAATTTTGTCGAGGTTAAGATAGAACTTCTTAGGTGATGAAAATTTTTTTTTATCAATCGCTTCTTTATAAATATGTACTGCTAAACTATTTGAATACGTAAAAATCTTTTATAACAATCATTACAATTAATTAATTTCTTTTCGCACCAGGGTTGTCTCCCCACTGGGTAACCCAAAAAAACCCACCGGGTTTTTTTTTGGGTAAAGTTTTCAAAAAAACCCACCCGGGTTTTATTTAGAACAATTATAAACAACCAAAAATGTAAACTTCAAATACTTTTTAATATTAATAAAATTTGAACTATCACTATAACATCAGAAGATCATATATAGATGCAGCATGAAAACGAAAATGTAATTACGAAATTATACACGGTTGAAATGTAAAACGAAAATTTGAATATTTCGTGTTTTATCCTGCAAAGTTGAACCGAAAATTTTAATATAAATACATATACATTATTATTATTATTATTACATAAGCATATTTTGTTTTGGTAGAAGATTATTATGTTAAGTCATGATACGGATTACGGAACAGGTTGAGACTTTTTGTTTCTAATTCCGTTTGTTTGTACGCGTATTTAAATTGCTTATTCGTTCACACTTGAAACATTGTTATTTAATTTTAGCCAAAAAACCCCAAAAAACCCACTATTAAACCCAAAAAAACCCACTGGGTAAGTTTTTTTTTAAAAAACCCAGTGGGTTTTTTCAACTCTGTTTCGCACCGTCATCATCCATACATATGCGATGATAATGTATTTGAAATTGGGTAAATTCTTTGTTACTCAAATAAATATATATATTAAGGTGGCGACCAAATGTATGGGAAAAAATTTAGAACACGGATTTCGCATCTCATAGGCTTAAAATAATCGATTATCCAAAAAAAACTACAAAATATAAATTTTCAGGATGATTGGTGAACCCCAAGCGGCCTAAAGTAGGAAAAAACGGATTTTCATACATTTTCGTAATATTTCGACATCATATCTGTTGAATTATACCGAGTCTACACCGATAGCAAAATACTACATAGAATACTTTAAAACTATGAAACTGTCGGTGTGCACACCTATTTAAAAAGTACGTAGTATAAATTTGCTACGATAATTTGCTACGTAGTATATTATTCTACGTAGCAAAAAAGTATTCTATATGCGGTGTAAACCCAAATATTATCAATTTTCTTTGGAATTTGCTATAAGCATTTAAAACATTTAAAAAATTTAATTTTTGAATGTAAACAAGAGTTCTTTTGCATTTACAGTTTATATTTTATAAAAATGACCGCTGTACAATTTTTAAATTTTGTTCAAATGGAAGAAGAAAGAAGGACCGTAAATCTTGTTAAAATTAAAAATATGATTTTAAAAAGAATTCTGACTAAAAAAAAACAATGTGCATTGTGTTAAAAAAATAACCAAAAATTAATAATTATAAACAATAATATAATAATAATATATAGTAGGTGTGCACACCGCATAGTAGTATTTAATAAAGTAGGACGGTGTAAACAGCTAGTAAATATACTACGCAGTATAATTTGCTATCGGTGTAAACATGGTATTAACTATATAAATTAAAGATAGCCATAAGATAAACGTATTCTATGCAATTTTACCTTTCCAAAATGGGGTAGAACGTTTTCGTACGTCGAATATTTCAGGAGTTCAGGAGTTATGCAATACAACTAAATCACCAAAGTGTTTTTCATGCAATATTTAAAATACTAACACTTTACGTTTCCTTTCTTCACAAATTAAGAAACTAACATCAGAAGGCTGTTGTTGGACGCTAAAACAGATTGTTGGTTGTATAGCGAAAAATTAATTTTATTTTAACACTTTACATTTCCCAAAATAAAATAACGTTTTAAAAAATATCGTTATACGCGTGTATGATATCCTCCATTATCTTAGACATTGTATTTACTAAATTTTAGCATTCATCCGACAATTTTGAGTTCCACATTTCTATGATTTTTGCTTTCAATTCTTCGCTCCTTCAATTATATCTTTCGATTTATTTTTTAACTTTGTTTTATTAATACCCACAATAGAATCAGTACTTCAATGAGGACTTGAAGATGTCCGTTACTAAAGGTGGATTTCTTTAGCTTCCAACCAGTTCTTAGTCGATTTAATGGTTTGTGGTGGAGCAAAATCTTTTTGAAATGTGTTTTTGCCGTTTGAACATAATTTAATAGTCGATGGCAAAAGGTAGTCATTTAATATATGAATGTATTTTTGGCCCTCAATGAAATATAAATTACAGACCCCTTTACCGACATACAACCTCACATCATGGCACGGGCAGGACATTTCATAGTGAATTTTAAAAAATCACGAAATAATTCTTCATTTTTTGTGTGAATTACTGGATTATCGAAATCAAATCATCAACATCAAATAACGTCAAATTTACATTCATCACTAAATATATTGCTATCCCATTGACCCTGAACCCAAAAATGTTCAGTACTCGCACATTTCAAGTGGTTTGTCTTTTGCAAAAAAACAATTAAGAATAGCTTTGCTTTCAGCTGAAAAGAGGTTATGGATATTATTATTGGGGGGAAAAAAATGTTTAATATGTCTTTATTTTTATCTTATAAAATTTCTAATTCGGATTATGAATCCATTGCACTATCGTGCGATAGGTTTTTGGGTTGCTGTTGACCATATTAGAGTTATATCACGCACAGCACTTCTACTATTTTTTTCACAATTGCGTTTATCATCACGATCAGTAACATTAGATTTTCCACCATTTTTAATTTTCTGCGATTCAAATGAACCGGTTAAACGATGTTTTTTTGTACAAATATCCGATACGATAGACTTACCCTTAGCTCCATTAAGTTCTTTTGGAATATTTCGTATTGTTCGGTATCATAATAAGAATGATCAAAAATATATCTTGATATAAGTAAAATCAGTACAATAGAATCATAAAACAAAGTTAAAAAATGATCGGAAAGTTAGAATTCACTTTACAGTTGAATTTTGGATTAGTAAGAATTAACTGCAACTCCTTGAACTTATGTTACCTAGATAAGACGACAACATTGAACTTTGCAATGTAATAGAAGTGTTTTAGAGATATGACAAAATTTGCATTTCGATGTTATTTTTGTCATATCTTTAAAACGAGTTGACAGATTTTAAAAGTTTGTACATCAAATTAAAGCTAAAACATCAAAGAAGTTTTCCTAAAAACCTTTCACCAAGAAATTTCTTGTGTTTGACCAGCTATAGCATGAAAACCGGTTGTCGCCGATGTTTCCCAGGTAACATTCAATGTGGCTAGAACGTTCCAATCACCTTATATTTACATATAGAGGTACCGGGAACTAGGTATTCTGAGTGACTGGGTAGTGAAAGGGTAGTGAAAGTAGTACCATACACCAAAATGGCGAATGATTTTCAAGTGGCCAGAACGTCCCCGGTTCGTGAGTGGAATGTTCACTTTAAGTGGCAGGTTTAGTTCCAAGCACGTATTTGGGACGTTCCCATCCCGATTATCTTTACAAATGCAGATAAACCTTGAAAAAGCAATAATTTTACTCAAAAAAAACCAAAAAAATGTTTTTATTATATTTTTTATATTTAATATTAATTTTTTTTATATTTTATTATATATATTTTTTTTTATTGTTACTTTTTTTTAATTTACATTTTTTTATATTAGATTATTTTATTATATTTTTTATTTATCCTTTTTTATTTTTTTTGAAATCACTACTTTTTTTTAATTAATTTTTTTATTAATACTAAATTATTCTACGTTAATTCTTAATTATATTATATATATCAAATTTTCACTAAATGGTACTTACTTTTATTCTGGGTCCACCTCGAGCATCGAACCAGCAACCTCAGCTTATTATTAGTTTTAGTCGTCAACTTAACCATTCAGCCACACTTCGCGTATATATTTTTCTTCTAAAAAAATATACCCAATCAATTTATGGTGAGATTCTCTAGTGTTCGCCACTTATAAGTGAAAACATTTATTTTCATAAATGCCACTTATAAGTGCCATGGATAATACCATTCACGTTGCTGCTACTTATGAAAAACTCTCTAAAGAGTTTCTAGTTTTTGTAACTTTACAGTGCTTTCATGAGTACCTGGTACGTTCCAGGGTTACCCAAATATCAATGTAAAGTGGTTATCACATTTAAGTGTCAATGAATGATACCGATCACCGCCCGGCACTAATAAATGTTACCCTTAAAAATATTTTATTTAATGTTCCAATAAAGGTTTCTGCTACGTGTGAGTTACTCTTATAAGATCATTTAAAAGGATAAACACATTTAGTGTTAAAATGTTAGTGGATAGTACGTTCCATACACCTGAATAAAGTTCTCATCACTATAATCAAGTTCCAATCACATAGAATGTTATATGGGTTATGTTATTAGAAAGAGTTAAAGATAGTTAAAATACCTTTCCAACAACGTTATAATGATTGGATTCCGATAATTGGTTGCTGAGATATGGTAAATAACATCCACGTACTACCTTGAACTTCAACAAAATCGTTTTTTCGGGCTAGCTCGAAACCCAAGCGTGATAGACATGGGGTCGCTTTATATTTTTTGATTGGAAATGAGGTGTATAGAACCTGCGTGTTTCGGGTTGGCAGATTGTACTGGGACACCCTGTATATATATATATATATATATATATATAAATACGAATCGAAGGAGACAACAAGTAAAATTGCTTTCAATTAAATAAATATGATTAAAAAAATTTATTTTTCAGATTTTTTTTTAATTTTTTTTTATATATTTCTATAAATGAATATTTTTGGTGATTTTCTATATATGAATATAAGGCATCGTAGATATTCAATAAATATAGAAAATGCCCATAATATTAATAGCAAGTTATCGCGAACCAGGTTCACCTTTGATTTTTGTAATATATGTGGTTTAAGTTCAAATTTAAATGCCGTACAAGCACATAATCCAAGCCAATCATATTAGGGCTTATTGTTAGAGATATCGATATCAATAAAAGTACAGGGCCAGATGGAATTCCGCCAATTGTTTTAAAATAATGTGCATCCTTTTTAATGCACCCACTAAGAAAACTCTTTCACAAATCATTTTCGACTGGAATATTTCCGTCATCTTGGAAAATTGCAAATGTTACATCTATTTCAAAAGCAGATACTCTTGAAAATGCTTCAAATTATCGTCCAATTGCATTAACAGCAATACTTTCAAAGATAATGGAGAAAATAGTAAATCGTATGATTGTACAATATCTCGATGAGAAAGCCCTTATTAGTGATTGCCAATATGGCTTTAGGCATAAGAGATCGACAGGCATGATCTGCTAAATTATTTATCTGTCAGTGCTCTGAGTGGGTTTTCTAGTAGACATAGTAAACTATGAATTATTTTTTCAGGATAAATAGATTAACACAATTTTAAACAATGAATTAAATATTCACTTAAACTTTATTTATTGAATTTAACTTATATCAACTTAAGATACTTAAAATAACTTATTTTATTTTAAATTACTGCTTATAGATGTTTGCGGTGGTAATGTGAAGGGTTATGTTGGATGCTGGATGAGTAGAATTAAGGTAGATTATACGTTGTATTTCTGGATGACTTTATATATACACTTTTAACTATTATAACTTTTTACTTTATTTCATTTTTATACCTTTTTATGAACTTTTTGTTTTAT
Source organism: Dilophus febrilis (assembly GCA_958336335.1). NCBI lineage: Eukaryota > Metazoa > Arthropoda > Insecta > Diptera > Bibionidae > Dilophus > Dilophus febrilis. The sequence continues at coordinate 19,569,757 of OY284472.1, read as the reverse complement.
TACTATTTTAAATTCTTTTTATTCTTAATATTATTATAATCTTGAACTTTATAGTTTCACTAAAATTTCTTAACTCTTCGTTTTGTTGAATTTATTTTATGACTTCGATGATAATTCTATCGAAATTTTTCCTATGCCAAAACCCCCTCCAAATGATGTTTGATTGGTGTAGTGTTTTTCAATTCACCTTTTGTCTTATTAATGGGTGTCGTGTGTAAATTGTTGTAACAATGGGTGTCATCACTAGAAGTGGCGTAGTGGCGTAGGTGATTTTATTATTCAAGTATATTAATCATAATCATTTCCTGTGGTGTTTTTTTGCTAATGTACGGGTATCAACTCATGAAAATTCAATTAATATATATTTATACATATATAGATATTTTGTAGATTAAGCATTGTGTTATCCCGGTGAACCAGTAAATAGATATTCACCATTCACACTGAAACACCAACATATATGAGAAAGAGTTCAACTCTCGTATCCTGTGGTTCCCGGGACGATTTAAAAACACACCAAGTTTGGTGGGTTCAAACATTCCATATCGCTATTTCCATATGTTTTTTTGTCTTATGGTTCTGTCGATGTTGCATTACAATACAATTCGTTTGGGTATATATACATGTATGGTATGCATATAAGAATGCAAAGGCATCAAGTTCGCATAATTGGTATTTTATAAAATTGGTGCATTAAATATATAATAAATATAAATATTTAATTTTAATAAACATATATATATAGTTGATACATAATTAATGCATATAATATATTAGGTGTAGGAATTAATAATGCGGATTTTTTGGCTTGAAAATGGCATTTATTTGTATAACAAAATGTAAACGTTTGCCAATGGTTGTTTGGTCGACATTCAACGCCATTGCAAGTTCATGTTCATGTCTACACGAATTTTCATCCAATAACGCTTGCAATTCTTCGTCTTCAAATTTTTTTGGCTGACCTGGTCGTTCTTTGTCTTCCAAGTCAAAATCACCATTTCGGAAGCGTACAAACCATCGTTCACAAGTTGCTTGAGCTGGAGCATGTCCACCATAACCAACAAACGATAACTTTCAGCAGCGGGTTTCTTCAAATGAAAGAATGTAACTAAACTTCCCCCCACAACCACTTTTTCGGGCACGAAATTCGACATGTTTGATGCAATAAAAAACTTTGTTTTTTACACTTCAATGAAATGACATATACTGAAATTTTTAGCCTAATGAGAGACAAAAAAAAAGAAAATGGCCGCGGTGGGTTGCGATACATTCAACGCTAGTTGCGCCATCTGTTATCTAAATCCGCATTATTATTCCGTTATCTAAATCCGCATTATTCCTACACCTAATATATTGACGGCCAGGTTATGTGCATATGATTTTATATTAATAATATTTATTTCAACCCGAAATACCGTATGATATGCATATATTAAGATCGAATTAATGTTTTTGTTTATTAACCCTAGGATGCATAACAAAAAATTCTACACTTTTGCATAAACCGGGTATATTTATACCCAGAGATAAAATGTTAAATAACTTCCTTAATTCTTAATATAATTAGATCGGACTAGTTACGTTTTCTGGCTATTTCTTATACCTTTCAAGCCCCGCACATTTGGTAATCCTATATTCCAAACCGTTTTTAAAATATTCTCAAATAACCCATTTTTGAATCACAAAAATATGTCTGCCAGGAGGTTTTTCATAGATAATCACTTTAAACCATACGCTAAGAACTTCGAAATGATGATAAATCGTTTCGTCGTGTCGTCGTACGCGTCCTATGTGGTTGATCAGTTACTGCTTTTCAGTTTAAGTTTTTTTTCTCTATATGTTTGCTTTTATTTTCAAAATTTATAAAAGAATCCACATATAGTTAAAGCTTGACCACCCAAAATCACTTAAGTGCATTCAAAGTATCATAGGTTCATTACCTGATTAAGTGATTTCGTTATGGGCTCATGGCAATAGAATTCCGATGTTTTACGGGCGCTAAACCGATTCTGTCATAGTAACGAACGAGAAAAAAATGAACGACGTTGTTCACCGGTTATGCTAACGTAAATGTACCATTAGTTTGGATTTGGAAAAAAATCGTTTTCCAATGTGATTACATTCAAATGGCCGTTCACCGGTGTGTATGCGACGATGAACATATACATATTTGATATTGATTGTTTTAAGCATACATTACATTGATATGGTTTCCTACCGGTTTGTTTACGTGTGTGCACATTTAAATCACCGATTGTCATAAATTGATTGTTACAAATTGTACACGTATTGAGGACGAGCGGAGTTATAATAATCCTTGTGTCGAGTACGATGACACAATTACAAATTGAATATAAATATGGAGTTATGGACGATCACCGGTAAGCGTACGATTATGGACTTTTAGTGCACCGAATGTTCTCAATTGTTTACCACACATTTCACATACATATGGTTTTTCATTGGTATGTATGCGTTGATGAATTTGTAAATTTATACGGGTAACAAAACGTTTATCACAAAATAAACATCCAAAGAGACGTTGATTGGTATTGTATCATACCGTAAATGAATGTTTAACGTTGTCTTATCATAATACCCATTACCACATAATACACATAATATTATTGTGTTAAACATAATTTATTTTAAAAAAATAGAAACAAATAATAATTATAAAAAAAAACAAATTTTTCAATGTAACAAAATAAATAAAATAAGAATTGCGGGGAATTCCCAAATTATAAATGCGATTTAGTCACCTTGCCGATTGTTTTTCCATTTTTATTGCAGTTTTTCACATCCCAGCACCATTGTTTGAATCCCTCATTGTTATTCATTTTGAGATTATTAAAAGAAAAGTGATTAATAAATTTAAAGCTAATTTATAAATTTATTTATCTTTATATCTAATATCTAATTTATAATTTATTTATCTATTTTTTATATTTTTTATATTTATCTATTTTTTATATGTATTGTAAAACGATACTTTTTTATTATTTCAAACAACATCATGGTATAAAGACTATAGGTATGCTCGATATTTGTTGATGTTCGCCATTTTTCCCTTTTCTGACGTCACTTTGGGTTTTTTGTTTCATTGTGCTTATGTTTATTATGGTTTATTACTCATTGAAAAACGTCAAAATGACGTCATACAAAGTTGTATATCAGCTGTCAAGCATACCTATAGTCTTTATACCATGAAACAACATTAAATGCTATAACGAATAAATTGTAGTAAAAAGTAAAACATATAAAATGTAATAAAAATTTATTCAATATAAAATTAAATTAAATATCGTCAAAAGATAACCTCTTAATCCAGATTCATTTTAGTCTCAATTGTACTATCTTTGTGAACGGACATATTCTCGCACATATGATATAAATTAAATATTTACATATAATAATTCACCTAACAAATCTATTATTTTATTTCTGGTTTCGCTTTATAATATTTGCTTTGTATTTTATTCATTACCTACAAACTACAATACATTCTATTCTATTCTATTCTTATTCAATTTTTATTATCTCAATATACTGCAATTCATATATTCTATTCAAATTGTTAATATTTGAATTATTTAATAACTATATGTAATAATATATAATCCGTTAATTTGGCCTATCTGTATTATTGTATTATTCTTATTGAATAGCAATATCGTATAGGTCGATAACCCTTCGGGGTTATTGATTATAACGGGGATATGGCTTCCTCCTCGGATGGTCTACAAACCCAAAATTATTACGATGTACTTGATAAGGATCAAAGCCCAAAGTGGACATCCAACAAGCGGAGAAATGGAAAAAATGGCACGACTTTCCATCTAAACAGCCTCGAAGAGTTCCCTCTCCCTCCAACCAAAAGGGCAACCATCACACATGGGGGTTAGCACGAAAAAATTAAATCAAATCCAATCACAAACAATGAACAACACTCAAAACAATACAACAACCGTAACCACTCAACATGCAACAAAATCACATAACAAGACACCCACTGGGGAGCCTTTAGACAGCAATAAAAATATATCAGAGCCTCCAAATCAATCCAAATTATACGAACCACAAAGAAACATAAAAGCAAACAGATAATTCTTTAACGTATAAGTTATCAACCATATCAGTAAACCATCACCATGAAGCACGCCCTCATAGCAAATCCACTAATTCAAACACTGACTTTGCACCATATCCTGCAATAAACCCTTAACATCCCACCTCCCAAACATACACCCACATTACAAACGCTACGACTTGATCACAAACACTACGGCTCCTCAATATTGCACGAGAAATTAATCGCAAATTCACGCCCAAATTCAACCTTGAAAATGCAAAATGGCCATCATACCTTATCGATGTGGACTACCGCCTTATTAATTTTGCACTAAGCCAAAATATAAATCCGGAAACCGCTGTTATTCATAGAGCCCTACTCTATGATGATAGTGCTCATAGAAATATCCCGCAGACGGCGTCTCCCCCCACAAATTCACGGTGTGTACCATGGTGGAATGCGAGTCGTAGACAATTATGTTCGGAAAAAAAGAACAACTGGAACAAATACAAAAAGCACCCCACAATGCAAAACATGATAGCATTCAAGGGAGCGAATGCTATCCTTCGTAAGGAAATCAGATCGTATAAAAGGGCCGCCTTCCTTAAATTCACTTCCTCCATTCATCGGAATATCCCCAGTGCGACCATGTGGAAAAAAATTAGGTTGTTACCAGGTGCGGCGGTATTCCACAATATAAATCACTTAAAGATTGGCGATCGATCGGTAGTGGATCCACAAAACATCGATAACGCGTTTGCAAATTTTTGGAACAACGAATGACGACGGTAGCTTTTCGGGTGATTTTTGTCTGGCCAAATAATTGGTTAATACGATGGATTTTTCCGAACTTGTTCCTACTTGTGCGGCAGCAAGGATTGAGGATCCAATAGAGATTCGAGCTTGAGATGGATCACAATGGGCCTGCAATTCTGGTGCCAGGATCTCATTCCAAAAATGCAAACATCTGCACATCTGCCGTAACATAAGTTGCGCGATAGACGATGTCGTCATCAATAACGATGTCGTCATCAATAACAATCACGAGATGGTTGACTTCTTAAAAATATTGTGTGTGACTTTCACAAAAAAATATTATAGGAATTTGCACATTGAAACCCTGCGCCGTTCACTTTCTAAGAGGTTAAATATCTTAAAATGTTTGACACGACGCGACAGTGGATCCAATATAAAATCGCTTCTACGGATCTCGGGTGCTATAATCCTGGCAAAAATCGATTATGGTCTTCCGTTGTATGGAACGTGCGTTAAATCGACATTAAAACTTCTATCTCCGACATACCACGCTGCTGCCCGCATTGCCACGGTGCTTTTCGAACTAACCCAACAATACACCGGTTTTTTACCTTTGGGTGACCGCATTACATATTCTACCGCCAAAACCATTACAAAAGTAGCATATGGCAATATAAACACCTTAACTGCGGACTTCAAAAGAACTCGGAAAAAAATTCGGGTCAACCGTGTACAATCCGTATTGGCGGTTGCTCGGGGCACCCCGAACCACGTGAACATAAAAATGGACATACAAACGCGATATGTCCCATCAAATCCGACTTGGATTTTGCCCATACAAAATATACTGCTCATTGAGTAACTTCAACAAATCTAATACTAATTCGCAGCAATTCCGGGTCCTTTTTTCAAACGCCATCTCACTTATGGAAGGATGGCTTTGAGTGCATTTATTGCGATGGTTCGCCGAAGAGTAATATTGTAAGTTTTACGGTGTTCGACAGTTCCAGCAACCTATTAGAATCAGAATTATAGCACTGGGCTGGGTCGTCCATTTCTTCTTCCGTGTGGCAGTTTCTTGGCACAGAGTGGTACAGCCTACACGTATCGCAGCTAACGATTTTCATCCGGTATAGATGAGCTTTTAGATTATAGTGACCGGTAAAATATCCAAGCACCAATCTAGTGTTTGTCTTATTTAGGAGGAGGATTTGTTCCGTCAGTCCTCTTGTGTATGCATTAATAAAGAGCTTAGAATGCCTGCAACCATCGGTGTCATTCCAGTATTTCTGTGACTGCCGTAGCAGTATTTCGTTCATCCTTGCTCTAATAGTTGCGTTAGCTAAACCATAGAATGGCCCGAGTCAGCAGAGCTATTTCTGGCGATCGCATCTGCCCTCTAGTTACCCCCTATTCCACTATGTCCGGGTATCCACATTATTGGAACTTTATTTACCCTTGACACCTCTTTCAGTATCCCCAGACAGTTAAGCATGAGCTTCGACCTTATCTCTCGGGATTTCACGGCCATGAGTGCCGCTTTGCTATCCGATAAAATATAGATGGGCTGGATTTTATACCACCCTATCCTTGATCCATCTGATGCAAAGTTCTATAGCATGGATTTCCGCCTGGAATACGGTGCTGTAGCAATCCAGAGTGGCCCCAAGTTCCATTCTTGGATTAGCCCCATATACCCCGGATTCAGTTGCTCTTAGATCCATCCTTATAGAATTTTAGGGCGTTTTCTTTGAACATAATCTTATTCTCCAATCTTCCCTATTGGGAATCACAACCGAGAAGTTTTTTTCGAAGTCATACACTCTAGAAATGTCTTCTCCCAGCAGCATGCCGAGAATTACATCATTTCTGATTTCATTAACTAGCCACTGGTGTTCCTTAGCCATCCCCACTATTCCTACGGTAATCATAGTTGCGTGCACCATCTTTCTTGCCTCGTTCTTAATGATGCAGTTGCAGTGGGGGAAGATTTAGAATCGCCTCTAGCGCTGCAGTAGGCGTGGTGCGCATTGCTCCGGTAACCCCTAAACACGCCAATCTCTGAATTTTGTTTAATTTGACCTGTGCCGTTCTTTGTTGGACCTCTTTGCTTCACACTGATGAAACATAGGTCAAAATTGGTCTTGTTATAACCTTGTATAACCAGAGTGCCATATTGGGGGTAATCTCCCATGTTCTTCCTATTAAGCTTTTGCACGTCCATAGGGAGATTCTTGCCTTATCTGTGGCATTGGTTAATTGGGAGTTCCAGTTTAGATTTGCATCTACCATTACCCCCAGGTATTTCGCTTGTATCGAAAACCCTATCATCTCCCCAAACAGAGTGGGACATTTGAAAGCGCTGTTCCCCCTCTTAGTGAAGGGCACAATATTGCTTTTCTTGGCGTTTATATTTAATCCCATATGTCAAGAAAACAATCTATGGCCACTTCTCTATCCTCAAAAGTTTTTCCTAGTCTCGAGGTTAGGTTTTGCAGCGCCTGTACGGTTGATTTACCGGGTTGATATGCATATTGATGTTTATGCAGCGGATTACTCCCCAGCACATTGTCCCTTATATGCCTATCTACCAGCTTTTCTATTGTTTTTTGTACAAATGATGTTAGGCTTATTGGGCGATATGATTTGAGCAAAGAATCTACTCTTATGCCCGCCTTAGGAATAAATATTTCCCTAGTCGTTCTCCATGCCTCAGGGATGTATCCCCATGCATAACTACATCGAAAGATACTTCTTAGTTTTGGAGCTATATGTTCTATGCCGTTTTTTAACATTGCCGGGAAAATTTCGTCTTCGCCTGGAGCTTTATATGATCCAAATGTTCCGATAGCCCAGCAGATCATATCAGTTGTGAACATATTGTCTGCCCTTTTCCAGTCCGGGGGTACTGGTCTTCTTAAGGGATCTTTCATGTACTTATCATCCACTTTAGATGATATTGTGATTGACTGGGGAAAATGCGTTTGGGCCAGTAGCTCCAGTGTTTCTTTCGCATCTTCCGTCATCTTACCATCTGGTTTTTGCATTAAAAATATTCTGTTTTTATGCTCCCTTGAGAGAATTCTATGTATCCGGGCCCCTGCGGGTATATCATTGATTCCCTGACAGAATGTATCCCAAGATTTCTTTTTGCCTTTTTGATTTCTTTGTTGTACTCTAAAAGGCTCTTTTTATATATAGACAACTCATTTTTGGATTTGGCCCTATTGAAGTGTTTCCTGGTTTCCTGACGAAACCTAGTCAGCTTCTCATTTAAACCGGGGAACATTACGATTGATTTCACGCTTCCTTTCTGGACACGATTCCCAGTACGGACAAAGAAGTTTCGTTCGATACATGCCTATTGACAATATTATTACTAATGAATGGTGTACTCCCTGGTGCAACCTGACTTTTCCGGACCTCCCTCCTAGTGTTGGGATCATGAGCTTTTGCATCTGTGATCCTAACCCCTATTTGGGATAGTCCGAGAAACAGTCTGCATCTGTTCTTTCTGATGCTCTTGCGGGATTTTTCACCCGCGTTTTCACCCCAGTAAAGGCGTAGGTCTGTTCACCCCCCTTGTCTTCATCAACCCTGAGGACTTTCCAGGTTTTAGCATCAATATCTGGGTTTTGCTTATTAAGGCGTTCCAAAAATTGATGCTTCGCCAGTTTATCCTCAGGGTTGACGTAAGCAATGCATGTGTATTGCCTTGGGATTACATCTCCAAGCACAACCGCAGCATTAATTGCAAGAGACTCTCTCTCTTCAGGGTGATTTTCGTGTAGGATAGCCACCTTTGTTTCTGTTACCATATCCTTAAAGTAGTCCTATCGGTACTTCGTGGTATGTTTTGCAGGTGAAGCTTCCGCCGTCTTCCAGTTTAAATAGACGATTTCTACAATTTCGGATGAATTTTAATCCCTTTTATCGTACCAAGGATGGTTTGGGTTTAAAAGGTACATATTTTAAAAATCTATAAAAAAACAATTTTTAAACAAAGATTGTAAAATATAATCGTAGCATCATTTCTATTGAATTGTGATAAATATGTCCAGCCAATAAAACCTAACGATGTATTAAGTGTAGGAGATGAAGAAATAAAAATAAAACTAGATAAAACTTATTAATGTAAAACAATATCCTTAATTAAAATTAATTTCGTTAAACATTTTACTAAATATATAAAAAGTCGAATGCCTCGTCGACAACAAATAGTTAATTACACTTCAATGGTTCATTAATGACTCTTCTTTTAATATTGAATTTTAAATATATATATATCATAATAAAATTAATTAATTTTGTATATAACAAAACAAGTAAATCTATGTACATAACGAAATTATTATTAGCGGTTAATATAATTAAAAGTTATATATTGTCAGGTAGGTATTTATTTTATATAGGACTACCACACAAGTCCACTGCAGTTAGCCGATATATACATAAGTGCGACCAACATCAACCTCAATTGGTTTACCATAATTCAGCTTTAAAATTAATGTGGGATGATGAGAATCTTCACGTACAATGTAATCCCATGAAAACTTACTTCACACAACAATTAAGGGTAGATCAAACAAATATCAAACCCAGCAATCTATTATTATTGAATATCGTATTTGTCTAGCGTAAAATAAAGTCTGGTGTTTAGCGTCTAATAAAGCGATGCTTTCCCAACATTTATATTCCCAACATTTAAGAAACTCTTCGATTTTAACAATATAAACACACATTTACATTTTAAAAGTAATTTCATTATATTCAAATAATAAATATATATTATTAATTTATTATTACCGGTTGCATTTTTATCCAAGCATTTAACAAAATTTTACTAATTGATTTTTTAACTGTTATAATTTTTCGAATCTCTTCATTATTATTATTAGTATTATTATTATTATCAGAAGGAAATGCTGTATAATAACCAGGAAACCATTTTGGTAAATTTGAACCTCGTAATTGATAAAAATCGGTTACATTTGACGATAATTGTTTTAATTGAACCGGATATTCAATAAAATTATTTTCATTATTTAATTCTTGTGATGGTGATACTTTAAAAGATTCATCATTTTCCAGATCAGCCGTGATTTTTCTAAAACAATAATAGATAAGAGATATATAATAGAAAAATTTTGTAATAGTATGGGGGAAATTAATTTTTTACTCTTTATTAATTATTCTACGTCTTGCTAAACCCTCATCGGGTATATTCTGTTTAGAACATATTGTTTTAATTGTTATTTCGGCTCTGTCCAATTCCAATTCATCAACTTTATTTAAATCATTTGTGTGTATTGTTTGTGGTACAACAATTGTCGTTCCCGGTACAAGTTCTGATATTGTTTCAATTCTACTATAGTTATTATTATTGTCTATTTCACTTACAATTATGGACTGAATTAAAGAAATAATAAATGTATAAATAATTATTAATATACATAAATTAAGAATTTTTTTTTATCATATATATACATTTTCTTCGGTAATATTTGACAATCCATTTTGTGTTAAATAAATTATTTTTGATAATTCAGTAGCTTCACGTAACTCCTTATTATGATGTTGTCCGCGGGTTTCATCCGACTCCATTGTTTTGCTATGATCCGCTAATCCACCCAACATTTGAATTTCATTTAACTTTGACGATGCATCATTAATAAAATCAGAATTAATTGAATCGTCGATAAATGATGACTCGGGACTTGCTATAAATAAAATTAAAAAAATATATTTAATTTGCAAATGAATGATTTTAAGTGTAATTACAAATTAAATAAATAATGAATTTCTATGTACCTTGAATTAATTCCAATGGACAATTATATTTATCGTCAATGATAATATCATGACATTCATGAATGACATCTAATAATTTTGATGGATCAGTTTTTGCAATTCTAGCAATTTTTGTAAGTAAAATTTTTTTAATTTTATTAAAATGTTCATGAATTTTTTCCAATATTTTAATTTTCTCTTGAATATTTTGTTGTTTTGCAATTTCAATAATACCACAATTTGATTCTTCAATATTTTTTAATTTTCTATTGAAAAAATTTAATATTTTTTGTTCTTCCGATGGCAACTCATCAATATTTATTGGAACTAAAAAATATTAATTATTAATAATTCTATAAATAAAATTAATTTTAATTTAAGATGTATTTATAATAATATATAATACCGAATGATGAAGGTGTTTTTGATTTATTTAACGCGGATCTAGTACTAGCGACTGTGCCACTTTTATTAACCGACTCTGATAAAGGTTTTTTTACTAACTTCTTATTGATTATTGTTGGTTTGTTAAGACTCCTATTATTATTAGCATCATCATCAAACAGATTTTTAATAACAAAATCGTCTTTTAAAATAGTTTCAATTGATTCAAAGATTACATTTCGTAATATTTCGGAATCATTTAATTTATTGGAATCATCGATGGCCTTTAATATTCGGGTTTCTAATATATTTTTAGTTCTATTAAATTTATCTAAAATTCTTGGTATGATCGCTAATTGTTTACGATTTTTATTTTCAATAGCATTCGATAGTAAAATTTGATTGGCTTTTTCAATTTCATTTAAAGTTTCTCTCCAAAATTTAAATTGTAACTGTTGATCGGATGTTAATTGACGTTCATTATTAAGTTTATTTTGATCTGTATATAATAGGGAATTTTAATTAAATGTTAAAATTATTGTAAAAATCAAAATATAATTCGTTGTTTGTTTTACGAAATAATTTTTTAAGAACCTTTATTTAATTTTAATTTATGTTGTTTGTTTTGCGGTTTTTTATTAATAGAACGCGAACTAACAGCAGTAGAAGAAGAGGCAGCGTTAATAATCGGTGGTCGTAATTGATGTTTCTGTTGTTTTTTTGTACTTCTTATTAAATTATTTTTGTGATCATCATCATCATCAGCAGGACAAACAAATTCATCTTTAGTGATTATTTCGATTGCATCAAAAATAATATCGTCTAAAATGTCTGAATCATCTGAATTATAAATTGATTGATAAATTTTTTTTTGTAAAATGTTTTTAATTCTTTCAAATTTATCTTTAATTTTTGTGAATTTAAATAATTGTGGACGATTTTTTTCCGCAATTGCCTTTGTTATTAAATTATTATTTATTAATTCAATATTATTGATTGCTTGTTTCCATAATTTTAATTTTTCAACTTGTTTTGGATTCATTGTTAATAAAGGTTTCGATCCTATACGATCTTTAAATATATATATTTGATTTTGGATGATAAAAAATTATATTTAAAAAAGATATTGAAACATATATACCAGCGGGGTTTATTATTGATTGCTTATTATTTTTAGATTGATATTTTACTTCATCTTGTAATTGTCGTTGTTTTTGCAGTTGCCTTTCGGAATTTCTTTTGGCAATCAATAATTTTTCTTCTTTTGATATTTGTCTTTGAATTGGTTTTATAATCTATATAAAAACAATTTTTTTTTATGTTAATTTTTTAAAACATTTGAATAATTTAAAATTATAATATACCCTTTGCTCTTTTAAACGCTCTTGTTTATTTTTTAATTGTAATTTTCTTTGTATATTTCTATTTTCAATAGCTTCTAATAATTCTGATTGTTTTGACTTCAGTTGTGAAGATCTTGTAATTGGAACTTTTTCAGATTGTTTTTTACTCCCTCCTTTTATTGCTTGCTGTCCTTGTCCGGCTAGTCGTTGTTGTTCTTGGCGCGATACTGCTGATGCTACAGATGATGATCTAACAGATTTAATATTTTGTGAACGTGCCGTCGCTGATCGGCCAGCATTTATTAATTGATTATTTCCAATATTTGTAGGTTTTCCCAAAGATATATCAGTCTATAATGCGTATGTGATTTAATTTTATTTTAATAATAGCGCGTACGACTAAACTTAAATAATAATAAAGAAATTTAAATATAGAAACAAATTTGCTATATATATATACTCGTTGTCTTTTGAATTGTTCACGTTTTAATTTTAATTGAATTTCCCTTTGACGATTTCTTTCTGCAATTGCTGCTAAATTATGACTTGATAATTTTTGTGCTATATATAACATTTAATGTATATTTTATAGATCAATATATTATTTAAAATTTATTTTACAATAATAAAAAATAAATTAATGTATTTTCAGGCCAATTGAGGGTTGTAGAATTCTCTGCTATAATAACATTTTATATAAAATCTAATTTTTTAAACTAATATTGGCTATGCAGTCATAAAATTTTTTTAAGATTTTTGGAATGATTGATATTGTAGAACTCGTAGAACGGTGTAAACCACCATAATTGAATCATAATAAACAAGAATTTCTATTGTCGCGATCAGTTGCAATAATAAACAATTAACTATTGAAATATAACAATCCTATACAATTAAATGATATTAAAAATACATATAAATTATATGTATATTTAACCGATAAGGATCCACCCACGAACCATCAAATTATTACTTGTTCAATTGTAATTTCAAATAATCCACATTAAAACTACAAACCATGACAATTGCTCACTTAATTAATAAGATGTAGAGTTACATTAACTTTGAATCTATGCGATATGCTAGCTAATTAAAGTTACACTCATATATACACATCATATTACGAGTTGATTGCAAAACCATTAAAATAAAAAATGTTCATGACCGCATAGCCGATATTAGTTTAAAATGTTAGACACATCCCAACGGTCAAAAAATCATTAATGATATAATAACATATATAATATATCTTTAATATATGTGCAATGATTTATATAAAATATTTTTGTGTGTGTGAGGGGTATAGTAAAACACCATAACTTGGGAAGGCGTTGAGTTAAAATAACGTTTCGATAGATTCGATTAAAGTCCTTAAAAGTGTCTCTTATTGAACTAATAAGGTGTTGAAATATGGCAATCATGCAAACTATATTTAACTATATTGTGCAAAGTAGTTTTATTCTCTATTAATTATTATATTTTCTCAATTGCAATAAAGCGATCATCATACGGTCGGTCAAGTACTGTTTTATTATATCGATAATGAGTAAATATTTGACTTATGAAAAGTAGTTTTATTATTAAAATATATACGATATTTAATTGCTGCAGATTAAGGTGGAATTGGGATTTTAAAGATTTCCAACATAAGGTTGTAGAACAAATTCTAGAGTAAAATCTTAAATGTGAAAATTTGTCAAATTAACGCTACTTTTTGTATAGAGACGCCTTAATATTATTGTAAATTCCTTTATTTTACTTAACTTTCAACCTTAAAATCAATACCATTAACCCTTAAAAATTGAAATGATTAGATTGATTTTTATCAATTAATGTTTAAAAAAAATTTTTTTCATAATGTAAGGGTGTAATAAGAATAAGAATACGTAGAAAATGTGGAGTTTATATATGAGTCCTGGAAAAATTCAGTGAACAAATTACATATAGTCACTAATTCCGAAGCCACAATATTATTGTATTCAATATGGGATGACGAACCTCCAACCGCACGTTTAACATTTTTCAACAGATTTTCAAAAATCATGAGGGTTTCTAGAGATATTCCGTTCGATACGAGAGACATGTGAACTATATTTTTTAAAAAAGATAAATTATTGAATAGTTAACACATATTTTGATATTCAACAAAATCTTGAGGACATTTCGCACAGCAATATGCTACCCATAATTTATTTCTTTTATTGCGAATCTTACGAAGTTCACAATCATACCATGGATGAGTGGATGACATAGCCAGAGAATATTCCAAAGGAATAAATTTACAAAAACATTTGAATAACATATTGTAAAATACGATAACAGCAACATCAAACGCGTATAAATGAAGTGAATTCCAATCCATTGAAGCAAGACTATTATTTCGGCCAATAAACTCCGTATGTCTAAAATCAAATTCATACAAAGTTTCTACAGGCGCACAATTCTGTCGATTGTTCCGATAGTTTAAGTTTAAAAGTAATGCTGGATGATGAATATCTTCAGGAGCAATAAAATGTTGTGTGCGAATAATAAAATGATCAACAGTTTCTCAAACGAAAATTAAATCAAGCAGCCTGTTATTTTGATTTTTAATCCCATTGATGCAGATTTTTAATCCCATTGATACATTTTCTGGTGAATGTATCCACTCAACGCGCGGCAAATTAAAATAACCCATTACAATGATTTCATCGTCGGTATTACAAAAATCCGTCTGACTGTGAGGGATATATTGATTAAATAATAGATATATAAGAGAATAGATTTATAATAGAAATTATTAAACGTCCGCATCACCATTTATGTAGAAGAGAGAAAAGTGGGGTTTTATAATAGAAATAAGAGAGACTAGAAGAATATTGAGAGAATAAAATCATCGTGCAACATAAAAAAGAAAAAAAAATCTCATTTTATAAATTTTATTAAAAAAAGTCCCCTCATTGTCACAAAGTACACTCTCACAAAAAAAGTAAATTGTCAAAAAAAAAATGTAAATTGTTTTACCAGTGTTTTACCACACGATATCTACTTTATCATAATAAATCATAAATAAGCATAAAATTAGCATAAATAATTTTATGCTATTATTTTATGCTGTCGACACTTAAATTTTTATATGAAGAAATCCAGAGAGTGATGTTCTAGTCTCTTTTATTTCTATTGTTTTATTTACATTTTTCAATTTGTTTATTTTTTAAGTTTATTTATTTTTATTTTTAACGATGAATAATATAAAAAAACCTAAAAATTAATAAATTTAAAAAATAAAAAAATTGCAAAATGTAAACAAAACACCACTTTTTACTAATTTTCCTGCTTTTTATACTGTTGATTACGGGGACAGTGGTTTTTATTGCAATATATATAAATTAAAAGTGAACTGGCTATCTATACTCTTATATATCCATTGATTAAATGACTAGATTATAGAGTGAGAGGATGCGCTCATAGATTTGCATAGTGAAGCAACTATTTTTATAGTATTTGTGTTTACATAAATATGTGGGATCGATTGCAACCAATGGCGGTGCAATATAAAGCGTATTTGGATTAAATGACTACTGAAGAATATTTCGTTTTTCTTTATAAAGTGGTTAAGATTCTATCTGAAGTTATTCCAAAATAATTGTTACAAATACCAAATAACTAATAAAAATATTTAATCACTAAGGGTATGTGAAATACTATAGAAATCATTATTTAATAAACAGATTTCCTCGCCTCGAAGGTTATTGTTAGGGCGAATGATCCAGATAAAACAATTGCTACTTGGACACAATCGAAAACTACACACAACCGAATCTCATTTTGAATGACCACCGCCACTGGTGTTTTCAATTTTTTCTAACAATTTTTATACCATTGGAAAATAATTTTTTTTGTTTGTTTGTTTACAAAATAAGACCCAAGGGGAGGAGCCAAATTTGGGTCTTATTTAAAAAATCTCTGCTTCACTTGAATTTGTATACGTATACGATATCAGGTAATCCTTTTACTCTATAATCTAGTATTAAATGCATCATATAACGAGATATCACCATTTGGAGGAATGTAAACACAAAATATAAATAAATTTGTAGCGCCCATTTCAACAGTCACACATATACATTCCAAATAATTAGAACGAAAAGAAGAATCAACAATACTGGACGCGCGGGAACAATGACTTATTATTATTAATTTTTTAGCACAATAATAGATAATTTGGCTCAATTTTGTGATTTATTTTCCAATTGAGCAAATTTAAAAGTCATACTTCCACTATCGCCTTACTTAATACAAAAATCAAATGACCGAAATTGCTATGACTTTTTGTTATGACCACAAGGAGATAATCGCCTATCTATTGCCTTACATAATTCCACCCCAGTTGAGATAGAATAACATCCAGGATTGCATTGGAAAGATAATTAACGTCTGTAAAATTCTCTTTACAAAACGAATAGGATTGTGGAACAAATTCTATAGTAAAAATCTACAAATGCGAAAAATTGTTAATTTATCCTTACTGTTTTGTATGGAGACCCCTTAATTTTATTGTCTTGTTATTTTATTAAACATTAATTAGTTCAATTGCAAAAAAAAACCATAAATTATATATTCAGTTCAGCGTCCGACTGTTTCCTATATATAAATTACTATATATAATAAGTAAACTATATTTCATTAACTCTATATATCGATCAATATTTACTACTCTATATATAAATATATCTATAAAAAAATTTCAAATTCTTAGTAAAATAGATTTAAATAATAGTAAAAAAAAAATGTTTTTTTTAAATATGCTTAAAAAGATTATAAAAATATTGATGCCTCAACCATAAAATATATATACAAAAAGATTATAAAATGTTGATAAGCAAAATATATGATGCGATATACGATAAGAAATGGTGATTGAATGTACATATAGTTGTGATGATAAAATAATTAAAAATAAAATCATTTTTTAATAAATGCCCGGATGTCTGATGGTAAAAAAACATAAATAAATAAATGTAATTATTTTTTTGTACAAATCATTCGTACTACTTTGTTAAGACCTTGGAAAATGGATAACTTTAATATAATTCTTTTATTTACATTTACCTGTTTGCTTTTTACCATCCATTCCAATTGACGATGGTTGATTATTAGTTGTTGCCGATAGCATTTTATTATCTTTTAATTCTTTTTTTTGTTCATTTTTTTCACTTATGGTCGCTAGGAAATCCTATATATGGGGATGAATAATTAAATTGAAATTGATATAGGAAATATATTAATTTTCAAAAAAAAAAAATAAAATACAATTTGTTTTTTTAATGCAATTTTGGATTGTTTTTCTTTGGCAACATTTCTTTCGGCAATGGATGTCAAACTGTGTCGCCGGTTTTTCAACGGTGTTTTTTGATGTATTTTTAAATATTCCGGTTGTAATGTTAAATTTTGTGATTTCGATAATGGATCAGTAATTCCACTGGCCGAATAACGCGGTGGTATAATTCTACGTTTTAAAACTTAAAAAAGTTACTATTATAATTATTGATCTAGTGATTATTTTGGATATTTATAATTATCTATATAATGATATATTTTTACGATCTTTTTGTTTTTATTCTAAAATGTGCCCATGATACGATGAACAATAAGCAATTTTCTATATACTATACATTATTTTAAAATAAATTTAATATTTAAACTTACTATATCTTTGTGAATCTAATATCCTCTTTTTAATTACATCAATTTGAATTTTTCCCATTTCAATACCAATATTTACGGCCAATTTATAAAATTTTAATGATTTTGCCAAATGTGCAATGGATAATAATTGATTAAATATTTCTTGAGCTTTTCTTGCATTCAATTCAGCCGTTGTATTTAATTTCAGTATTAATTGTTTAAATAATTGAATGCCATTTTCTATAAAACACACCCAAAATTATAAAATATAATAAAATAATTAAAAAACAAATTTTATTGATAATATATCGATTGATATATACCCTCTTTTTCATCTCTATTCGTTCCCATTAAATCAATGATTTGAATATGTTTTTCCCAATTTAAATCACAATCTTTACATATTTTTCGTATCATACCAATGGAATCGGCTAAACGTACATCCATATCATATTCCGTATCGAAACGTAACCGTTTTTGTTGAACTAATTCCTCTTCCACACCACTTAATCGTTTTGGTAATATTTTACGTTGTGATGCCCATATTTTACGTTTTCGATCCAATTGATTTAAACGTTTTGTGTTACGATCATCTCGTTCCTGTTGTTGTTCAATGGTTAATTTTTGAAATTGTAATGGAATTGGTTGTTTTGCAATGTGTTCGGTACGTTGTCTTTGATTTAATAGAATACTAGAAGGTGTCCGGGAAATTGTCAACGGTGGTGGTCGCGCTGGACGTGGTTGAGACGGTAATGATTTTCTTATGACTTGCTTTGCCACCGGCGTTTTAAATACCGGTAATTTTGTTTGATTTTTTATTGATTTCTTTAAATTTTTAGGTACATTTTCTATAATAAGAATAAATTATTGAGTGCGTTAATTTTTTAATATATACTTATATGGTACTATAATAAGAAAAATAAAAAACAAAATAAAGTCAAACCTTTTAATAGTTTACAATTTTCTTCGAAAAATTCTTTTGTTTCAAATACAATTAATTCCATATTTTCAACATCATTTAATTTCATTATATTTAAAATTTCATTTTCATATTTTACACGATTTAGTAAAAATGCAATATGTTTTTCGGTAAATAATTTATACAATTCAATGATATCCGGTGGGGGTACGGTCGTCGATGATGATGATGCATTCGGAATTTCCGTATGTTTTCGTAAATGTTTTAATATAATATTATTTTTCATTTCCATTTCATCGAAATAATATTGTAAATCAAACCATTCACATTCAATGGCATCATATAAAATATTTTGATTCTATTTATTAATAAAAACATTTTTTTAATTTAATCATATAACGCGCAAATAATCACCGTGTAAATTTAGTTACAAAAGAAATTTTTATGGAAATGATTCAAAAAATTTCAAATATTGTTATTATGACTTTGTGTGAGGTATCGCAAAATTAAATTGTGTGATTAATAGATCAATATAATTTATTAAAAAATAAATTACACATCAACCGGATATAATATAGATTTAATTTTGAAAGAGCAATAAAAAATAATAATTTTATTTCATATATAATTACAATTAATTCAAGTGCTTGTTTTCCAATGGATTTTCTTGCATTTTGTAAATCTTGTAAACTATTAAAATTTATTGAATTATTGTTATTCAGAATTAATTTTTCATCGGTGGACATCATAAAGAATACAAATAATTTTTTTTAAATCAAAATATAAAGAATTAGAAAAGATCTATATATATATATATTATTGCATTCGAAATTTTTTAAACTGAATATAATGAAATGAAAATTATAAAAATTAATTTTATTCAAAATAAAATAACCGCATGACACAAATTTTAATATACAAATATAAAAAACAAAAATTAGTTTTTTTTTTTATACAAACGCTATCTTTCTATTTTATTTTTTTTTTTTGAAACATTATATTTTGAATTTATAAATTATTTTTAAAGTATGTTTTACGTTTAAAAATCATTAATAATTAAGTTATTATTATATTTTTGAAGTGCTATTTATTTAATGATATTGATTTCTTATAATTTTATTTCCTGAAAATATATTTGTTGATTTTTTTTTGATATTGTAATTTGGTGATTGAATTTAAAAAAAATTAAAACAAGTCACGCATAACATTTATATATGTATAAAGTATAATAAAGTATAAAGTATAATAAAGGCGAGGGTAGAACCCCATAAAAAAATCCTATGCATTTTAATGATAATAAATACAAATAATGATGGTTAATGTATCCAAAATTAAATCAAAATTTGTTTAAAAGGATTTCACGAAGTTGAAACTCCCGAAATTCTATCTCCTTGAATTCACCGGCCCCCCGGAATTAATTATTAAAATATGATTATGAGGTTTAATCTTGAGACCAATTTTATATGATGTTTATTTTAAGGTGGTGTTTATTAATTAAATATTAATATATTCTTAAATAAAATTGAATTCGTACACCTTTAATTCAATTGGTTATAAAATTTTTTTTACGTATAGGTAATTCTTAATAGTATACCGAAATTAATAACAAATAATGTGAAATAAAATACAGTTTGATAATAATTTCAAGTGTTTTATTATTAATCAGCAATAATCATATAATAATAAAAAAAAATATTTAGATTAATCGAAATCGTAATATGTATAAACAATATAATAATAATATATCTAAATTTTTAATCTGCGATTCATTTTTATTTACCGCTTTGTTGAATCATATACAAAATAAATTACATATATTATTACGTGTTATGGATTATGGATTAAATTTCCGAAAATTAAATCGAATGTTATTTTATTTTTGTTTTCATTCATTAAAAATTTTTAATTTTATTATCATATTATTTTGTATATAAAAATTAAATGTTTTTATCAATGCGATATACACTTATAAAATATTATACTATGACATCTTTTGAAGGTTTTTATATCAGCGTCAACCATATTAATTGTATATGATCGCAAACTTTTGTGGATTCATGTAATTTTGCCAGCTTAATTCTATAGTTAAGTAATAAAATTTTATTTCAAAAAATTCATTTTTATTGAAAGTCTTTAAAAGGTAATTCTTAAGATTACAATGGATCCAAACGCTTCGCCCCAGGATGTTCTCAGATAATTAAATCGGTGTAGAATATTATTATAAATTGATTTTTATTGTAGTTTTGGAAGTTAAAAAAGTCATGTTTTAAAAGAATTAATCTATGAAAAACAACTTTATTGACATATATTTTATATGGGATCAGAAAATCTTATTATAAGGGATCTTACTATAAGGGATTAGAATATCTTCAAAACGGTTAAGGATAGAATTACCAAATCGATGAAACTTGAAAGGTATAAAAATTGATTATAAATTGTGATTATTCAAATTATTTTTAGGAAACTTATGGAACTTATAAAATTTAAAAAAAAAGTGATTTGCAAGGTTCCAACAAATTGCTCCTACGGGTGAGCGAATAATCTGAACCTCAACAAAAAGTTGGGCATATTGTACTTGAAGGACAGCATATTTCAAGTCGATATAGAATTACCGAATAATTCGGAGATCCTAATTTCTTGCATCCCAATTTAAGAAAAACTTAAATTTCATTTTTCTTGCAATGAGAAACGCGAAAATACAAGAAATGATAAATAAAAATGTTTTAATTTAATCCGTATTTATTAAATTTTTTAAATGTAATTCTTAGATCCAGACAATGACCGGCGAGGATGTTCATAGGACTGAAATCGGCATAGAATTTCATTATCAATCGATTTGGCATATTTTGGAAGTTATATAATCAATGTTTTAAGGTTTGAAGTTTTTCAACTATGAATGACTTATCTGAATAACTTATTTATGGTATTAGAAAATCGGTTATTTATCGTTTTGGTTTTTTGAAAACGCTTGGGGATAGAATTACCAAACCTTTCACAAATTCCTCATGAATATTTTATAAACAATCTTATCTTATAGTATGTTTTACATATTAACGACAATGATTTGGTTTTTTTTATCTCATAAAGAGAATTATTTTCTGTTGCAATGCAAGTCATTAAATACAAAATATGGTTTATTATATATATTAAAATGCGATTCATTTAACTATATCTGCATATATAATCTAATCCAGAATATAATAATTAATAAAACCTTAATTCTTTATATTATATCAGACGCGATAATATTCCTAAAATAATGATTGTAACGTTTATTTATACCCTGTTATCATATAATAGAGAAAAAAAACAGGACAGGCATTTATATTAACATTAATGTTATGTACGTACTTATACATTAAAAATATAATCCCAAGATCCTAAGTTCAAATATCAAATTCCATATATCAAAAAAAAAAGAATAATAAAATATAAAAATTAATGTTAATCAGGTGATTATTATAATTATAATTTTTATAGAGCTTATTATATAAAAACAAAACGTCAATACTAAAATAAACTCTTCCATATACTAAATACTATATATAAATATAGTAAATTCAGGTCCGTTTTTCGCGCCTATGATTGAAATAATATTTATAGAATCTATTGGGGCTTAAAAGCAAATTGTACGTAGTAAAAAAAAAAATTAGCCCAATATCATCGAATTTTTCTTTTTACACTTTTTAACATGGTTTTTGTATCCTGTTAGAACAAATGCCCATTTTTCCTTGATAAGATTCCGTGTCCCTTTTAAACGGATTCCGTAGGGTTTATTCGTACCAATATACACTTTTTTGTATGAAGTGACTGGTTTGATTTTAATATACCTACCATATACAGAAAGTTGTACTATGGATTAATTAAAAATTATAAATATTTAAACACTTATGTTATAGATAAGTGTGACGAGATTCAAATAAAAAAAAATAAATAATCGTCTGTCTACTTATTTTTGTAAAACCCAAAAATCGCAAATTATTAATTTTATACGTAACAAAAATTGATTGTACTTTGAAATTTATATTTTGTTTATTGGTTCGATGACACGATTTTTATTTATTAGTGTATATTATCTGGTATTTAGAGATTTGGATTAAAAAATAAAAAAAAAAAGTGTTTATTAACTAGAAAAAAAATCACAACATCGCGCTCGCTTTACTTAATAAATATATCAAAATACGCCGAATAATAATATATTATTATTAATATACAGCAATAGACAATCATAAACTTACGCCGAATTTTTTAAGATAAGATTCAAATTTTTTTTTATATTTATTATAATAACAAGATACATTTAATAATTACGATCAATTCATGTTTAACAAACAGCAGTTTAAATCAAGTTAAATAAAAAAAAAATAGAAGAAAAACATCGTAAATAATTTTAGTATAATTTAAAAAAATTTAATTAAATTAAATTCATTAATAATAAATATAAATATAGTTTTACTTTTTAAATCCTTGAAATAATAATTCTTAAAAAATGTTAAAAAAATTAATAAAATGTAATGAAAAATATACTATTAAAATTATTTAAATTAAAAAATATAGTATAATATTTTATTTATTGTTTTTTTTTAGTTTTTTTATTTATACAATTCGTTTTATTATTGAATAATAAAAAATCGCTGGTAAATGGTCAAAATGCAACTGCATGTATAAATGCTCCGGATGGAGTGGCCGTACGTAATTCGAAATCATGTGCGAAATTTTTTATATGTTTTGCTGGACTGGCCATTGAAATGGCGTGTCCGGAAACAACGGAATTTCATCATCTGTTAGAGGTATGTGATTATCCGGTAAATGTTGATTGTACAGCGTGTTCTACGTATGGTATACAAAATATACCCGATCCATATGATTGTAGTCGATATTTTCGATGTGTATTTGGTGAGCGCACCGCAATGGAATGTCCACCGGAACAATTATTTGATCGTGCCAAAGGACAATGTAATATAAAATCATTGGTTACAACGACACCCGAATGCAAATCAGACGATGAACAACCATGTCAAAATTATCCAAATACGATTGTTAATTTACCGAATACAAATGATTGTTCAAGGTAATAAAGTAATTTTTTGGTAACTGTTCCAATTGAATTATTTTTAAAATGGAAAAATCGTAGAATATTGCAAAAATCAATTGCAATTTTTAATTAATTATTCTGTGATCGAAATCGATGCGATAATTTAAAATGTCAAATCAAATCTTCTTAAATAACTGAAAATATACAAATTTAAGATTTTTTAATTTTATCCCAATGCAAAATTTTGTATTTTTTTTAGTTACTTTTTATGTGTTTACGGTACAGCATATCCACAACAATGTGAAGAAAATCTATATTGGAGTCAAGAACAAGGACATTGTGTAGAATATCAATATTCTGATTGTAATGTAAGTATATATAATACACATAAACACGTTTTTAATATACGGATTTAATTTGAAAATGTATTGTATTATTTATATAGAATAATGCAACAACAGAAATTTCATCATCGACGAGTACTCAAACAACTTATGATTCAACTATTATTAGTAATATTACTACTTTAATAACTACACCTTCAACAATATTAACCTCAACATCAACACCGATTATTGACAATACAACAATAGTTAATAATGAAACAGAATCAACTACAAATACATCACCATCACCATCAACAGCAACAGCAACATCATCATCAGCAATTCCAACAATAACAACAACTGAAATACCAGAAGAAGAAGAACCAAAAATACCCGTTTGCTGTGAATCACCCGAATCCGGTTGGAATATCCCAAATGCGTCATGTCCATCACTTGGTAATGAATATTTACCTGTACCGGGTAGATGTCGACGATTTACACAATGTATTTTTGGTATACCAATACCTCGTCGATGTTCAAACGGTCGATTTTGGGATGAAAATTTAAAAAGATGTACTCGTACGCGTCCAAATTGTTCATCATTAACAACGACGACGACAACCACCACGATCGTACCACCCGCTCCTCCGACATTACCAGTATGCTGTGAACCATTTTCATTAAATCAACAATTTGATTGTCAAAGACTTGGCCGACATCATTTACCGGTACCTGGTCGATGTCGTCGATATGTTATTTGTCTATTAGGTATACCAGTACAGCAGACTTGTCCATTAGCTAGATACTGGGATGAAGATCTAAATGAATGTGTACGTAGACGTCCTGATTGTAATGTACATAATTTTTATTAATATAATCCGTATATTATAAAAAAAATATTTATTAACTTAAGAGATATTTATTTGTATTTATATAGTTATTTTATTTTTAGATGAATATATTATTATTTAAGAAAAGTAAAAAAATACAAAATATAATTGTTTTATATATTATTTATTGATGAATGGCCAACAGGGCCGCACCAGTTATATAGGAACATACTTAACATTCCCATGCAGGGTGTTTAAAAGGAAGTTTGTAAATCTTGTAAAGAAAAAATTTGTAAAATAATCGTAGTATAAGAAATAATTTTAAATGTTTAAAACATTTTTTTTATTATGTAAGGGCACCGGCCAGCAAGGGTTATAGTAAAAACACTATAATTGGGAACCCGTTGAGGTTGAATAACATTCAGGGATCAATTCGATAGATAATTAAATTGTCTAAAACCTTCCCATACAGAGCTATAACAGGGTCATATAGAACAAATTCTACAGTAAAAATCTAAAAATAGGATAAAATGCCATTTATACATACTTTTTGTATATGAAGAGACCCCTTAATATTATTGTAAATACGGTAAATTTAGCTTATTTTGTAATGATTAGAGATTGATTTTTAAAATCAAATAATAAAATCAATTATATTTTAAAAAATGTTTATTTTATGTAAAGGGTTGTAGCAAGAATACCACAGCTTGTAAACACGTTGAGTTAGAATTACGTTCAGGCATGCATTCAATAGATAATTAAAGGCTGGTTTATAAGTGAGGAACCGTGGTGCGAACATTTTATTTTTCATATAAAATTTCGTTCGCACTCAACTGCGGTATGAATTTATTTTAACTTTTTACTCAAACCCGATCTCGAACCGCACACAAACTCACAGATACAATCAACCCAACATTAATTTTATTTGTTTATTATATTGCTTATGGAAAGCTAAACAAAATAATATTTATTTAATTTAATAAAATAAAAAAATTAAATTAATAAATTTACAAAAATCAACGAATAAAAAGTACAATTAAATAATTTGCTGGAATATTTATAAAATTTATTTTATGTATTTTTTTATCACTTAATATCATCGTGATAATTATTTTCAACAAATACATGCAAAGAATAGCTCGAACAAACTATTAAATAATTTTCGCTTGTAAACCGGGTGAAGGAAATTACTCTCGACCGCGGGCAATTTCCCTTCACTTGTAAACCAGCCTTAAATGCTCTAAAAATTTCCCTATCCCTAACAGATCAAATGAAGTTATAGAACAAATCTTAATATATAAAAATGTTGGTGCGTATGTTCGTTCCATCATCACCGGAGAACCATTAGACGTAGAGACCCCATATTTTGAACTTACGGTTCTTTGATGCTCCCATGTGTCGTAGTGTAGTTATATTTTCGATAAGTGGCGTGTGAGTCAAGATGGCTGGTAAATGGAAATCTGCCCTAACTATCTTAATTATTAGTGGAAAGTTCTGAAATCTGAGAATTATCTTCAATGATTCCTTTACCATCTTTCGTGGAAGAATTTTTTTTTGAAAACCATTAAAATGGTTTACAAAAACTAAAACAAAACACAAAAATTTTTTTTTTATATTTTTTTTTTTTTTTTATAAATCTAATTCGTTTATTTCTTTTTTTTTTTTAACATTCCTTATTCTATTACATTTAAATTATCCTACATACAAAAAATAATAACCTAACCAAACAAAAATCAAAACAAAAATAAAAAGGAAAAAAAATAATAAACGACCTCAACCTAGCGTCACTCGACCGTAGCCCCGAATCTTGTTTATATATTTTATATCCCTCACCTATCCATTATACTCCTTAACCATACCTTCCCTATATCTCTCCATCTCCAATAAAACGCCCGCAACACCCTTCCATCCAAACACCTCACCATTTTCTTTTCTCCACTTCCCCTCCAACAACTTCTTCACCTCATCCCTTAACAAACTTCTTACCCCGATCCATTTCATCCTCACTCCTACCAACACTCCCCTACACTCCCCTCCAACACTCCCCTCCCACTCCCCTACAAAATGCCAACCCGTCTCATTAACCCCCATATTGCACATTGTGCACACCCATCCTTGTTCACCCCCCCATCCTCTGGCATTCAATCCCATCGCATCTCCCCTCACTCTCATTATCACTCTGATCTCTTCAAACTTCAAATGTCCCTTAAAATACTTCTGCACACCTGCTCCCCATTTTAGCCCCGGATATACCCAATCTTCCTTCTGTCTCCTTCCCTCGCTTGTCAACTCCTTTATACACCTATCCTCTACCTTCCTTACCAACACCTCCGCTCTTAATCTCCAATAATCACATCCCTTGACTCCCAATTCCATTGCATTTCCACTACCTCCACCCACTTCTTCCACTCCGTTATCCAACCCACATTCTTTTCCACCATTTCCCATAAAATATTTCTCACCAACCTCGTGTCTCCCTTATCCAACATCCGAACCACAAATCGCACGTGCATCCTAAAACACTGCACCCACATTGGCACCCTCCCCAATTCCATATAAATGACACATTCCCTAACCGACCTATTCAACCACATCATTATTTTTACCACATACCTCTCGAACCTATCCACCTCCTCATATCTCTTCACTCCCCATACCTGGCACCCATATCCTAAAACACTCCGTACAACCCCATCCAACACTCTTAACTTCGCTTCTATTCCCACATCCGCCCTTGTCATCACTCCACCCCACAACTGCATCACACCAGCTTTTGCCTCCAACACCTTATTTTTTAAATGCATACTCCATGACCCTCCATCCGTTATTTCCACCCCTAAATATTTAAATCTCCCGACCACCTCCACTATCTTTCCATCCATTTTCCACACTTCATCCTTCCTCACTCTACCTCCATTCCTAAACACCATCATCTTTGATTTGTTTAGGTTTACCTCCAATTTCCATCTCTTACAATATCTATTCAATCTCTCCGTCATTCCCTGCATTGTCCTCACATTTTCCGCCAAGCATACCACATCGTCAGCATACGCTAAAATCCTTATGTTCTCTCCTGCACACCCCACTTCCATACAGCTTGCACCACAATAACCATCTGTCAACACTATCAAACGGCGCTTTCTAATCCACAAAAAACCCATACACCCTCGCCCCCTTTGCCTTCATCTTCAATTCCACAATCCCCTTTAAACTACTTATGTGTTCCATCGCCGAATACCCCCTTCTAAAACCCACCTGACTTTCACTTAATATGCTTTCTTCCTCCAACCATTCCACCATTCTCCCATTCAACACACCTGCCAACACCTTCTCCATCGCGTCCAGAAATACTATACCTCTATAGTTCTCTACATTCTTCTTATCCCCCCTTTTAAATAATGGGTACACGACCGCCCTCTTAAACCCCTCCGGCAAATCCTCTTTTTCATTCCACAATTCATTTATCCCTTTCACCATCCACCTCATTGCTGCCCTGCCCCGGTCCTCAAATACTCGCCCGGCATCCCATCCTTCCCCGGTGCCCTATTTTTACCCAATTTTCCAACCACCCAAGCTACCTCCTCCAGTCCAAAATCTCTATCCATCCATTCATTTACCACATTCGGCTCCACAAACTCCAACCTCCCACTCATATCCACCCTATAATATTGTCCCCTGAAATGCTCAACCCACACCCTCTCCTCAATCCCATACACCTCTCCTCCTCTTCTCTTCTACTTAAATGCACCAAACTTTTTTTTTATATATCAATGCCGATTAGCAATAAATAAATGAATGTTATTATTATTATTTACCAATTTATTATATTATTGTATGTGCGTGTGTGTAGCACACTATGATAAACGACTAAACCCTCGACCTCAGTCGAAATTTGTAACTATTTAGTTACTAAAAAATGCAATGAACACAATGTTTTGACTCAAAATGAGCGGACTAAATTTGAGCTGAACGCGTTTAGTAACTAAATAGTCACTTTTTAGTTATAAAGTAACTATTTAGTTTGCCGTTGAACAGCCCCAATAATTCGTAAAATTCAGCTCATTTTACTTTAGATTCATTCTTAAAATCAATACCATTTTATGGAAATTAAACCCTTAAAAATTTAAATGATTATAGATTGATTTTTGCCCATTAGAGTTTATAAAAAAATGTGTAGGGTTGCAGTGAAAGCTAATATAAATAAATTTCACCCCTAAAAATTGAAAGATTAGAGGTTAATTTTGATACATTACAGTTTTAAAAATTTGTTTATCTTTTCGGGGGGATGTTTTCATAACTTGAACATGGAGTAAGAATATCCAGGAACGGGCCAGTGAATGGATAATCTGAATATCTTTATAATTTATAGTTGGCCAAATTTGTATGAGATATATATAGATAAGAATCTTTTGAAATTTCGCATACAATAGTCGCTTGAATTATATATGCGTCTTGTTTACCTTTGCAAAATCGCCAATATTTCTGTTTTGATATCATCCAATCAATTGTTTTTGCTTTTTTTATGATAATGATTAAAAAATATATGTTCGTGATCCATAATATATATCAATGATATAATGAATTTTGAATTCATAAAATGGTTTTTTTAATACCCTTCAATAAATTATATATCCACTTGTATATAATTTATTTAAATTGGCATATATATTTGAGAAATTTATAGGTAGCCAATAAATAATATATTGTATTGATAAAATATGATTATTTAGTACAGCGTTTTTTATTTTTTTGGGTTGGGTTAATGCAATCATATGTAGGATGTTAATGTGAATTCTATACTATTTAAGCAGGTGTTAATTAAATAATTACCATCATTAATTTATGTATTTTTTGTCAAGTTAGTTATTGTTAAGTTATAGACAACATTTAAAAAATATAAAGTACAAAATTGTATTGTGAATATAATTTTTTTTCCTATTTAAGTGATTTAGTCACAAAAAAAATGAATACTAAAAGTATAAATAATTTTACCTGTAAAAAAAACATTGAAAATAATATTATTAATATTTAAATTTACAGATATTCCCATTGTGCTGTTCATATTCGTTATTATTGGTTATCGGTTAAGTGAAGCACAAATTGCTACGGTTTGTAATAATGTTCCCTCCGGTATTACCGCATTTGTTCGTAATTCCGAATCTTGTAATTCATATTATTGGTGTGATAATGGTGTTGGTAAAGCCGCAATATGCCCAGATAATTTAGCATTTGAAGTCATCCATGAAACTTGTGCATATGCCGATTTAGTTGATTGTACAGCATGTTCAAAATATGGTTCACAAAATATTGCCGATCCTGCAGATCCAACAAAATATTTTGAATGTATTAATGGTATTCGTACACCAAAACAGTGTACACCAAATACATTCAATAAACAAACGGGATTATGTGAAGGTGGTGGTAGTGGTGGCGGTGGCAGTGGCGGTGGTACACCGATTGATGTTTGTACTCCATATGTATCATCACCAACTATGGTTGAATTACCCGATCCAAATGATTGTACCAAGTACGTATACATTTTCATATATAATAATCTAGATTTATTTAAAATTCATTTATTTATAGATATTTCATCTGTACGGTTGGGCAAACTGTTTCAGTGAATTGTGCTACTGGATTACATTTTAATCCAAATACAAAAAAATGTGATTTTGCTTCAAATGTTCCATGTACGGTTCGTATCATTTTGTCATTTATAATTACAATAATTAATATTAATATTAAATTTATTTGAATAATTAATTTTTGCTTTATTTTTTTAATTTAGGGTGATTCTCCATCACCATCCAATCCTACATCACCTACTATTCCAACAACTACGACCACGACAGTTGCAGGATCTGTAGTAACCGATCCACCAACAGCATCAACACCGTCAGCAGGAGGACCACCACCATTGGATTGTTTAACAGGTGCAGACTATATTCCATTTCCCGGTGATTGTACACAATATTATCAATGTTTAATGAATGTAAGTATTCCGAAAACATGTCCAAGTGGTATGTTTTGGAATCAAAATGTACGTTCATGTTTGACAACAGCACCGGCCGGAGGTTGTTAAAAATTTTAATTTTAATTTTATATTATGAAAAATTATGATAAATAAATAAATGTTTTTATATATATAGTATATTAGATAAAACCACTATATGAAATTAATATTAAATTGTTAAATGATTTTAATTTTCTTATCTTAATTTTCTTCTAATAATAAACATATTTAAAAATTCTTTAATTATATTATTTTAAGAGAATAGAAAATATCATATCATTGGCATGGATATATAATATCTATTTTTGATTTGGCTATGATGAATTTTTCACAAAATTAAATCCAATTGAAATTATTTTTAGAAAATCTCTCTTCTGTTTTTTAATATCTTTTATTATATTTATCGCATCATCATCATCATTATTATTGTTATAATTAACATATATTTATTTTTAGGTTTATTTTTATTATCATTTATAGAGAAATTAATCTTTCGCCCTCCTTGAAATAGAAAATATATAATCAATTGCTTAACAGACGTGTTTTTTGTGTGTAAATTTATAAATAAATATAACTGCCCTATAATAAATCATAGTTTAAGCTTTATTGTGTGATAATATTATTATTATTAATTTATTGATTTAATCAATCAATTCATTGAGAGATAAACAGCGGAACAGTATATACGTGTTAATTTCTTTTTGTGATTAAAAAAAAAAAAAAAAAAAACGTATTTAATTATAAATAAATAAAAATAACAGTTTTAAAATTGTGAAAAAAAAATTAAATATTGCATGAATAATTATATAAAAAGAAGAGTACCAGATACCCAAACCAATGCATCGGATGGCATTGTCACAGATTTTATAATGCGGAATCAAAGAAAAAAGCAAAAATTTGCAGCGGGACAAGCACAACGGCCACAAGGCAAACCAACGGCGAACATAGAAACTGATAACAGATTTAAAATCTTTGAAAACGATCTAGATGACCAAGAAGAATATCAGAATGAAGATGATAATCGTAATATCATCAAAAAACTGCCACCAATAGTAATCAAATCAAAAATAAATGAAATAAAACAGCTTCATGTTATGCGAAAAGAAATTTGCAAAAAAACAGTACATTTTCGTTCATACGAATCATCAAAACATATTTTAACTTACGACAGTGAAGATTTTGAAAATGTTAAAAAGTGGCTAACGGGGGCAAAGTACGAGTTTTTTACTTATACTCCTAAAGAAAATAAATTCAACAAATTGGTAATAAGGGGTTTAGATAAAAATTTTACAGAAGAAGAAATATTTTATGACTTACAGCAACAAATGGATTGTTTTACTGGTATGAAACAAATGACAACGCTAAATAAAACCAGTAATATACATACAGCAAACGATATACAACCATCAACATCATCTGGAATACAATCAAAAGAAACAAACAGAGTTAAACTGGGTATATTCATAGCATACTTCAACAAAACAACACATATAAAAGATGTGGTTAAAAACATTGTATATGTACAGAATAATTTGGGAACAATATTTCAAAAGACCTAGTGCTGCAACACAATGCGGAAGATGCATGCGATTTGGCCATGTATCTCGAAATTGCAATATGACACAACGCTGTATAAAATGCACCGAAATTCATGAAAAGGGTAATAACCAATGTCCCAAACTAATGAACGAAAAAACAACATGTGTAAATTGCACAAAAGACCATCCGGCTAATTATAGGCAATGTGGGTATTACATAAACTATGTAAATTCAAAAAACAGGCACTCAAAACACACTATTAGGAGACCAACAAATAATGACTACATATGCTGTGAAGAAAGCTATCCGGAACTGAAAAATATGAAACACATGCAACAATCAAACCAGTTCACAATAAACAAAGTAAATAATCAACAACAGTTTAATCAATATAAGTATAGCGACATGATAAAAAACAATATGCAGCAAAATAACACAACACAAACACAATATCAAACAAATGAAAATTATATCAAACAAATGAAAATTATATATATAACTTTTTTCAAAATTAAATAAAAGATTTATTTGAAAATAGCCTGATGGATATCATATACCAAATAAAACTATTTTTACCGGAGTACACAAAACTAAATACTAAACAAGAAAAACAAGTTGCCATGCTTGAATTTTTATTTAAAATTATAACGTGATGGATAAATACCATATAAATATAGTATATTTTAATTGCAATGGTATTATCAGCAAAATTAACGAATTAAAACTATTTTTAAATACACACGAAATTGACATATGCATATTAAACGAAACTAATCTTAGAGTATATCACACGGTGGTAATACAGGGGTACGTTTTGTATAGAATGGATGAGCCAAATTTATTAAAGGGAGGGAACGCTATTATAATAAAAAACAATATTAAACATAAATTGGTGAATCTTCCCAAAATTACTACATTCTCAAGTATGTTGGCAATACAGGTTGAAACGAGATACTTTTCATTTACTGTGGTAGCGGCCTACGTGAATAATAGAAGCCAAATAATTCAAAGTGACTTGAATAAAATATTCCTAATGAGTAGTAGAGTAATAATCGCAGGAGATTTCAACGCAAGGAACAAGCTGTGGCAATGCAATAATAATAACAGCAGGGGAAAAATAATTGAGGAATATTTAGAACAAAACATACATAGGTTACAACTTCATTATCCTGATAATAATACGTACTTTCCAACAGATTCCCATAGAAATCCGAGTACAATAGATTTGGCTATCACAAAGAATATGCATTTAAGCAAACCAAAATCCATTCCGGAAATGAATTCAGACCACAACCCCGTATACACTCAAATACATCTAACGGACAAATTTGTGGAGCATAGCAACGAAAGATACAATTATAATGGGGCTGACTGGGGCGATTCTCTGCACACCTGAAGGCTAACCTGGATGCACGCTGGAACATCCAAACGCCTGAAGATATCGACACCACTATTTCGAATATAACCCACATAATTATGGACGGGATTCACAAATGCGTACCAAAACTCAAACCACCTATGTATTCCTTACCAACACGAATAATCAACATGATAAAATACAAAAACAAGATGAGAAAAATATGGCAAACTACCAGACTCCAACACATAAAAAGTAAAATTAATAAAATGAACAAAGAAATAAAACAAAATATGAATGAATGAAATATGAATGGAACAGAAGGCTTAAGAATCTCAGACCCCACGATAACACACTATTCAACAATATTAGGATCATTACAAGAAAGTATGTACCGATCCCTCCGTTGAAAAATAATAGAGAACAATTAATACACGACCCCGAAACAAAGGCAAATATGATAGCTGATGAGTTTGAACAATCTCATAAAGTCAATCTCAAAATGGGAACAACATTACATGATTTCGAAATAAATACAACAGTTGGGAATTTTATAAATGAGATTGAGCAGGGTGAATACGTGCGAACGAGTCTAGTCGAGGTTTTAGGAATAATAAAAAAACTAAAAAACAGTAAGGCTCCGGGATTAGACACACTACCAAATATAGTATTCAAAAAACTACCAAGAAATACAATTATCCTAATCACAAAAATAACAAATGCGATACTCAACACATCCTACTTTCCGGAACAATGGAAAATAGCAAAAGTGTTACCATTCGCGAAACCGGGGAAACCACCCGACAACCCTAAAAATATGAGACCGATAAGTTTGCTATCCACATTTAGCAAAATAGTCGAATCCGTGATTTTAAAAAAATTACTGAAACATGCACAACACCAGGACATATTGCCAAACGAACAATTTGGGTTTAAGCCCGCCCATTCCACGGCTCATGCTCTGATGTGGCTAACGGAAGACATTAGAATGGGGATAAATAACAAAAAAATTACGACTGCTGTATTCTTAGACATAGAAAAGGCATTTTACAGGGTATGGCACAACGGACTTATTTACAAAATGATCGAATTGGAATTTCCGCGAAGGCTAATAAAAATAATATACAACTATCTAAATAATAGACTATTTAGTGTTTTCATCAATAACTACAAATCTTCCGATAGAAAAATAACAGCGGGCACTCCGCAAGGAGCAATATTATCGCCACTATTGTTCTCAATATATATAGCCGATATACCTCGGAATGAAAACACAAAACTATCAATGTTTGCAGATGATACTGCAATATACAGCACGCACAAAAATGTAGAAATAAACTACAGGTACCTTAAACAACACTTAGACACACTCCGGGAATATTACACCAAATGGAAAATTAAAATAAACGCAGAAAAAACCGTACAAGTAAACTTCACAAACAAAAATAAAATTAATCTTCCGCAAAAATTAAAATATGCAAACGCAAAAATCCAAATTAAACCGGAAGCAAGATATCTGGGATTAATTCTACATACAAAATTAAAATACAATAATCATGTAAATAACATACTTAAAAGAAGCAAACTAGCAATGAAAAAACTCTATTCAGTAATTAAAACTAATAGCCCAATGGTGACAAACAATAAAATCCTAATATACAAGACCTTCATCAGGCCCAACTTAACCTATAATATACAGATGGAACAAGTAAAGCACAAATAAATAAACTTCAAGTACTACAAAATAAAAATTTAAGAATGACCTTAAACGTAACACCTAATCCAATAACATTCAAACAAATATCAACCAAAGAAATTCACAAAATAACTGATATACCAACAATTAAAGAATATGCCAAAAAAATCACACTAAACTTCTACAACAAACTAAAGTTTTCACCTAATTCACTAATAAGAGACCTACACAATAAACAAAATTCATTAAAATCAAATCGATTAAAAACGTACAAATCCCGATGGGAAATACTAGAATTAAGGTAGAGTAAGTAGCATAAGGGAAAAAAAAAAAAAAAACAAATGATATTGTGTTAAGCAGATAAACGTATGAATAATCAACTAAACATACAAAATAGAAATACAGAAGTAGAAAAACGGAATGTATAAAGAAGCGCTTAGCTAGAAATATCGAATAATATCTAATGCATAATTGAAAATGTACGAAAAATAGAAAAAAAAATAAATATATTGAATTATAAATCAATCAATACGTTTAATTTGATCTGCACATATAAATGTCGAGATAGATTGACTTTGAAAGACAAATAATTTTTGTTTTTTTATAATTAATAATTGATTATACAGATGATGTGTATAAAATTTCAAATACAAATAGTCAGATTGATTATTGGCGGTATTCATCATCATTTTATTTAATGCAATCGAAATTTGTAATTTTTTTTAATGATTTGGGTTTTTTTTATTAAGATTTTTGATTGTGTGGCTGGAGGTGGGTGTGATGTGGAGTGTGTATAAATATAATTTACGTAATGCGAATGCGATATACGTATATAAATTAGTTATTGGTTTTTGTGTGTGTATTTTATGAGGGGTTTTACCAAAGTAATTTTTTTGATATATTATTTATCGATTAAATGAGTTCAATTAAATGCAACTGCAACTTCAAATTCTTTTTTTTTGTAAGAGATAAGTTAAAAACTCTCTCTATAAAAGTTGTATGCAATGGACGGGGACGTTCAAGGGTGATTTTGGTTTACCTTGAAATCCGTTAGTTCTTTAGTTACAGACCAAAGTTTGATTTTTTTTTAAATAGGAACACCCCTATTCGAGTATTTGATTAAAGAGTTAAAAATAAACAACTTTGGTCTCCATCAATTTTTCCGAAAACCGCATCCTTTACGACCTATGAGCTAAAAATAAAATACAAATAAAAAGATTGTAAATCCTGAGGTGGAATTATCGCATTCGATTACGATAGACGATTGTCGTCAAACATACGATTTTTTTCATTTTTGCAATTATGGCAGACGATATCGCGGTTTAAGACGATAATTTTTGACGATAGGGTATGTAGTAGCTATCGTTACGATTGTCGTTTGTATTGCTTTCTTTAGTTTTTGTTCATTTATTCAATTTTAATATTCATAAAAAGTACAAAAGCAATTCTCATAAAAATAATACTTTCAATCTCATTCTCATAGAAATAATAAACTTTTTGTTTTTCTATATGAAAATCATTTGCCACAACAATATCCACGGAGACGATATACAAATAATATCGATACCCACAAAATCGACTACCATAATATCAAAGTAATTGAGTATCGTAATTTTAGACTATAGGCGATAGACGATGGTATCGACTCCCATAACGCCACCCCTACTCTGTATTAATAAATCAATGATTCTATGCAATTTAATTATTGTCATTTATACAAACTTAACGTTATGAACTTACCGTTAGTTCTTTTAATAGGTACTTGAATTACCTTTAATTCTTACAAAATTTTGGGGTCGTGGGTTCGAATCCTACTGAAGACATAAAATATGTTTTGTGTTTTCGGTTATTTTCGAATCCGAATTTTAACACAGAGTTCCACATTTTCCCTTGCGATTTGTCGTATGGCTAATTATCGACACCGTAAAAACCACAAATTAAGAAACTTACAACAGAAGGCTGTTGTTGGACACTAAAACCATCGACCTTTTGGTTGTAATGCAAAAAAAATGTTTTTGCTACTTCTTGCGCAGTAACCTTTTTTTCATTTTCCATTTAATTATATGATAATTTTTCCAAATAATTCCATATTTGCATCAACGAACACGGATTTACATTCAATTCAATTTATTTTTCCCTTATTCTTTAATTAAGTTGAAAATATGTTTTCAAAGGTAATAAAACTAACGGAAATTATATTTTGTGAAGTGACGATAAAAGAATAACGATGATGATTCATCATTGGCGCGAATCATCATCATTGAATATATCGCATAACATTAACTAATTGTTTCCAATTATTGCATAATGGTGAAGTCGCTAATAATTTTGGGCAAACGCGAGCTATATATTATTAACGTTAAACATAACTCTTTTGGGGTTCCATTTTTTTAGATTTCTTTATATTATGTACGTATATTTTCAATGTATGCTACTTGTTATGATCGTATTCGAAAACAAAAATCTTGACCCCCACTTTTTATCACTTTTCTCCACGAATTAACTCTGTGGTGTAAATGTTAAAAATGCCAACCTAAAATTCTAGCGAAATATTGGGGTCGTGGGTTAGAATCCCACTGAATGCATAAAATATGTTTTGTGTTTTCGGTTATTTTTTGAATCTGAATTTTAACACAGAGTTGTATTTTCGGCTTGCGGTTGGTCGTACGGCTAATTACCGACACCATAATAGACACAAATTAAGGAACTAACAACAGAAGGCTGTTGTTAGACGCTAAAATCAGATTGTTGGTTGTATAGCGAAAAATTAATTTTATTTTTATTTTTATCAATAAAAATTGAATAAAAAATTTCCGCAAAAATGTCGTTCGCTCGCTCGCTTCCATCCCATCCATTCCCATAAATTCCGTTGGGAGTTACCCGGAAATGGTTATAGTTAGCCCAGCAATTTCTTCTACAAGGTATTCTCAACAAAATTGCATCATTACATTTTTTCCCCTGCCATCCTACCGAGGAGCCCCCATACAAATCCAATCGTGTTCTTAGGAATAAATTTGAACATCATTTAATTGATTACACATCATGTTAAAATCTTATGCGGATCTTATGCCCCCGCTTACCACCTGGGCAACAATACGTACTTCTTGTTACAGGAGTTTGCCTGGCAGCGCGTTTTTATATTAATTGTAGTATTTTTGATTTTATTGCGTATAATTTATTTTGTTTCTTTTTAAAATCGTCTGTATACTTACTTACGCTATTGGTATTGATAATAATAATAAAATAGATAGCGAAAAGTTGCGGATGTGTATTAAATTTGTTGTTTATTTTTTTCAATTCGACAATATACAAAAAAAGAAAAAATAAACAAAAAAATAATAATAAAAAAAAAACGCAGTCATAACAAAAAAATTAATACAATCACATAATTTTATTCATATAAAAATAATATTCATATAATTTACATCGAAAGATAATAATAATTAATATTAATTTATGATAAAATTATGAAAAATTATCTTATATATTTTAGAATTAAGAAAGGATTAATATATATTTTAAAAATGTAAAAAGACTTGTATATTTTATTCATCCATCTTATTGAAATAAAAAATTAAACTTTACTTTATATATTATGTGTTTAGAAAAGCTGAAAATTAATGGTAACCTTTAATTATCTTTTGTGATTTATTTTTTTTAATAATGTATTATATTGCATTTAAAAATTCAAATTTCCATTTACGTTTATATATTTTTTTAAATATATAATCCAAATTTTTTAATTGAAGTTTTTGTTATCTTCTATATAAAGTGCGATTTAAATAAAAAATCAAAATCATGTTAATTACATTTTATTTTGGTTAAATTCCACTGCTGTCTATA
The DNA here is from genome assembly GCA_958336335.1 of Dilophus febrilis. NCBI lineage: Eukaryota > Metazoa > Arthropoda > Insecta > Diptera > Bibionidae > Dilophus > Dilophus febrilis. Next base: position 19,530,187 of record OY284472.1, on the reverse strand, counting down.
TATATATTAATTATATCTATAATTTGTTTTGATAAAATTATAAAATTATAAAATATTTAAAAATGTTTATGCATATTTGATTAATTTTTTTATCAGTCTTATAATTGGATTTTCGGATTTTGAAAAATTTTTTATTTTCTTACGCGCGATATTCATCAAAAAATTCATTATTATTTGTTTAGTTATAAACATTATATTGGATCAGTTCTGTTTAATATATACGCGATATTTTTGTATTTTACTACGGGTATTTTTTTGAAAAATTATTAATAATTAATATTCGTGTATGGTGTTTAATTTTTTTTTTTTAAATAAGTGCGAATGCAATAGTAAAATTTGAATAGTATCCTTGAATTGATAGATTAAATCTAAAAAGAAAAAATTCTAAAAATTTATACTGCTGTTTATCATATTAATTAATATACTATGAAACAGTGTTAGTTTTTCAATAATATAATTAAATATCTCATAGAATCATATTTTAAATATTTTAAATTTTTTATTCTCTTTTGTGTAAAAAAAATGATAGTTCAATTTCTAGTAGCTACATTATTATTATTATTGTTGCTACTAAATGCTGATCAATGTTTTGCACAAAGTTGGGATTGTCCACCGACGGGTGTTCATCAAATTCAACATCCATATTCATGTTCACAGTATATATTATGTATAAATGGTAATGGTAATGTTCGTCCATGTGCACCCGGTACATATTTTGATCCAAATGCAGGAAATTGTAATTTAGCTGGTGTTGCTCAATGTAATCCGTGTGGTGATAATGTTAATGGTGAAATAACATTTGTTGGTAGTACTACCGATTGTGCAGAGTAATTTATAGACATAATTTTTATATAATTAAATATACGCGGATTATAATAATAATTGTATATATATTATTTGTATTTTATTTATATTTAGCTATTATATTTGTGTTGGTACTGAACAATTATCTAGACGTTGTGCTGATCCATTATGGTTTAATCAAGCAATTAATGCGTGTGATGCACGACAAAATGTTGATTGTCCACATGATGAAAATAATAATAAACCGCCACCACCGCCGCCAATTGATCCAGACATCACCGAAGCTGAATGTCCCGCTGGTGGTGGTGTTGATGATTTAGTGTATTTACCACATCCAACATCGTGTCAACATTATTTTATATGTGTTAATGGTAGATCACATTTACGTAGTTGTGCCGCCAATTTTATATTTGATGTTATTCATGAACATTGTGATTTACCAACAACTGGTACATGTCTATTGGATTATCAAGTTGGTTGTCAACCAACTGGTATAACGTTCCATCCACATCCACATAATTGTCGTCATTATTTTATTTGCATCGATTCAGTTCATCAATTACGTACATGTGCCGCCAATTTATTATTTGATATGTCCGTACTTAATTGTAATCGGCAAGAGATTGCCAGATGCTTTGTTTGAGTTACATAAGAAATCGTTTTTCGTTTTTTGTACGAATCATATATCGTTATAAATAAAGGTAATTTATTAAAAAAAAAAATGTTTAAAATAAGTTATATTTTTCCTATATATCAAATATAAATAAAGAAATAAATAAACCAAAAATTGATTTTTTTATTATATATCTGAATAACAGAGTAGTAGAGTAGAATAGCTTTCGTTTTAAATATCACATCATTTTTAAACCCAAGTTTTGATCAAGAATTATTTTAATATTTTTTTATATAATATCCTCTGTGGTGATTTATTGGTTTTCCAAATTTATTCCATGATCGAAATTGTTATTTATGGATGAATCGCTTAATTATATACCCATTCTATAAATCATATAAGTGTATGTTATAGATGAAATATTAAGATTAATTGATTTCGTTTCGGACTCACGGCTATATACTGCCGCGGGTTTACGGTCGCTAAACCGATTCTGCCGTAGTAACGAAAAAAAAGATAGGTTCAACTTTTTCTTGAGTTTGCTCGGAAATTAATAAGTGTATAAGTATATGTATAAGTGTTAATTGTAATTTATATAAGTAAAATCTTTTTATTATATATTTTATGTTATGATTTATATGCATGCCATATATATATTATGTTAAAGATTTTATTGGTCATTATGTTATTATATATGAGTTGTATTTAGCTAGTATTAATGAAATATTCAAAGTGGCCAGTTATCGTATATAATATAATATAGTGATTTTTATAAAATAATAGACAACAGAGATTCTGTCATTATTATATTTGGTATTGTAATATATATATGATATAATAGTCCAGTTTATGTGTAGATTAAATTGAAACGGACGAAAATAATCGTTTTTTTTTAACACGCGACAAATTTGGTTTGGTTCAAATAAATCGCTATTTATGTGTATGTTTAGTTCTATAATATATTTATATTATAAATTTAATATTTTATTATAATATAAAAATTATAATAATTGTATATCATTATTATTATTTTGTAATTCAAATTTTTTACTTTTACTACTTTTTACTATTTATTTTTATGTTATTAAGATGTTAAGATCTTTTGCGTTTATGTGCATTAAAAAAAAGATTAAATGTGCACGGACTAAAAAAAACTAACTTATTTAATAGTTTTTTTTTATCCGTTCCAAATCCACCTAAACGCACCTAATATAGAGTATCGTTGAATAGAATATATTTTTCTATAGTTATATATTATACCAATTTAAAAAAAAAAATATTCTCGAAAATTATGGAATCCAATATTAGTGTATATGCAACGAAGATTTTGCAATTTGATGGCACCAACTATTATAATTGGCGTTTTCGACTGGGAGTATTATTAGACAAAGAGGAGCTGGTAACGTATATTGAAAGAGATTAAATACCATCATAAATGCCGCAGAACAAAAAGATAGGGATAAAATTAGGAAATCTGAAAAGGTATGTAAATCAATTATTGTTCAAAGTATTCACGACAGTCAATTGGAATATGCTAAGGATCAAAATACTGCCAAAGGTATGATTGACACATTAAAACAAGTTTTCGAAAGACAAAGTATTGCGGGTCAATTATTGTTGCGTAAGAGCAGTTATTGACAATGAAATGCAATGATCAAGAAGATATATATCTTGATCGGTTAATTAATAATTATTACCCAAATACAATTCAATACCATTAACTTTAATATATTTCACTTTATTTTAAAACAATTTATACTGATAACCATCTTTATGGAAACTCCATTTATGATTGGATCGAATATTTTATAATTCATATTTATATATATGTTACATTTCATTCTATACATATATTTCATTATTATATATTGATATATTGACATTTATCATAAAATATGTTAAAAGTGTTTTATTAATGTATCGAGTATTTTTACAAATATCAACAATATATACCTTTTTTTATGTTTAATATATTATATATATATTATTAATTAATATTAAAAATATTTTTTTTTTATAATTTTAATATTATTTTGAGTACAGGTTCGGAGTTCCACGCGTCTTGGCTAAAAAATATACTTTTGTATGATAAACGCCAAAATGTATACTATTATTAACATGAATTTATCCCATTTTTTAGGTTTTACGACAAAAATATTACATTATTTAATTTTTTTAATATCATTATTAAAAGGATAATACTTCCTTTCAATTGTCCTGCTAGAGAAAACATTCCACAGTCTTTTAAACAAATTTGTATTAAGCACGTAAAAAACCAAAATAAAAAAACTGTTTAGCAAAGACGCGTGGAACTCCGAACCCGTGGAACTCCGAACCTGTTCCGATTATTTTTCTTTTATTGTGTGAATATATAGGTTAACTTTACAATTATTTTCTTTTACTTAACATAAATACTCCTATGTCTATATTGTGTTTGCTGCTGGTTGTCTAACAGGTGTTCATTAATCCGCCGAGTTTTATTCCGCTTCAAGTTGGTTGGTTGTAATTTGCTACAATGTTGCTATTCTTATCTGTGTTACAATACTCATGGAAGTATAATATATGGAAATGCAAATCCCGTATACATATACGAAAATCAATGGGACAAGGATTTTTGTAAAAATTTTTACATTCAGGGTGTTTTCCCCGCATATTTTCCATTTTTTTCCATGGGCACCCAGTATGTCAAATTAATTTTTTTTGTTTTTAGATTTTTGGAGATAATACATTAATAATAATATTAATTTCTTGCTAAAAAAATGTATTTTAATAAATATAGGTGAAAAAAATCAGTTTTAATTAAAACTAAATTTGTTTTTACAATTGAATTAAAAAAATTAAATTATTAAATTTATTGTGCAATTATTACTGTGATATTTTTTACAGTAATAAGAATTAAAATGTTTCCATACATTGGTCATCTTATTTTTCTTTTAGTGAATTTATTACGAAATGTTTTGTATTGTGTTAAATCACTTATTAAATGTATAAATTAATAAAGATTACGATTATGTAGTGATTTTTAATTATGTGTTTTGGAAAGTTTATTAAAAAGTATATAAAAATTTGTTTTTGAATGTAAAATTGTAAAATAATAATTGTAAAAATTTGTAAAATTTTTTTTGTGATATTTTTTTTTTTATAAAAATACAGGAGGTCGTTCGTAAAATAACCACGGTAAAGTTTAATAAATTTTTCGTGCATACATACAAATTTTCAAAGTGAATAATAAAAAGTAAATGTAATAAAGAAATAAATAAAACAAAATTGAGTCTTTGAAGTATTGTAATTAAAAAAACCAATTAATTGGTGTTGTTTTTTCAACATTATGACGTCATAATGCTTAACATGAAATAATGATTTACATTGCTGTAGCAATTAACGAACACCCTCCTGTGTTAAATATAAACCAACACATTTGAAACAATTTCACAAGGCCACAAACACTATTTAAAGAATTCTACCGTGTTTCCCCTCCAATTGCTCTTGCATATATTATTCTTCCATGACAATACTACACTATTTAACAATTATAAAATATACATTTTACATAACATCTACTATATAATATACATATATATACACAAAATAAAATAATTAAATTTCCGCTCATTTACCATAAAAACCCAACTATCTTTTTATTTAATTTAATATAATTAATTATTATTTAAATAAAAATCGTTACATGTTAATTGTAATTTATATAAGTAAAATCTTTTTGTTATATATTGTATGTTGTTGTTTATATGTAACACTTCGTTCAATAATGTGTGTGACTGACACATAGATGGCGTCCCTAGAACTAAATCAATATTTTTTTTCGCATTTGGCAACCTTTTTAGGCTTACTGTCAACATCATATGTTAATCAGATCATTTGTTTACAAGTTACAGTGCTATAAGTGACGCTATTTTTGTGTTTTAAAAAAAAATGAATTCAAAGCAATTCCGTGTGCTGATTTATCATTGTTTTTTAATGAAAAAAAATACTGTTCAATGCCAGGAATGGCTTGAAAAACATTACTCGGACTCTGCTCCATCAAAAAGAAGCATTTGTTTTTGGTATGCCGAATTCAAATATTTGGGTATGAAAAAGGTGTGTTCCAAATGGGTGCCGCGTTTGCTCTCACCGGAGCAAAAACAACAACGAACCGATGATTCAAAGAGCTGTTTGGACATGTTTACGCGCAATAAGTCGGAGTTTTTGCGACGGTACATCACAATGGATGAAACATGGATCCACCATTTCACTCCAGAGTCAAATCGGCAGTCTGCTGAGTGGCATGCAGCCGGCGAAAGCCGCCCAAAGCGACCAAAGACGCAGCAGTTGGCTGGCAAGGTTATGGCGTCTGTATTTTGGGATGCGCATGGAATAATATTCATCGACTATCTCCAGAAGGGGCAGACCATCAACAGCGACTATTATATAGCGTTATTGGAGCGTTTGAAAGTCGAAATCGCAAAGAAACGGCCTCATATGGCGAAGAAAAAAGTGTTGTTCCACCAAGACAATGCACCGTGTCACAAATCAATGAAAACGATGGCAAAATTGAACGAATTGGGCTTTGAATTGCTTCCCCATCCACCGTATTCTCCAGATTTAGCCCCCAGCGACTACTGGCTCTTCGCAGACCTCAAAAGGATGCTCCGTGGTAAGAGATTTGGCTCAAATGATGAAGTAATCGCCGAAACTAACGCCTATTTTGAAGGCAAAGAAAAATCGTTTTACAAAGGCGGTATCGAAAGATTGGAAAAGCGTTGGAATGATTGTATCTCCCTAAAAGGGGACTATCTTGATGAATAAAAACGAATTTTGGCAAAAAAATGTGTTTTAATTAATTAGTCACACACATTATTGAACGAAGTGTTATGTATATGTAGGAAGTCGGCGCTGCTGAATTAATGAATTATGAATTATAAAATGAATTATAAAACCGGAATTATAAAAGTAAAGTAAATAAGTAAATAACCATTGAGAGAAAATGTACTGATTGAATTATATAAATTAGTTGTTATGAAAAAGTGGTTATGTAAAAGTTGTTAAGTAAAGTAGTAAAGTAAAAAGAATAAAGATTAAATTTAAAAAATCTAAAAAGAATATAAATGTTGTAAAAAGAATAAAAGCACTGTAATTAAAGTGAATTAAATTAAATTAAATTAAAATTAAATAAAATAAAAGTAGAATTATATTAATTATATTCAAAAAAATAACTAAAGTCTAAATAAATTGTGGAACCCACCCCCACATGGTCACATATATTATGTTAAATATTTTATTGGTCATTATATTATTATACATGATTTGTATTTAGTATTAATGAAATATTCAAAGTGGTAATACATTATTAAATAAATATTATTAATAAGTATAAAGCAAACAACCTTTTAATTATTTCAAATGTTTTTCATGTTTTTGACAATCAAAATAAAATAACAAAAATTCGCAACTGTACAGTTATAAATTCTCAATAAGCATACGCAGGTTTATAAATAAGTTATTATTTTTTGGTATGATTTAGAATAAAATTTTACGCAATAAAATGAAACACTTACGGGATAAAAAATCTATCCAATTATCTTACATACAATTGACAAAATAATTTGTGTTTAAAATTTTCAATTCGGCGATATAGTAAAAATAACAGACATAACAGAACAAAATTATGTTGGTTCCTTAATTGTTGTTGCTTTTAAGATGTCGGTAATTAGCCGGTCAACCCCACATGAGAAAATACTCTGTGTGAATATTCAGTTTCGAAAATAACCGCCAAACACAAAACATATTTTATGTCTTCAGTATACGATTCGAACCAACGATTAAAAAAAAATTTGTGAGGATTTTAGATTGGCATTTTTTATCAACACCACACCACAGAGTAAATTATATATTTATAATTATAATTAGTTTATTGCATGTTAATAATTTATCGTAAGATATTAAATTTATGATAAAATTTAACAAAAATTATTTATATAATAATATATAGTAAACAAATAAATGGATTAACTATATTTATAAATATATATATTTATATACTACTATGTACAAATATGCCCCGGAATTTTCAATTTAAATTTTTAGGGGTTTTCGATAGGGAGAAAATCTTTTTATTTTTAAGTTGGACAGTTTTTGATGAATATTTTCGGACATGTTAAAAATCGAAAAAATCACTTTTAATCGTTTACTAAAATGAACGTCACAGTCTGTCACTGACTGTGGATCAAAAAAGTTCGATTAAATTTTGTGTTCGGAATGAAATTTCTGTTGCCGAAATGCTCCGAATGTTGCAAAAGGCCTTCGGTGAACAGGCCCATGTCTAAAACACAGCTGTTGGAATTTTAAATGGTTCAGTCAACTTCATTTTAGATGTTAAGATTTAATAATAAAAGATGTTTTGTGCCAAATAGCCAAAAATCAAACTGCGATTGTTCCCAAAAATGTTCAATTTCATGGAAAAACAACATCGCGTTGAAGTGTGTGAAACAATGCTTTCGACTATCAAGACAAAATGAAATGCATCAGAACTGGAGATACTTCGATCGTGACTTCCGGATATTCGCTAAGGTTAAGAGACCACACCGCTTTGACACGATAGAAGAGATTAAATCCAAATTGAAGAAGGTATTGATGGCCATACCCAAGGAAGACTTCTCCAAGTACTTTGATGAATGGAAAACCCGTTGGCACAAGTGCATTGGGGCAGAGGAGGATTATTTTGAAGGGGATGACAATATTTGTACACAGTAGTATATATTTTTATATGATTCTACTATAGAGGTTGATGCAAAAATTTTATTATATACACTCAAGGAATTTGTATTGATCTTTTCATCGAAATAAAAAAATTTCTCTATTCATAAAGAAGCGAAATTTACACATTTTTTATTATATTTTGTATATTCTTTTAAAATACAAATCATGTTATTTTTCTTTTAATAATCCCACCGAATTACCTTAATGTTTAGATAAAATATTAGAAATTAGTATGAAGTTATTTGATCAGAAATTTTCCGCGATAATTATAATTATCAACTACGATATTATTATAGGGTTTTGTCTAGAAATTTTTGTATTTTATAATGGACAACTAAACAGTTAAAAAAAGTATGTAATATATTAAGTTGTGTGTTATAAATAAGTGAATGCAAGAGTTTTGGTAAAATTTGAATAGTGTCTTTGAATTGCGATAACTCTTATAATTAATAGAAAATTTATAATATTTATACTGCTGATTTTTATATTAACAAATAATATGAAACAGTGTAAGTTTTTCAATAATTATTACACCAAATAATATTATATTTTTAAAATTTGTATTTTTTTTGTTTTGTCTAAAAAACAGTTCAATTTATAGTAGCTATATTATTATTGTTGCTACTAAATGCTGATCAATGTTTTGCACAAAGTTGGGGTTGTCCACCGACGGGTGTTCATCAAATTCACCACCCGTATTCCTGCTCACAATATATATTATGTATAAATGGTAATGGCAATGTTCGACCATGTGCACCAGGCACCTTCTTTGATCCAATTGCAGGAAATTGTAACATGGCTGGTATTGCCCAATGTAATCCATGTAGTGATAATGTTAATGGTGAAATAATATTTATTGGTAGCGCTACCGATTGTGCAGAGTAATGTTTTTTTAATAATTATAAATATAAATTATCTATATTCACATGCTAAAAATAAAATTTTCGTTTACATTTTAAACGATCGTTTACATTTTAAACATTTTTTTTTTAGATTTTATATTTGTGTTGGAACTGTACCAACATCTTTACGTTGTCCTGATCCATTATGGTTTAATCAAGCCAGTAATGACTGTGATGAACGGGAAAATGTTGCTTGTTCACATTGTAATAATAATGAACCAATAGAATCGCCACCGCCGCCGCCAATGGATCCAGATATCATCGAAATTGAATGCCCTGATAGTGGTGCTGCTGTTGATGATTTAATGTATTTACCACATCCAACATCGTGTCCACATTATTTTGTATGTGTTAATGGGAGATCACATTTACGTAGTTGTGTAGCCGATTTTATATTTGATGTTAATCATGAACGTTGTGATTTACCAATAAGAGGTAAATGTGTATTGGATTATCAAGTCGGTTGTTAATATAGAACCAGCTTTGGTATATTTGTTTTAAAAATTTTGAAATGTAAGTTTTTACCAATGTATTAAATGTAAATAAGGAAATAATATGTAGCAAAAAAATACACTTAGATTTTTGATTTTTGTTATTATATATATATATCTGAAAATAATAGGTCTTATTTTAATTATAACGGTAACAAAAATATCAAGAATAATTTTTATTTTAAAATTTACATATTTTATAATATCCTCATGTGATTTATTAAGGTTTTCCAAATCTAGATGATGGAATAAAATGGGGTATATGATGCTTCCCTTCTTAATAGAAATAAAAGAAGACATAAAATATGTTTTTTGTTTTCGGTTATTTTTCGAGTCCGAATTTTAACTCAAAGTTACTTTTCATTTGTTACTTTTAAGACGTCGGTAATTAGCCGGCGCATCACCACCTGCATGGGAAAATTCAGTTTCGAAAATAACCGAAAGCACAAAACATATTTTATGTCTTCAGTATAGGAATCCTCTTTTTTTTGGAACCGACGACTCCAAAAGACTGTTGTGAGAATTTTAGATTGGAATTTTTTATCAACACCACACCACCGAGTATTATATATAGGATTTCCCGGCCAAATGTGTTAAAAAAAATAAAAATTTTATATTTCGTATTACTCAATCCCTACAAAATGTGTCTCCTGTATTTTTTTCGGACGCACTTTTTAGAAGTTATTTTACTTTTAAAAGCTAATACACATATAATAATGCAACATACAGTGAATTTTTTTATTTACCCGGCCTTTAAAATGCAAATAAAATATCATTCAAATTCAATTTGTTATTATTTCTTAATATAATTAACCAAATTTTTTTTTTCATTTATACTTATATATCGGTGTACGTTGGATCAGTAAAATATACAATAAATAGATAAAAACATTATTTTTAAGTCTAAAAGATTATTTTCACATCGGTTCATTTGGTATGGAAAATGGTTCATTTGGTCTGGTCATGGGTTCATTTGGTTGGTAAAATGGTTCATTTGATCTGCAAATGGGTTCATTTGGTCTGGACAAAGTTTCATTTGGTTCGGACAAGGTTTCATTTGGCTGGGAAATCCTATATGTAATTATAATTAGTTTATTATATGCTTGCTAATAATATATCGTAATTTATGATAAACTTTTGAAAAAATTTTTATACTGTTATATATATAATAATATAATAAAGAAATAAATAGATTAAGTATATTTATAAAATCATATATATTTTTTATATGATCCTTTCATCGAAATAAAAAAAATTCTATTTTACTCTGTGAATTTTACACATTTTTCTTTATATATTATATATTATTTTAAAAAAAACATGTTAATTTTATCGATAAAAGATAGTTTTTAATGGGTTTCAGGTTCAGATGGAATCTGAAACCAATTTGGAAACACCATATCCAGATCGTCATCTCATTTCTAAAGTTAAGCTTTCCCATTTTCTTATGTATTTTTTTCAATCTAGATTTGGTAATGCTATCTCTAACCATGTGTTTGTGTTAGTACATGTATTAAAATTAATTAATAAAATGAAAATATATAATTTATTTTACGTAGGTTTTACAATACTTTTTTTTTGCATACAATAGAAAAACATAATTTATTTTACTATTATATAGATAATTCTTCATTCAGTATAGATTGATTATAAATATTACTGAATTATTTAATTAAATCAATGCAATTATATATATTTATTTGAAACATTTGCTTAATCTTGGATAATTGCATCTTGAAATATTCATATCAAAATTTAAACCATCTGAACATTTATATTCATTTGCAACACCTTCCATACAAACAATAAATCTTGAACAATCCGTTGGATGTGGTATTTGTGATATACCCTTTAATGGACATACATTTGGAATAATTGGTGCTAACATTTCGGGTTCCTTAAACAAATACAATAATTAAATATTAATCATTAATATTTTAATTATACACATATAACAAAATATATATACATACTTTACATTGAACTAATTCTGCATCATTACAGTGATGTTTTATTGGATCAAATAATCGATCAGCACCGCATTCCAATGGAACTTGTACTCCATGATTGCATAAGAAATATCTAAAAAAATAAATAATACATTTTATAATTGAAACAAATCCCGATATATTCTGAGCCAACCTTGAACAATCTTCTGGATTCGCCACCAATTCAATAACATCTTTATTTGTACATAATTCTAAATTACATTTAACAGCACTTTGTGGTCCACAATAGCCAGTGTCAATGTTAAAGTATAAATCATCAGCACATTCCTGTTCGATGGGTTTACCATGTAAACATAAAAAGTATTTACTACATGAATTTGGATGTTTTGCATAAACGATTCCGGCAGTAGCTGGACATTTAATAGTAGTTTCCGATGTTGAAATAAACGTTATTGATGTCGTTAATAGATAAATAACTGATACGATTGTAAAAGTGACGAAATCTTTTTAATTGTAAATACATGGTAAACAAAAAAACACAAAACCAAATGAGTAATGAAAGAAAAGAAATTAAAAACAAAACTATTAAAATCACTTAAAAAAATTGGTTTTATTTTTTAAAATATCTCACTCATTTCGATTTTTTTTTATTTTTGTTCAATTCTAATCCACGAAATTCTAAATGCTGCTATAAAAACTGCTCTTTTTTAATACAAAAAGAATTGTGCACTTTGAGGTAAAATCTGCGATCTTGCCGCGCGGTTTTCTAATAAATATATATATGTAAAAATTCCACCGATCACGTAAAATTATATTAATAAAATTCAAAAAAACTTATATAAACTAAATTGGTTTTTCAAATCGCACACCTTTAAATACACATTTTTACTTCTACATTAATTATAATTCGATAAAATTTCAATCTTATTGAAATCAAATTATTATTGGACGTTATTATTAATTGTTGTGTTAAAATATCATTGTTTAATTTATATTATTATAAGAACATGATGATGTTTTATATTTCAAATTTATTAATTTCATATAGCGATTTATCTATAAATGATTTGATCGCGGTATAGCAAAACATAACACAAAATTATAGATAAATGAACATAAAAAACGAGCATATACAAAATTTTTTATAATATAATGAAATTAAAAAATTATATAGATTAATAATATAAATTAAAAACAAATACAATGAAAAAAAAAAACAAAAAATATGGTGTTTTTTAAATGTTTTATATGTTCTAAAAAAATTCTGTATATCATATGATATCATTTTTGTATCACAAGAAAAATGTTTGTTTTTTTTTTGGTATTTGAAAGAGATACTATAATATGTTAAAAATACTTCCAATTTTTCCTTAATTTTTGTTTCTACTATTTAATTAGATATTATCTTATTAGCGTGTTAATTGGACATTCTTTAACTATATAAATAAAATAATATATTTATTGTGATTAATCATTTCCGTTGTATTATATATATTTATTTAATACAAAACGATGATGAAATTGAATAAAAATTTCAATTGTTTTGTGATAGGTGAATCCAATCGGGGAGGTTTTGGGATTAAATTCAAAAATTCCCTTTAGATAAAATATCTCACCAATTATAATTTTATTTCAAGTATTTTCTTTTGCGAATGCGCGATCATCAACTGTAATGAATTAAATAAATGTTTTTTTTTGTACAATTTTTTTTTAATAAAATCATATATATTATAAAAACTTTATTGATCATAAATTTCCATTTGCAATAATATTTTACATATGATAGTTTTCACACTAACGATGGTTATAAATGCGAATAAAGAAAATAAATTATACACATAATCAATATTTTAACCCATTGTGAAACATTTGCTGACTGATTTTAAATTACAACGTCCCGTTTTAACATCATAATATAAATCTTTTGTACATTCATATTCATATGCATCACCATCAACGCATAAGAAAAAATGTGAACAATCAAATGGATGAGCTAATTCGGCAACACCTACTCTTGGGCACGTTATACCCGTTGGTAATGGATTCGATACTGTATTACCCTATTATTTTTTTAGTTTTTGAATACAAAATTATCACATTTAAGATTATATAATTTTTATACATAAATATATATATATATATATTCTATTATTTACACTACAATCTACTGAACTAGCAACACTACAATATTTACGAATAGGATCGAATAGAAGTCCGGCAGCACATTCAACAAGAGCCGCTTCACCTTTATTACATATTAAATATCTATATAAAAATATTTAGAATAAATTATATAAAGTATAAAAACATATAAGAAATATTATAAATTCTTTTTTTTGAAATTACTTTGAACAATCTGGTGGATATGGCATAAATTCAACTAATCCATAAGCATTTGATGGGCACAATCCTAAATTAATCTTGAGAACATATTAAAAAAAATATAAGAAAATTACCGTAGAATATAGATAGAGATATGTGCCATTATAATCAATAAAAATTACCGTATCGGTACATGTTGATGAAGCTTCTAAAATACAACGCCCATCATTTGGACTATAATGATAACCAGCTGCACAAACTTGTAAATCAGCAACACCATTTATACAAATATAATATTGTCGACATATTTTTGGATGTTTAACTAGAAAAACACCTTGAGTTTTACACACAATTGTATCATCATCTATATTGGCACCATTAACAATTGCTACCGTAGCAATAATTGCAAATACTCCAAATAATTGATTGTCTATAAAATGTGTGAGTAATTTTTTTTTTTGTATAATAATAAAATAATATTAATTATGAATTCATTAAAAAAATGGTATTAATTTTTTACACTAACTTTTCATTTTAATTTGTTTGATTTAAAAAAAAAACACACTCTACTATAAATACAAGAATTTCGTTGAATGAAAGAAAGGAAAAGCAAACTAACCACAAAGTTCTTTTCCAAGTAAAAATCATAAACTGATCAATTTTTTCCCTTAGTATTTAATCTATATATATAAACATATTTTGAATAACCCCCCCGCAATTAGTTTTTCATCAGATATTTTTGTTTTTTTAATTATTTTTTTTTATATACTTGTCGGAATCTTATAATATAGCTTATTTTCATATCTAGAGCCTTGCGTTTATTTATTGCGTTATCACTTCTTAAATTTTGTAAATTAAACTTCCGAATACATGTACCTATATATGATAAAATATAATAATCGATTTAATTGCATTTCATTGATTGTAAAACTTTCTTGATTTTTTTTTTAATAATGCTTATTCGAATAATTATTGATTGGGTTTGGGAGTAAATGAAATTTTTAAAATTTGGTATGTAGTAATTCAAAGGAAAGATAAAGATAATGATTAGATAAGATTCGATTATATCGAATTTCGGGTTAGATTCCAAGTACCCGAAACCATTGACTGCTCGAGGTCATTGTGCAACACCCCCAATCTATTCCATATTCATATATTCATTGGCCCTGCCCAGAAAACTGCAGCCAATTGAATGATGGCTATGAACATAAATTCCTCAGCCAATAGTTTTAAATTTGCCAATCGTCCCGAGGTTTATTATAAACTTTTATATATAATTGCGTATATGTGTGTAGACTTTGTTAATCTTTGGATGCATCCGACGCAAGATACCAAAGATATTCATTAATTTGATCCCAACGAATAAATGGTGACTTATTGTTAGTTCATGAATGTAAATCAGAAAAAGCACAGAAAAAAAAAATTTCCGGCCATAGATTTGAACTCGTGACTACCCGCAAGTGGATGTTTTACCTACGGCACCACCAATTCATTGTAAAGATTTGGAAGTAGCTGACATAATTTCATTATTAAATTCATTTTCCAAGTGAACATATTATGATACACAAAACATATTTTATGCATTTAGTAGGATTTGACCCCCGACCTCAAATTATGATTAAATTAGTTAAATTATTGCAATGTAATTCATAGTTTAATTACGTCTGGAGCATTTTGAGAAATTGAATTAATCGCATAAAATTCTGGTTCTATCGCATCAGATTATTCATAAATGTGATTGACGTTTATTTACCAAAATTTAAAATCATGAATTTATGCAAAAGAAGATTATTTCAAAAGTTTTATAACCACTGATTTAAAAGCAACGAAAAAAAAAAATATTAATATTAATTTAAAACCAAAAAATAAATAAAGTTCTTTAAAACACACCCTAAAAAGATTATTTCATTTTTTTTCTAATTATAATATAAATTTGATATTTTATTTTATTTTTTGTATATCGTTTATTTTTATATGCAATAAAATTAACTCAAATTAATTATTAAAAAAAATTACTTTTTGATAAATAAATACTATTAATGAAATTCACCATTCGAATACAATCTTTTTATTTAAAAAGTATTTTGGAAAAATATAATTAAAAAATAGAAAAGGAAAAGAAATGTCTATACTAATGGGTAAAAAACTAACAAGAATTAAACATTTTTCTTTTAACTATATACAGACTTTGAACTAGGTATATAAAAAAATAATTATAAAAGCAAAATTTTTTTTAATCATCTTAATAAAATCAATATCTATTATCTAAATACAAAGAAAGTGGCACATATGCCGCATTGAGCTAGATTATCATTTTCTATAATTGAATTGTGTATTGGTAATATTTTTTAAATAATTTTTAATAATTATTAAGAATCTTTTATTGAAAAACTAAAACAAAACAAAATAAAAAATTAACATCCCGGACTTACTATGTAAAAGTTATGGCGGTATCAGTTTATAATAAATAAAATAGTATTTCTCATTCTTTAATGTAAAAAATGAATCACAAGATACTGATTCTCTATCAAAATTTGTGAACTCAAAAATACCAAAAAAACGTCAAAAAGTGATTGTATCAAAGCCACCTTGCCGACATTTTGCCAGCTTTGACACCGAAATACTTAACGCACAAACCCAAAAATCAACTGGGCTCTCGGTTTTGTATGTAGCTATCGACTGGTAAAAGAATTTTTAAAATCGAATAGAAATAATTGTTTTCTATTCTTATTTTTAGGTATATTTAAATGCAAATTATTGAATTAATTTCATCTGTTTCGTCGGTTTGAATTAATTTCGTGTCGGTTAATATATACGTATTTTAATTAAAATTAATGTATTCAATTATTAATACACCCTAAAAAGATTATTTCATATTTTTTCTAATTATAATATAAATTTGATATTTTATTTTATTTGTTGTATATTGTTTTGTACTATTATACAATAAAATTATCTCATATTAATTATTCCATTCCTTTTTGATAATTAAATACCATAATAACGAATTTCACCATTCGAATACGATATAGTAAAAAATAATTAAAAATTGAAAAATGAAAAGGAAATAAATGTCTATAAAACTAAAACTAATAAGAATTAAAAATTTTTGTTTTAAATATACAGACTTTGAACTAGGTATTTAAAAAAGTAATTTTAAAAATGTTTTCTAATTATTTTAATAAAATAAATGAATATCTAAATAGAAAGAACTTTGTGGCACCGAGTCATATGCGTCATAGGCATAGTTCATTTTAGCATGAACCCACCCATATAATATGATTAAATATTATCAATTTCTATAATTGAATTGTGTATTGGTAAGATATTTTAATTAATTTTTAATTTAATAATAATCTTTATTACTTTAAAAAAATTTGAATCAAATTAAAACACAAAACAAAATATTATTTTCTATCTTTTTTTTAATTTTAAATGTGAGTTATTGCATTAATTTTATATCTGTTTCGGCGGTTTGAATTAATGTCGTGTCGGTTATTATATATTTTAATTAAAATTATAATTTGCTATAATCAAAATAATTTAAAGTATTTTTGATTTTAAAGTACAGTGAAAAGCCTCTAAGCTGGGGTTCCGGTTTAGAGGATTTTCAATTCATATTTATCGGAAAATAAAACCATTATTCGGAATTTTATTTATATATGTTAAAAATCCTGTGGTATTTTCTTAAACAGTAAACCATATACATTAAAATGAGTATTATATGTATGTAGTATTTTTAAAAGGTTTCAATATTTTAATAGAAATAAATCCCATTGTTTTATGAATGTCTGATTATTGCATTGAGATCTTTAATCCTTTCATAATATTTAAAATATTTTTTTCCAAAAACGAAATATTTGCTTGAAAATAACAAATAGAGAATATAACAAATAGATACATTTTTTTTTATATTAAAATACGTATATATATATATCTAAAACCACTTCCGCTTATCTATTCAATTTTGTGTATACCATATAAAAAACATGTCGGCGGTATATTGATTAATAATAAGTCATATGGCTTGTTCATTTACATATTTTACGCATTATACGGTTTTTTATAAATTTCTTAAAAAAAACGCTGTTTTATTCAATAAATATATTTTTTGTGTATATACATATATTACATGTATATGTGTAAATTTTGTATGGTTTGTTTGGTACAAAATATTACACATACATCGAAAAAAATATATTTTATGCAATTCAATCGATAAAATTTTCTGTGCAAATTGTAGAAGAAATATCGGCCATTTTTGTATGAAAAGTATCAATCGAAAAGAGTAAATGAACGCGTTTTGAGGTGAATAGCTTAAATCGTAGAGTTTATGAACAAGCCAATATATAGCTTATCTCCATCCAATGAAAGGAATATATGGTAAAATTTACTTAACCCTTCATTGGCTATTTGCCCGGTTTTTGTTTGTTTAACCATTTTGCATTTGAAGTACATTCTAATATATGACTTATCAGAATGTTATTTTTGAATCACTTTTTGATCAAACAAATCCATCAGTCAAATGATTTATTATAAAAAAAAAATACGAATAAAAAATGCGTCAAATATTTTCATTTATATAGATTGGTTTTTGTTTTATTTATATACATTTCAACGCGGTATATATAAAATATTTGTGATGAAATAATTTCCGATTTACATTTTAATTACCGTTTTTTGTATTTTATTATAATTTACATTACTAATTACTATAAATGTCTCAAAATATATTCTATGTATATATCCATCATATAACGTATTAGATATATTTTTTGGTATACAGGGTATTTATCGTGTATTTCGCTAAACGAAATTGCTTAAGTGCATTCTCGAAGTCATAAAGAGTGTTTTTCAAAATTTAACTTCTGTATTTAATAGAAAATATACATTTTATTGATACAGTTTCCGAGGTTAAAACTAATCAAGTAGTTTTAAATGGATACTCTCTGCGGTAGTTGCAAAGACAAATACAACCGGGAATGTTTAAATACATATCAAAAGTCTAAACTTGTAACTTTGACTATCGATACCGTTTTCCCCGCGGTTTCATCCTTCCTGTATATAAATCATACATAAAAATATATAAACACCGTAGCAATTAAATGCAAAAACATACATTCGATTCACATATAAGATAGGCAATATTATTATTATTATTATAATTATTTATTACCTTTTTTTATACATATATTGGAGGTAAAATATTTTTAATTACATATATTAATCTAGATTTAAAAAATAAAAGAAAACAACAATAATTATTTGTATATATGTATTAAAAGAACAAGACAAAAAATATCAAAATAGATTTTGTATGTGAAATTAAAAAAAAATGTTTTAAAAAAGAATTTTTTTTTCATTAATCACTGAAATAATAAAAAAAAATTAACAATTTCGTAAAATTTATATTGCGTTTGATTAAATTTTCCCTATAAAATACTGATTGCAATACCAAAATTTTGCCATATAATTTTTGTAACTTTTTAAAACGAATCTAAAAAAAAAATAGTCCAAAAAACAAAACGAAAAACGAACAATATTGGAAATTAATTTGTTAATTTTTATTTCTTATAAATTATATAAGCGTACGCATTCAAATGAAATGTAAGTATTTTGAATGGTTTTTTTTTAATTTTCATATATTTAAATTGTGTGATGTGATGAAAATTAATTATTAATTATTATTTACGGTGGTTTTTGTTTTCGGATTTCGGAATGCCTATACAGATTTAATTGTAATCTTTAGTATTTTTGTATCGCAAACATTGGCGGATGTCATTTGTGATTGTTACAATGAAGGACGGTACGTAAGAGATCCAACGAATTCAAATAGATATTTTTCATGTCGAAATGGTATTGCGACACCGCATCAATGTCCATTACCATCACAGTTTTTCAATGAAAATCTACAGGAATGTGATTGTGATTTAAATCGAATTTGTGATGGTGTACCAAATGGTCGATATGTATTCGATCCAATGTCACCGTATCATTATTTTCATTGTATTGATTGTATTGCGGTACGTCGTGAATGTGCACCAAATACACAATTTAATGAACCGCAACAAACTTGTTTACCCTATAATGTTATTGAACATCCATTGTGTAATGGTCGTGACGGTATATTTGTAAGCGATGCAACAAATTGTCATGGATGGTATTATTGTCATTTGGGTCAACCGCTATGGGGTGAATGTTCTTCAGATTTCTATTTCGATTATGGCCGTCAAATGTGCTATTGGAGACACTTGGTATCGTGTAATGTTAGCAATCCAATGGAAGATGAACTTTGTACAAATCGTAATGGACAATTTATAAAAGATCCACAAAATTGTTATGGTTATTTCTATTGTAATAATGGACGTGCCAATTGGGGTAAATGCACGGATACATTCTATTTTAATGAACAACATCAAATGTGTGACTATCAAACAAATGTTCA
Source organism: Dilophus febrilis (assembly GCA_958336335.1). Lineage (NCBI taxonomy): Eukaryota > Metazoa > Arthropoda > Insecta > Diptera > Bibionidae > Dilophus > Dilophus febrilis. Next base: position 19,509,908 of record OY284472.1, on the reverse strand, counting down.
ATGTGGTGGTGGTGGTGGTAATAATGGCGGTATCGGTAATGGTGATCCGATATCCGAAGACGATCTCGGTACTGGTGGTGTTATTGACACAGAAATTATTAAATTGTGTCCGACAACCGGTGTTATACAAGTTATTCATCCAATGGCATGTTCAAAATATGTATTATGTAATCATGGTGCGGCTACGGTACACACTTGTGCTCCCGGTACCCTATTCGATGCATCAAAACAATTATGTAATTTAGCCGAATTTGTTGAATGTTCAATTAGTGGTGCCCATTGTCCAACTAATAATATTGGTGTTCTATCGATTGCCAATCCAGATGATTGTGGAAAGTAAGATTTTTATTCTCAATATATATATATACAAATATCATTAATTAATTGTTAATACGATTTTAAATTTAATAATTTTTTATTTCTTATACCATTCACCAGATACATTGTTTGTTATGACCATAGAGAAACACATTTTACCTGTGCCACAGGATTATATTTTAATCCAATTATTGGTGAATGTGATTTTCCCGAAAATGTTAATTGTAAATCAACACAATTAGTGACAACAACTACTACAACGAGAGCACCAACATCAGGACCAATATTACAACCACCAATATCGCCGGTTGTCCGTTGTCCAGCCTATGGTAATGTTGAAATTCCACATCCAACAAATTGTAAACGTTTTGTCGTTTGCATGGATGGTGTTGCATTGGAATATACATGCATTGAAAATTTGGTATACGATACAGTTTCACGTAAATGTGAACTTCCACAACATAGTGTTTGTTTTGGTTGATAGAAACGGAATATAGAAAGACAAAATGAATAGAAAATCAGAAGAAAAGAAATACAATAAATCAAAAACCGCTATATAATAATAATAATAATAATTAATCAATTAAAATTATCATAATAAATGTCCTATATATTTAGTTAATTTTCCATAATTTTTATATAAAACAATATCAAAAGATACATAAATAAATAATAAATTACGATTTTGTTATGCGATTATAAAGAAATTTTTTAATGTTTTGCATTTATTTAATTATATATAAAAGATTTTTTATATTTAGAAATGTGTATGATGGGAATGTTATATAGAATGTTTTTTGAAAGTCCCCGACTTTTATATTGACAGACTAAATTTTTAGAAAAAGAACGATTATTTTCTTCGAATTACAGGAATATTTTTTAACCAATCAATAATCCCTTTTGACGGGAATTGATATAAAGAAATGAAACGAAAAAAACCTAGTTGGATTGAGGATATAAATTTGAAAAAAGAAAATTCAAAAAAGTGTTAATAATATACAGAAATAAAAGTATAATTAATTAATCACCTTCTTTTATATAAATATTGTATTTATTTTGAATGATATTCTATTAATTTTTTCATTACTAATTGCGTGTTAAATAAATCAATTGGTTTTTTTTTTTTTTTTTGATTGATATATTTGAAAAAAATTAAATATAATATTGAATTTGTGTTTGTAAATTTAATTTACAAACGGAATATTTTTTATCATTTTAACTATTTATTAATTAAAAATTGTAAAAAAAAAATATAATTAATATTTAACTATATATAGATAAATATATAACTATATATAAATAATATATGTTTTTATAGTTTGTGAGGTGATTAATAAAAAAAAAACAAAAATCATTGATATATTTATTTGTCTAACTATACTACATATAAAATGACGTCTTTTTATATCAATTTATATATATATATAGATATATAAAAATATAATAAAAATATATAATCAATCAATTGTATATAAAAAATAAACTTTGGTTTTTACTACTTAAATTTTTCGTTCAAGTGCGATATTTTATTTTTTTTTTATTTAAATTTTATTGTTCTGCGTGAGTACAATACTTATATAATGTTAACTGCAAAACTCTATTTATATACAATTGCGTAATTAAAAAAAAAAAGTGAACCATAAATTGTCCCTATTAATTCGTAATACACCCAGCATCCTCTGGGTCTCTACACACTTCATTTTCAAAATCAAAGTGTAATCCCGGTGGACAACTATGCTGTTCTGGAGTACCATTGATACATATCCAATATCGATTACAATCATCTTCAAATGGAATAAATTCAATTTCAAGACCTGGTGTACATTCTGGTAATGTTGGTGCATATAACTGCGCGGGGATATAATAATTAATATATATATATAAAAATTTCATTTTAATTATATCAGGACCGATATGCGTGAAAAAATTTCTCGATATTGTCAAAACGCGAGACTATATTCGAAAACGCACATGCACATATAATTAGCTGATTAATGAAAAAATAACAGATATAAATCAGAAATTGATTGAATTTTCGTACATCACAATGGAAAAATCAAAATTTAAAAAAAAAAAGCAAAAAAAGCACTCAATAAACAAAAATCCAAAATACGGATACAATACAAAATACAATTTTTTCTCCATAAATAAGCTAGTTATACATATGCCTTGTAGAATATCAATTTGTTTTTTTTTAACTTCTTTTTTTTTTAACAACAGCGGGAAATTTTTTCACACATCGGCCCTGAATTATATTTAAATAAATGGGATCATTACATGACAATTGGCTTGGTCGGGAAAATCACAATTCCCTAAAGCTTCATTAAAATGTAAATAATACGGACAAGTAAATCTCTTTGGTTCATCTTCATTACAAACATAGAAACTGTATATCAAATAAATAAATGTATAAAATAAAATAATAGAAATTTTAATACTTGTTGTAAAATATATAGCAAAAATATATTGCATGTATATTTTTATACTCATAACAATTATGGGGACTGGCAATAATCAAAAGTTCAGTTTGATCTCTATCACTTGGACATAATTCACGTCGGCACCGTGCTTCTTCAGGTACATTACACACACCTAATGCAACGTCAAAATGTAATCCCGTTGGACATGTACGATTCGTTTCCAATCCATTTGAACATACACGAAAATCGGTACAACTATTTATTATTGGAAAAGTACCGGCACCGGTTTCCGGACATCTAAATGGGTCAATACAACCGAATGGCGGTTCACAAAGTTGAGATTCTTCATTAAAATGAAGCCCTTCATCAATTGGACACGTTCCCTCTCTAAAACCATCAGGGGTACATACAAAATAAGCTGCACAACTTGCGGGATTATCAAAAAACTCTCCTTCATTATCGGATGTACATAACGCATCATCGATTGCCGATGCACTTCCCGATGCGACAATGAATACCACCACAACACTTAATAACACTATAAAGAAAAAATTATCAATAAGATGCACAACTTAAAAAAAATATTTTATAATTTGTAATAGAAAAAACTTTATATACTTTTCATTTTGATTGTTTGTTTGTTTTTTTTTTTGTCAACTATTCTAACTATTTCAAATTACAATTTATTTTATAATAAATATTTTCGGATAATATTAATAATAATAAATAATTAAATTAATTTACAATAAACACAGTTTGTTGTTTCTTCTTGATTTGTTTTGAAAACAACTTGAATTGAATTGAATTTTCTTCTGTAAAGTTTTATTATTTAATTTTTAAGATATAATTGATTCGAATTTTATTTTGAATATATATAAGTATTTTTTTACACTATTTAAATTCGCATAATTCTGCGATAATTCAATTATAATCAATTTATTGATTAGACAAAAATAATGCGATGTGATCGTTTATGTATATAATAACAATTCATATATATTGTACATAAACATACATTTAAAAATATATTATATATATATATAATATATATATATAATTGTAAGTAAAATTTCGATAAAAAATTAATCAAATTTAAAAAGAAACATTATATTTGTTTTTGCGATTTTGATAAATTAGATTCATTCATCATAATATTTATATTTACATGTGCGATAATAAATATCGTATATGTGATGATAAGATTTTTTTATTTTATCATTCATAAAATTGATTTGTATATACCATATATGTATCATGATTTTTTATTGCTTTTTTTTTGTTTGATGACACACAAAAAAATGGGTTCACCCCCGTAATACCATTTAAATATAGTATATTATATACATATATATATAGTCCAGCGGAAGAATGGACTTTTTTGATTTGAATGTATTTAATCATGATTTATATATTATGTATATAATACTATAATGACGAATCTTCGCTTAAAAAATAATTTCATCTTTAAACATTTTTTTTTCGTTTTGCATTTGACCAAATTATTAAATTAATTTTGTATTTAGATAAATAAATACAAAAAGTATAAATATATGTAAGCTCAGAAATGTCGACCCAATCATTATGAATAATACTTTCATTCGCGAATCTAAGCGCTTATATTAAATTTGGGAATGGCTTTGTCAAATAATTTTACATGGAACAATAATAATATAATTATTTCAGCTATTGTCGCAATAGCTTTATAAGAAGATCCAATGAATTGTTTAATTCTGAAAACTTACCACATAAAGCAAATAATAGAAGATCACTTCTATAGAGTATAATTCTTACATATGGGACGTTTTACCACACTACAGCTTAGTGACACAGGATCAAAAAACATGCGATTTCACTGATCAGAAATGAATATATAACAAATTTCAGTGAATTATTGGATTATATAGACTATCATCATCGCAGATTATTATTTTATGCATATTTTATAAATATTAACACCACGAATGATATGGTCTAATGAAATTTTTGGGTATTAATTGTTAACTTCCCTTCTCTAGTCGAAGAAATTCTCAAACGGCACATCATCCCTTTTCCCAAACGGCATACCCTTTTCGAACCAACAGATTTGGAAATTCATTTTTTTCAAGAACACCAAGACTATTATTCACCCAGAGATGGAGTATTTCCCCCATCTTATGACGATATCAATCATTTAAATTAATCATTTATTCCTATATATCTATACAGATTCATCCACCTAAATTAGACAATCGTTTGAAAACTTAAATGAGTTATTTTACTTCTTTTCAGTTTATATTATTTTTTCTCTCACATGTTCGATATTCGATATTTTAATTTTCAAAATTTCATAATTTAATCCACAGATTATTAAAGTTTGTCCATCCAAAATCACATAAATGTATATTGAATGTATCATATATGGGTTCATCGTCGGATTAAGTGATTTCGGTAAGGGCTCATACGGCAATAGAATTCCGAAGTTTTACGAGCAGATTCTGTTGTTGTATCGAACAAAAAAAAAGTTTAAGTAACTTTTGCGATATGATAATAATCCACAGAGGATGCGGGATGTGTGGAATGTTGAAAAGAATTTTTAATCTATATTTAAAATTTTGTAATCTCTGGATTAATCAACAAAATCGTATATTGTTTGTCAAATTTTTTTTTTGGGGTTTCGTATAAAAGATTGCATTTTGATATGGAAAAGATTGACTTTGTTATGGAAAAAGTAAAATTTGAAATAGCAAAGATTGAATTTGTTACGGAAAAACTTTAATTTGATAGGGAAAAGATTGAATTTGATATAGAATAGATTATGGATTTGGAATGAAAACCTTAAATATAGATAATTATTACAATTGTGTATGTGTCGGGTGTATAAACAAAATACGACCAAAAAAAATCAATTTTAATTAAAATTGATTATCTATATACTAACTGACTATATATAATTAAAATCATAGATAATTTTGGAAGTTTTTTTTTTAGTTACCCATATATAAAATAACAACAACAATAAATAGATTAAAGTACAAACAAAAAAAATCCAAATAACAATAATAATAATATTAAGGTAAGTCAATTATAAAGAGGATATAGTATACAGGGTGAGTTTTTTAACGTGAGACAATGGAATATCTCGGAAACTACGCGTTTTTAAGAAAAATGTTTCAGACAAAAGTTGTTCAGTGGCTAGGGGGACATAAGATGGTTGTGTGTTTTGACCTTGAGTCAAGGTCACATAGGAGATATGACGCAAAACATACTTTTTTTAAATGGCAACCCCTATTTATCGATACGGATTCTGATTCTATGTCAAAAAATAAGATCATTTTGTATCCGAACATTTTTTGATTAAACCCCAAATTTGGTCGTAAACTTCATTTGTACTTATGTGATTTTCGTTTGACTTTTATTAAATCTGATCTGACATTTCAGATTTTTGCCTTTCAATCGAACATGAAAAAGAGAAATCAAAAAAATTTTCAACAATAAAAGAAATCAAAACAAAAATAAATACTAAACTGACAACTATTATAGATAAAAAGTGTAGGGGTAAAACTTTCATAAAATCGGGATTTCATAAAATTGATCAAGATCAAAAAATACATAGATTTTTTAACCTAATCGAAAATGAAAATTGATCTACAATAGATCAAAAAAAAGATTGATATTTTGTGCAAATAGAAAACTACATTAGTAAAAATAAAAATTAATTTAATGATTTTAATTAAATATAAATTGATAATTTGTCATGGTGTGTTAATATTTAAAGGAACATGTTATGCATTATTAAATTAACCATTATTGGAATAAATGTTAAAAAGTGGTGACCATTAACTTCCAAACATTTCATTGTTCTTATAATGAAACCATCGATTGAGTGTAATACCGTTTCCGGATCTACTGAAATGCAAGCATTTCTAATGGGCTTCTTCACATTTTCTGGTTTCTCTTCTCTGAGCTTTCTTGGTAAATCTTTGCTCTGAGGTATCCCCATAAAAAAAATCTAAAGCTGTGTCTAACATGATCTCTTCCCATATAGGTTCAAATAATGATATAATTTTAATTTCGGCCTGTTAATAATAACTTTCGGTTAGTTAATAATAACTTTGACCATTTAACCCAATAACGGTTAATTTAATAATGCATAACATGTTCCTTTAAATGTTAAATATTTAAATGTTAACACATCAGGACATATCATAAATTTATGTTTAATAAAATGATTAAATACATTTTTTTTTTGACTAAATTCAAATCAAGTTTACGACCAAATTTGGGGTTTAATCAAAAAATGTTCGCATACAAAATGGTCTTATTTTTTTATGTAGAATAAGAATCCGTATCGATAAATAGGGGTTGCCATTTAAAAAAAGTATGTTTTGCGTCATATCTCCTATGTGACCTTGACTCAAGGTCAAAACACACAACCATCTTATGTCCCCCTAGCCACTGAACAACTTTTGTCTGAAACATTTTTCTTAAAAACGGGTAGTTTCCGAGATATTCCATTGTCTCACGTTAAAAAACTCACCCTGTATATACATATACAAAATTATTGAATATTTTTTTAAATAATGTTATTAGTTATATAAAAATTTGTTTTTATCTATATTTATATTCAAAAATATATAATACAATCAAAAAAAAAAAAAAAAAACAAAACACCTTATCCATTTATATATTCATATATTATATATATATATATTAAATGATGATATCATATTCCATATATAATAATAAAACAAATTATTTCCATTAAATAGATGAATTTACATATTTTTTTACAATTGACAATTAACAGCACTAGCATGATTACATTGACCATAGTTTACATCAAAATGAAAACCATCTAGACATGTGATTAACGTTTCTTGACCATTAACACATCGCCAAAATTCAGAACAACTATGAGTGGCCGGATACGTTTGAACACCCGTTGGATTTGGACAATCAAATGTTGGTGGTGGCGTTGTGGTTGTCAATAACTAATTATTTGTAAAAATTATAGTTCGTATTAAATAGGTATAGTTAAAAAAAATATGTTTTTTTTACATGACAATTAGCATTTGCCGGGGAATCACAACTATTACGGACAGCATTAAAATGACCTCCATTTCGACATGATTTATGTGTTGCTTCACCATTTAAGCATATAAAATAACTAAAAAAAAATTAAAAATATATTTAATTCAATTTACCGATATGATTTTTATAATATTTAACAATAAAAAAGGAAAACTTACTCATAACAATTGTCCATACTGGGAAAGAAAGCCAATTCATTTGGATCATCAACATCGTTACACACTTCCCTGTTACAATCAACAAATTCCGCAAAATCACAAATTTTATGTTCAATGTCAAATAGAAATCCGTCGACACAACTACGATGTTCTGCTATCCCATTTGCACATATAATATAATCTGCACAACTGTCGGCCACCGGAAAAATGGCAATACCAGTTGGTGGACATGTAAATGTATCACTGGGACAATCAACATTTTCCGGATAATCACATAATTGTTTTGGCTCGTTAAAATAATGATCTTTATCACATTCACCGAAAACCGGTTGACCATTTGTACACCGGTAAAATGCATGGCAATTTACATCACTATTCACAAAATATCCTTCGTTTAATCCCTCACATACATTTCTTGTTGTTTGAGAATTTACATTTAAAAATAATGTATTAATAATTATTATAAATATGATGGGTAAATATTCTATATAGTTGAGAAAAAGTTTTGGTTTATGATTAAATGTATATAATAATTTTAAGAATCTCTAAAAGAAAATTATGAATTTATTTTACCTTTCATTTTCACAAAAAAGTTTTATTTTTTTAATTTATTTTCAATAAATGCGTATTAATTATAAAAATAATAATTAATATTTGTTAATTGCGTGCGCGCTCGGTAGTTGATTGAATATATATTTTGAATTTTCAATTGTTTTAAATAACATATATATTGAAGACACTCGCTTATTTATAGTTTCGTTACGGTTACAATGCCAAAAAAATACAGGAAATTATTTCATTTGAATACCTTATTTTATATATATATCGGTAGATAAACTTGACAATGAATAACTTAGAATTAAATAAAAACAACAAACAAAACCAAAAAAAAAAAAAAAGTTAATTAAAAAATGTTTCTATATAATTCTTTGATAAGTTTATATAATAATTATATATTCGCTTTTTTTATGGTATAGTATTTGAAAAATGGGATGAGCATTTATTTATTATTATTATTATTTTATTTATTGCTTATTTATTGCGGGTAATGTAAAACTTCAAAAAAAAATGGTTTTTTTTTTATAAATCATTAAGGCAAATTATATTGCAATTTTATATAAATTTCCATTAAATGGTATGTGGATTTAAATTTGTACAGTGTTTTAAAGAACATCTAAAAATTGTTTAAAGGATGCACAGAAAAAATATAGCGAATGTTATTGATTCGAAGGACGATCCTTGAAAAAATTTCACGCTATTATCGAACTGATGTGATATTCCGAAAGGGCCAGAGTAATTTAGCTAATTTATGGAACAAAATCTAACGTTTAGGCATCTAGTCATTTTGTCGCCGGAAAATCTATTTTTCCAAATTTTGATTTTCTCAATGGCAAATGAAAATTCAACTCAATTTCTGATATTTCATAAAAGAAAATTTTGAATTCGCTCTATTTTGGTTTAAAAGATATAGATAGTCGATTTTCCAAAAACTGTACCTAAAATTTTGTCCCATTTTCGTTAATTGCATAATTTTTCTTTTTGTTTTTACAGTCTGTTATTTTTTTATTCGTATTATATTCATTTAATCTATTAATTAAATATACGAATAAATGAATCCAAATCAAAACACATAAATTATATACATATATGAAAAATTATTAGCCAACGGATTTTTATGAATGGACATTCCAAACCATTCCAACTGCAAAGCATTTCGGTATGACGCTAAATGGTAAATTAAAATAGAAGAAGAATGTTCAAAAAAAAAAAAAGTAAGAACTTAACATAAAATATAAAAATTGGTACTAGTTAATGGGTCGCTAGATATATAGGTACTTATAACAAATTAAAGCTTTACAAACAAATACTTAAACCTATATCTGGAATTATGGTGATGGACCAAAAAAAAATGACAAATATGCAAATCATTCAAACAATTCAAAATAAAGTATTACATAATATGTATCGTTATTGCACCAATAAATAAAGATTTGCACCGAAATCTGCATATTGAAATGGTTTCTGAAGGAGTATGAAGAGGTCTGAAGTATGCAAACGCAAGCATAACTCTAGATGGCAGATACATCAAACCCCTGCAATTGAGGTGGTTCTTGATGTTGGCTAATATAATGCTCGTGGGCCCATGAATTGATTTTTGTTGAAGAAATTTCATTAACGCTTTTATTTTTCTACAAAAAATTTACCACGGTGATTTTCATACGCCTGGATTAAGTATGCAAGATGAAAATCAATTCAAAAAAAAAAAAATCAATCACAATAAAGGGGGTTGTGTATTAGTGGGTAGAAACCCTACAATACTGCTTGCACTTGTGAACTGCTCATTGTCTTTTGAAGATTTTTTCACCAACCAATACAAAAAAATTAATTGCGTATTTAAATATAGTTTTTAATTATGTAACTAATTCGATAAATTAAATGTAGATAAAAATGTATATTTTTAATGTATATTTAATTAATTTGTTTTGTAAATATAGAACTATAAAATACTATATATCATAATTATAATTTAACAATTAACATTCTGTGGTAAATCGCATTTTAATGTTATTGTATTAAAATAAATTCCGGGTGAACAGTTAAATGACTTTGGTTTACCATCATAACATATATAAAATCTGCGAAAAAAGGTAGAAAATAAAACAGTTATAAATGAATAAAACATATCTTCTTTTCACATTTAAATATAAATTACTTTTCACAATCATAGACATTTGGTAGAAAAACAATATTATTTGGATCATTATGTAATGGACATAGATAATGAATATCACGATCACATTTTGTAATTTCCGGATGATTACAACTGTTGGTATTCGTATCAAAATGTAATCCATCCGAACACAAACGATGCATTAAATGACCAGCAAAACACATATAATATTCTGTACAAGAATTATTCATTTTTATAAAATTAATACCAGTCGACGGACATAACGGTGATAAACATTGAACATTCTCGGGTCTATCACAAATTTGTAAAATTGGATTAAAATAATTTCCACCTGTACATTGACCAGGTTTCGCAATACCATTATGACAATAATAGAAATGATGACACGATTCGGGATTATCCAAAAATTGTCCTTCAGTGGTTTCATCACATAAATTATTATTATATATAATCGCTTCGACACCCTCGTCATTCATTAAATGCAATAAATACAATAATATTGAAATAATAATCTTAATTAATAATGAAATATTCATTTTTGTTTAAAAAAAATAAAACTTTTCTTTTTTTTTATACGAACCGGACCGGGGACCTTTCAGTACAAACAATTTTTAAGAAATATTAAAATTCATATATAATTTAATACATTTTTTATATTTTTTTTTATCTGTATTTTGTATAAAATTTAACATTTTTTATTTATATATGTATAATTGTATATATACGTCAAATGGGATTTATTATATTATTATTATTTGAATATAAAAAAAATGAATAATGATTTATTGAAATTGATTTTTATATAAATTAACAATTAACAAAAAAAAATAAAATGCAATAAAAAATCGAAATTATCCATAAAAAATATCATTTAAAAATCAACAAAAAAAAAAAACGAAAAGAAACAAATAATGAATTAATTAAATGATATCGCAATTTATTCATTGTACTATATCAAATTGGTTTTATTCACTATCATCCCCGTTTATTTTAACTGTACATAGTAAATGCATTAGGAATTACAATTTCTGTGCTTAAATTTTAATATAAATAAAAATGAGGAGGATGTCAGATGAAATAATTATTGCACTTTACCCTCATCCTCTGTTTTGGGTCAAATTTGATATTTTTTCCAATAATTTAGCAACTATGCCGAATTTAAATTATGTTGTTTAATCTATTTTCCATTAATAAATAAAACGCTAAATATGTTACTTAAGTTAATTTACATTCACCTGATTCTACTTTAATTTTATCTCAAAATCTCTATGTGAAATGTTATGTTCTAACAGAGCATGAGGGTTAAGAATATAAATTCTTAAATTTAAAAAATCATTTCTAAATTATTGCACTTACATTTTCAGAACAAATTTCATCAATACAAAATTTTTAGTTTCAAATGGCCTGTTCATTTTTATTGCATATGGTAGAAAAAAAAATAAAATAAAAAAGAAATCTTTAATTGTAATTTTTACATTCATGTATATATTATATTTCACCATTTCACACATAAATGATTTCTCCTTTTCGCTTTTGCATAAATATTAGAATATATATTCTGTCGTCTGATAGCAGCTTAACAAAATTCAAAATCAATATATTTAGCATTGAAAAATAATGTATAAATACAGAAAAATTTGTTTTTTATTTTTATTATATTAATATTAAAGTATTAATATATAATATTGCAATTTAATTATAATTACAGTTTACATTCTTTGCGACATCACATTGTCGTTTACCGGCGTCATATAATAGACCAGGTGCACAATTAACCGTAATTAAATTATTTGCCGAACATATAATGTATTGATCGCAGTTATTTGGATGTTTAATTTTATAGAATGAATTTTCACATTCTAAACCGAATTCTATATATTGTTGTTCTTGCATAATAACATTATAATTCTTTTTATTTAAATGACATTCAACGTTTTCCTCAAAATCACACCATTCATTTATCGGATCGAAATAGAATCCATCGGCGCATGTCTGTGGGAATAGATCACCATTTGAACAAATATAATAGGTAACACATGAATTTGGATCTTTTATGACGTATAAACCATTATCCGATGGACATTGTACATCATTTGATTCATCCGATTCTGTTGGTTTATCGGCAAAACATTGAACATTTTCCTCAAAATCACACCATTCATTGATTGGATCAAAGAACAACCCTGGAGCACATTCTTGTAAAATTGGTTCACCACCGGAACAAATGAAAAATGATTGACAATCATTTGGATGGGCAATCGTATAGAATCCATCCGTTGACGGACACTCGATTTGTACATCTTCATTTTCACATTCAACATTATCGGCTACGTCACACCAACCATTAATCGGATCAAATAGTAAACCGGGAGCGCACGATAACAATATTGAATCACCGCCGGAACATATGAAATAATGTTCACAAGAATATGGATGTGCAATTGTATGGAAACCTTCATCAGATGGACATTCTATTTCATGTGGATTTGGACATGGCGGTGGCGTTGGTTTTGGATCAGTTTCCGTGGATTCCGATTCATCATCACTTTCATCATTTTCATCACTTTCTTGTTGTTCATCTTCGCAATCCACATTCTCTGGTACATCACACCATAAATTCTTTGGATCAAAAAATAATCCTGGCGCACATGATAACAATGTTGATTCACCCTCATAACAAATAAAGAAATAATAACATGTATGTGGATGTCTGTATATGTGTAATCCTTCGGCGGGACATTCTTTTTCGTGTGGCTCTGGACATGGTGGTGGTGTACATACTGTACACGGTGGTCTTGGAGTAGTTGTTGTTGTTTCTTCTTCTTCTGGTGGTGGTGGTGTGCATCCAGGTGCGCTGCAAGGTGGCGGTCGTGTAGTAGTTACAGCTGGAGTTGTGGTTGTGGTTGTGGTTGTGGTTGTGGTTGTGGTTGTGGTTGTGGTTGTGGTTGTGGTTGTGGTTGTTGTGGTTGTTGTGGTTGTTGTGGTTGTTGTGGTTGTTGTGGTTGTGGTTGTGGTTGTTGTGGTTGTGGTTGTTGTGGTTGTGGTAGGCGTGGTAGTTGATGCAGTTGTGGTTGTGGTTGTGGTTGTGGTTGTGGTTGTGGTTGTGGTTGTGGTTGTGGTTGTGGTTGTGGTAGGCGTTGTAGTTGTTGTAGTTGGCGTCGTAGTTGTTGTGGTAGTAGTAGTGGTTGTTGTAGTGGTGGTTGTTGTAGTGGTTGTTGTTGTAGAAGGCGTTGTTGTTTCACCTTCACCACCTGTTTCAGTGGTAGTAGTTTCTAAATCATCCCAGTCTGGGCCCGTGCATCCTGTACAAGGTGGTCTTGGAGTTGCTGTTGTTTGTTCCTCTGGAGGAGTTGTTGTAGATTCGTGTTCTTCTTCTTCGGGTGGTGGTGAGCATCCTGGTGCCGAACAAGGTGGTCTACCGGTTGTTGTAGACTGTTCATTCGAACCTTCTGCCTCGTCATCTGGATCACATGTTGTAGTTTCTTCATCAGATTCTTCTTCTTCGGGTGGTGGTGAGCATCCTGGTGCCGAACAAGGTGGTCTACCGGTTGTTGTAGACTGTTCATTCGAACCTCCTGCCTCGTCATCTGGATCACATGTTGTAGTTTCTTCATCAGATCCTCCTTCTCCTGGTGGTGGTGAGCATCCTGGTTCAGAACAAGGTGGTCTACCGGTTGTTGTAGACTGTTCATTCGAACCTTCCGCCTCGTCATCTGGATCACATGTTGTAGTTTCTTCATCAGATTCTTCTTCTACTGGTGGTGGTGAGCATCCTGGTTCAGAACAAGGTGGTCTACCGGTTGTTGTAGACTGTTCATCAGATCCTCCTTCTCCTGGTGGTGGTGAACATCCTGGTTCAGAACAAGGTGGTCTACCGGTTGTTGTAGATTGTTCATCAGAACCTTCTGCTTCGTCATCTGGATCACATGTTGTAGTTTCTTCATCAGATCCTTCTTCTTCTGGTGGTGGTGAGCATCCTGGTTCAGAACAAGGGGGTCTACCGGTTGTTGTAGACTGTTCATTCGAACCTTCTGCCTCGTCATCTTGATCACATGTTGTAGTTTCTTCATCAGATCCTTCTTCTTCTGGTGGTGGTGAACATCCTGGTGCCGAACAAGGTGGTCTACCGGTTGTTGTAGATTGTTCATTAGAACCTTCGGCTTCGTCATCTGGATCACATGTTGTAGTTTCTTCATCAGATTCTTCTTCTTCTGGTGGTGGTGAACATCCTGGTGCCGAACAAGGTGGTCTACCGGTTGTTGTAGATTGTTCATTAGAACCTTCGGCTTCGTCATCTGGATCACATGTTGTAGTTTCTTCATCAGATCCTTCTTCTTCTGGTGGTGGTGAGCATCCTGGTGCCGAACAAGGTGGTCTACCGGTTGTTGTAGATTGTTCATTAGAACCTTCGGCTTCGTCATCTGGATCACATGTTGTAGTTTCTTCATCAGATTCTTCTTCTTCTGGTGGTGGTGAGCATCCTGGTGCCGAACAAGGTGGTCTACCGGTTGTTGTAGATTGTTCATTAGAACCTTCGGCTTCGTCATCTGGATCACATGTTGTAGTTTCTTCATCAGATCCTTCTTCTTCTGGTGGTGGGGAACATCCTGGTGCCGAACAAGGTGGTCTACCGGTTGTTGTAGATTGTTCATTAGAACCTTCGGCTTCGTCATCTGGATCACATGTTGTAGTTTCTTCATCAGATGCTTCTTCTTCTGGTGGTGGTGAACATCCTGGTGCCGAACAAGGTGGTCTACCGGTTGTTGTAGATTGTTCATTAGAACCTTCTGCCTCATCATCTGGATCGCATGTAGTAGATAATTCTTCGGAACCTTCTTCTGGCGGTGGTGATGAACATCCAGGGGCGCTACAAGGTGGTCTTCCCGTTGTTGTAAACTCGTTTTCCTTATCACTATCACATTCAACATTATCGGCAATATCGCACCAACCTTTTATTGGGTCAAATAGAAGGCCGGGGGCACATGACAATAAAATTGATTCACCGTCTGAGCATATAAAATAATATTCACAAGAGTATGGATGTGCAATTGTGTGAAAACCATCATCGGATGGACATTCTACCTCTTGTGGATCGGGACATGGCGATGGTGTTGGTTTTGGATTATCTTCTTTTGATGTTTCTTCGGTTTTATCTTTACCATCATCATTTTCATCACTTTCTTGTTCTTCATCTTCGCATTCCACATTTTCTGGAACATCACACCATAAATTCTCTGGATCAAACACTAACCCTGGTGCACATGATACTAAATTTGATTCACCATAATAACATATAAAAAAATAGTGACATGTATGCGGATGTCTTAAAATGTGTAAACCTTCTGGTGGACAGTCCTTTTCATGTGGATCTGGACAAGGCGGTGGTGTACATACTGTACATGGTGGTCTTGCGGTTGTACTTTGTATTTCTCCCGAATCAGTGACTTCATTTTCTTCGCTCTCCGGTGTTTCCGTTGTATTTTCCTCAGACTCGCTGGATGATGTACTATTTCCGGCATCACATTGTACATTCTCTTCAAAGTCACACCATTCATTTACCGGATCAAATTGTAAATTGTCAGCACATCGCAAAAGCTGATATTCACCGTTCGTACATACAAAGTAATGTTTACAACTGTACGGATGCGGTATAAAAGTTAAACCATCCTTTGGACACTCTACATCATGTGGTGCTGGACAATCATCTGGTTCTGGTACCGGTTCTTTGGCGGTACAATTTGCAATATCAGGAAAATTACATACTTCATTCAATGTATCCCAATGGAAATCCGGTGCGCATCTCGTTGGAATTGTTTCACCATCAAAACATATATAAAATCTTGAGATTGAAAAACAAACCATATTATAAATCATATAAAATACATTTACTATATATTAATTTACTTAATTCACAACTTACAATTCACAATCAACATCACTAGGAATGAACACAATATTTTCAGGATCATTTTCTGGTGGACAAACATTCAATTCACATTCGGCTCGTTCCGGTAATGTACATTGCAAATTTCTCTGATCAAAATGTAATCCTTTGGCACACG
The DNA here is from genome assembly GCA_958336335.1 of Dilophus febrilis. Classification (NCBI taxonomy): domain Eukaryota; kingdom Metazoa; phylum Arthropoda; class Insecta; order Diptera; family Bibionidae; genus Dilophus; species Dilophus febrilis. Next base: position 19,493,188 of record OY284472.1, on the reverse strand, counting down.
ATCGTAAAACTGGTACGCCACCAAAGCATATGAAGTATTCATCACAACTTTGATTACTTGCTAGAAAATAAAGACCATCGGCACCCGGACAAACGTAATCATCTTCTTCCGGGCATTTTGCATCATTTGAATCACAGTGCAATGTTTCCGTATTAAACCATTGACCTGGCGGACATACTGTTGGTATTGCCGATCCATCAATACAACGAAAGAATCCATCACATTGTGCGGGGTTATCTACGGCCGTATTATTTTCTGCATTTCTACATGGTCCATTGTTATTGCATTGATGATTTCCACATCCGGTACGGTGATGATTATTAGCCAAAACTGTGGCCGATAATGCAACAGCAAAAGTGATCACAAATAAAAAATAATCTATTTGTATATATATATATAAATACGTATAAAAAATAATAAATCAAAAAGGGAAAAATAAAAAAGGATTAAAAATTATAAATTTCTATTTAAATCATCCTTTTGGATAACTAATTATTGTTATTAGTATTTATTACGATATAATTTCTATATACTTACACTTCATTAAAATTTTGTATACTGTTAACAATAATTGAGATACACATGCGAATACAGTATGAAATTCAAAAACGGCTCTTTTTCATTATTTATATTTGTCGAATAAATTTGTTAATTATTAATTAAATGATAATTAATATTGACATTGCTAATACTTACCAAGATTTATTTCGGCGATATGAGCTTTTATTTTATTTTTAATTCAATTAAATTGCAATAATATTCTAATCGTTTTGTTTCATGAAACACACATAAAAATAATAGTAGTAGTAAATAGATTAACGAAAAAGTTAAGAAACTAATTACAAATTTTACAAAAAATTATAACAAATAATGATATCTATCCTCTGCTATATATCATATATCTATATTAGAAATTAATTTACATACAAAATTAATATATGTTTTATATAATTATATTATTAATCAGAAATTATATATGTATTATTATTTATATGTACATAAAATATAATTTTCATAGCAATACAAAAATATACTATATTTATTGTAAATGCCAACAAAAAAATGATTTACAAAAGGATAAATTAAATCGTAACATTAAATCGCAAAATATTAAACAAAATAAACATTTAATTAAAGAATTTGTTTTTTTTTATTTAATAATAATTAATTTTATTTAAAAATCGAATATTCAAAAAAAAAATCAATTTCAATAATGGTCTATTCAAAATTGTGACGAACGAACGAAAACAACGATGACGACGACGACGACGATGTTAACAAATCGCTTATAAAGATCTTCGATATATCTAACTATTATATGTTATTGCGATGCATGAGGAAATTCGCAATTTTAAATATAATATATGCGAAAATATTTTATCTTTAATATTCATGTACAATTGAATTAATTTGTGATTTAATTTAAAATTTATAGGCGCCTATATTTTATCATATTATATGTTATTTTTTATATGGTAGACTACCAAAAAATTGTTATGTTTTCCTAATCAATACGAGCGGTCGATTCAATTTAAGGAAATTCAATTCATACTTTCCTTTATTATATATATATATATATATTAATCAAATATTATAATAACACACGCTTAAATTCGTAAAATAATTAGTGAAATAGTTATGTTTTAAACAATTAATGAGGCCCCATATACATATATACGCATATATAAAACAGATAGATAATAATTAAGAAGATTGCTTCGAGTTGATTATAATGAACCAATATATTTATATGTGATCATCACACGGAGTTTTCACAATAACAATTTATAATTGGTTTTGTTTATTCTATACATATATTACGTGTAGGAATTAAAAATGCGGATTTAGATAACAGATGGCGCAATTAGCGTTGAGTGTTTCTTTTTGTCTGTCATTAGGCTATAAATTTCAGTATATGTCATTTCATTGAAGTGTAAACAACAAAGCTTTTTTTTGCTTCGAATATGTCGAAACACATGCCTGAAGAAGTTGTTTTGGGGGGAAGTTTAATAACTTTCTTTAATTTGAAGAAAACCGCTGCTGAAATTTATCGTTTGTTGGTTGACATGCTCCAGCTCAAGCAACTTGTGAACGATAGTTTATACGCTTCCGAAATGGTGATTTTGACTTGGATGACAAAGAACGGCCAGGTCGGCCAAAAAAATTTGAAGACGAAGAATTGCAAGCGTTATTGGATGAAAATTCGTGTAGAACGCAACATGAACTTGCAATGGCGTTGAATGTCGACCAAACAACCATTGGCAAACGTTTACATTTTGTTATACAAATAAATGCCATTTTCAAGCTAAAAAATCCGCATTATTAATCCTACACCTTATATATATCTATATATAATATACATTATATATAGAAATTGTTGTTGAATATATAGATCAGAATCATTCTTTTAAGAATCACCCAATAACATTGCATATAGTGCATGATACACACATGAGGTATGAAGTTTTTTTTTAATAAAGGGTGATTTTTTAAAAGCTATAGGCAAGTTTTTCAACAAAAAAACACATACAATTCAGAAAAATGCATGAAATCTTTATTTTAATCGATAGTACGGTCGATAAAATTTAATGTTTGAAGATTATTTCATGCAAATGTTGACCTTGACTGCGCCTCAAATGGCGCGAAATTTAGTCACATTTGGTGCGAAATTCCCAATAGTCCGAATAGCCGCTTCAGTGGGTCGATTATACTGACAATAAAATGGAAGAAGCGCGCGATGAACTTTCTTAACAGAGCACGTATTTTGATAATAAAATTCAATAATTTGCAAGCGTTGTTCGTTTGTAAGACGATTCATGGTGAAATTGATTTTTACGATTTCAATATGCTATGATTATGCGACCATATGTGGTGTAATTATTATGCTTACTTAAAATTCTTAACCAATGTTTGGGACTCGTGATTATGCTCACTTAAAATTCTTACACAATGTTTGAGACTCGTGAATCCTACTGGACATAAAAGAAATAAAAATAAATACATAAGTGCTGGTTTATGCCGTAAGCGATATCTATTCCGGAAAGGTTATGGAAACAAAAATAATCGACATATACACCCATCTCCAAATTCGAATGAGAATTTTTGAAATGAAAAACCAAATCGGAAAAGATACATTTTTTCGTTACATAAACATTTTGGGCTAAAATATAACCGTAAAAAATGCCAATCGTGATAAGATGGTTATTTTTATGATTGTTAAATTTAGAATTAATTAAATTATTAAAGTAATTTTTTTAAAATAAATATTTTCAGGTTATGTTTCGATTAATATTTGCAATGGACATAAGCACTCATTCATAACCATTCCGGAATGGTTATTGTTTACGGGATAAACCAGTACAGATTTGCAAATATTTTCCTCTGCTGTTGGTAAATTTAGGAAATCCTTCTGTTGTTGGTACGCTAAAACCAATTGTCGTTTATAATGGTAAAATTATAATAGCCGTATACAAATTAAATGTATGCGAATACTTCCGATACGAAATTAGCAGAAAACAGCTGAAAAAAAATGTTTCAATTCATCCGCCATTTATCTAAAATTCGATGGAACATTTTTATTTTATTGATAATCCCATAAGGCATATGTTTCTTTTGAAATCATATAAATCATATAAATCAAATTTAAAAAAATATAATTTTTGTGGAACATCATGAATTCTCGAACGGGTTTATTTATTGACTGCGTACATATTGATGCGATTATTTAATTATTGTTAATAGATCACAATTTATTGATGCGCCCGCCAATCGTTGATTTTTCGCATATAATTCAACAATAGCCGCAATAATTAGGATATACGAATAGGATATCATCAATCGACTGAAAAAGATTTTGAAAGCATTTAGGATTCATATATACCATTTAGTTATAACAATCAATATAGTTATATTTAAATATAGAATGATAGATAGTATATAGTAGATATACAATAAGAAGATTAGTGTTTTTATTAAAATTATTTATTTATTTTTTTATTATAATTTCATTTTCATTAAAAAAATTATTTGGTATTTTTACAATTTACTAAACTTGAATCATCACAACGATTATTGTTTATATCGAAGGCTAAACCAGGTGCACATTTAACTGATGCCGAAATACCTGAAGCACATACATAATAAGAATTACAATCATTTGGATTTGTCATTGTTTCGAAAGCAACATCAGCGGAACACTCTTGATTTGCTTGTGATAATAATGTAATTGAATTTCCATGTTTATCCAAATGGCATTCTACGTTTTCTTTAAAATCGCACCATTCAAGTATTGGATCATAATATAAATTATCGGAACATGTCATATGAATTAATTCTCCATTTGAACAAATGTAATAGTTAACACAAGATTTAGGATCTTTGTGTAAGAATAGTCCATCATCATTTTGGCATGAGAATGAAGGTGGTGGTGGTCCAGGATTACCATCGAGGTGACACGTAACATTTTCAGCAAAATCACACCATTCATTGACCGGATCGAATAATAAACCAGGAGCACATTCTTGTAAAATCGGTTCGCCTCCGGAACATATGAAATATTGTTCACAATTATCCGGATGTTTGATTGCATAAAATCCGTCTTCAGATGGACATTCGATTTCATCACTATCTGTACCATTTACATGACATTCAACATTGTCAGCTACATCACACCACAAATTAACACTATCGAATAATAAACCAGGTGCACATGATAATAATCCCGATTCACCATCCAAACATACGAAATAGTATTCGCAAGAGTTTGGATGTTTTATTGTATGGAAACCTTCTGCCGAAGGGCATTCAACTTCATGTGGTTCTGGACAATCACTCTCTTCCGATGAGTCACTTCCGGAATTCGCCGTCGAATCACCGGAATCGTCACCATTCGAAGTATCACCATCACCACCAGCATCACAATCTACATTTTCGGGTATATCACACCATAAATTCTTTGGATCAAATAATAAACCAGGAGCACATGAGAATAATATATCTTCACCGGCATAACAAATAAAGAAATGTTTACAACTCTTTGGATGCTTGAATATGTGTAAACCGTCTTCGGGGCATTCTTTTTCCAATGGTGGCGGACAATCTTCTTCGGAATTCTCCTCTTCGCTGGAACTCGTGCTATTATCATTCGCATGTGGACAATCTACATTTTCGGGAACATCACACCATTGTGCAATTGGATCAAACCATAAACCTGGTGCACATGGCCGCACAATTGAAATACCATCAATACAAAAGAAGAAATGTTCACAACTCTTTGGATGTTCAACCATTGAGAATCCTTCATCTGATGGACATTCCGTTTCATGTGGTTCTGGACATGGTTCTTCGGTTGGCGGTGGACCTGGTGGAATATCCTCTTCACTGGAATGATCCAAATGACATCTTACATTATCCTTACGATCACACCATTGACGAATGGGATCAAACCATTGTCCAAATGCACACGGGATAAGTGTTGATATTCCATTTTTACACATAAAGAACCATTCACAACTGTTTGGATGTTTTATACAATAAAATCCATCATCTGATGGACAATCAATTTCATGTGGTTCCGGAATTGGACGAGGTGTTGTCTCTTCGCTCGATTCATCATCCGAGCCCGATGAACTTCCACCTGAGCTGTCCGATGAATCATCCGAACCGGAATTGCTACCTGAATCAGAGTCATCACAAGAATCGCTATCGTCACCGCTTTTTGAACTGTCTGACGAATCATCTGAACCTGAATTGCTACCTGAATCGGATTCATCACAAGAATCGCTATCGTCACCGCTTTTGGAACTGTCTGATGAATCATCTGAACCTGAATTGCTACCTGAATCGGAATCATCACAAGAATCGCTATCATCACCACTTTTTGAACTGTCTGATGAATCATCTGAACCGGAATTGCTACCTGAATTGGAATCCTCACTGGAACTGGTGCTGTTATCATTTGCATGTGGACAATCTACATTTTCCGGAATGTCACACCATTGTGCAATTGGATCAAACCATAAACCGGGTGCACATGGTCGAACAATCGAAATACCATCAATACAAAAGAAGAAATGTTCACAACTCTTTGGATGTTCAACCATTGAAAATCCTTCATCTGATGGGCAATCAGTTTCATGTGGTTCTGGACATGGTTCTTCGGTTGGCGGTGGACCTACTGGAATGTCTTCTTCACTGGAATGATCCAAATGACATCTTACATTATCCTTACGATCACACCATTGACGAATGGGATCAAACCATTGTCCAAATGCACACGGGATAAGTGTTGATATTCCATTTTTACACATAAAGAACCATTCACAACTGTTTGGATGTTTTATACAATAAAATCCATCATCTGATGGACAATCAATTTCATGTGGCTCCGGAATTGGACGAGGTGTTGTCTCTTCACTCGATTCATCGTCTGAACCCGATGAACTTCCACCTGAGCTGTCCGATGAATCATCTGAACCGGAATTGCTACCTGAATCGGAATCCTCACTGGAACTGGTGCTGTTATCGTTCGCATGTGGACAATCTACATTTTCGCGAACATCACACCATTGTGCAATTGGATCAAACCATAAACCGGGTGCACATGGGCGAACAATCGAAATACCATCAATACAAAAGAAGAAATGTTCACAACTCTTTGGATGTTCAACCATTGAAAATCCTTCATCTGATGGGCAATCAGTTTCATGTGGTTCTGGACATGGTTCTTCGGTTGGCGGTGGACCTGGTGGAATATCCTCTTCACTGGAATGATCCAAATGACATCTTACATTATCCTTACGATCACACCATTGACGAATGGGATCAAACCATTGTCCAAATGCACACGGGATAAGTGTTGATATTCCATTTTTACACATAAAGAACCATTCACAACTGTTTGGATGTTTTATACAATAAAATCCATCATCTGATGGACAATCAATTTCATGTGGTTCCGGAATTGGACGTTCAGTTGTGTCTTCTTCACTCTCTTCACTTGAAGATGTACTATTTCCTGCATCACACTGTACATTCTCTTCAAAGTCACACCATTCATTTTCGGGATCAAATTGAAGATTATTGGCACATCGCATAAGCCGATATTCACCGTTTGTGCACACAAAGTAATGTTTACAACTGTATGGATGTGGGAAGAAATGTAAACCATCCTTTGGGCATTCCACTTCATGTGGTGCTGGACAGTCGTCTGGTTCGGGTTCCGCCTCTTTAGCCGTACAATTTGCAAGATCCGGGAAATTACATACTTCATTCTCAATATCCCAATGGAAATCGGGTGCGCATCGTTGTGGAATCGTTTCACCATCAAAACATATATAATATCTTTAGATTAGAACAAAAAAAAATGAAAAATATTCAAATAAAAAATCACATAAAGTATACCCGCATAATCTTACAATTCACAATCGACTTCACTCGGAATAAATACAATATTCCATGGATCATTCTCCTCCGGGCATATATTTAATTTACATTCGGCTCGTTCCGGTAATGTACAGAATAAATTTCTTGGATCAAAGTGTAATCCTTTGGCACACGACCGTAATACTGGCACTCCACCAAAACACATTATATATTCATCACAATTTTGTTCACTGGGAAAGAAATAAACGCCATCATCGTCAGGGCATTCAAAATCTTCGTCTTCCGGACATTTTGCATCATTTGAATCGCAATGCGATGTTTCCGGATTAAACCATTGTCCTGGCGGACATGTACCCGGTATCGCCGATCCATCTAGACAATGAAAGAATCCATCACATTGTGCAGGATTATCTACGGCCGTATTATTTTCCGCATCTCGACACGGTGCATTATTATTACATTGATGATTTCCACATCCTGTACGATGTTTAGCACCACAAGCAATTGTTATTATAGCCACAACAATGGCTAATATAAAACGATCTGAAAGATGTACACAATAATTGAAATTTTTTTTTTTGCAAAAATAAAAACAAAATTAACTATAAAATAATAATTAATAGAATAAAAAAAATTAATTACACTGCATAACAAGCTTTCTATATTTCAATATACTCTAATTTAAACGGTATACAAATTCAAACTAAACGTAAATTTATTCGGGCACTCTTATTAATATTTATAATACCATTCCAAATTATCACATTGGAAAATCATTATACATATATTTATGTAATTGATAAACCTTTATTATATATTTTCCGAATAAATAATGCCTGCCTGGTCCTATCTCTTTCGTTGTTGTTATTTAATATATTATATAGATAGAACATATATGTATATAGAATTTTTTTTATATAAAATATAAGATTGCAAAAATTAAATATACTGCAAATTAATCGAGGTGATTAAATATCAATTTAAAATGTTTTTTTGTTATAAATTTTACAAATAAATATAATAACATTTTAACATGATCATTAAAATTCGAACATTTATTTGTTTTTTTTTTAATTATATATTGTGATATTTTTATATATATATTTTATAGGCATATTGCTAAAAGTTTTTTTTTTATATTTGATATTCATTTTAGATGGCATATATAAAACAAATTTTTTATACAAATTATAGTGTAAATAAATATAATTGTGTCGCCAAAATGAAAATTTATCTAAAAACAGCATTTATTCATGTTTTCTCTGTTGTTTTACATGTCTCAAATTTTTTAATTACTTTTTACACTATATGAATTTTTTATATTTACCATAATTGCTATATGATTATTGTATATAATACCATTTATATATTTGATAAATATAAATTCACAACACACTTACAACAAAATCTTTAAATTATTAATTGCCTTATCGTAAATTTTTTTTTATATTTGTATAGTTGCGCGTTTACGTTTATTATATATGGAAATATTATTTATACAATGAATATTGAGGAAATTGAAAATTATTATCATAAATTGTTATATTAAGAAATTTTCATTCATTTAATTTGATTTGCACAAATAGGACATTTGCAAAATATTTTTAATGCATTTGTTCAGACAAACAGAAAAATAAATTATATCACATACGTTTTTGTTATTTTTTTTTTTTAATTGTTTTATTTTCTAAATCACTTTTCATTAAAGCTTCATTTTTATTTGTGCAATTTTATTATAATTATAATATTATTTTTATTTCCCATGACCAAATTTCTGATCGGTGATTTCAAAATATATATAGTATCTCTCTCTATATAATTATTTTGCATCTACTAAAAATTGACTCATTTCCTTTTAAAAATAAAAATACATCAAATTTTATTTTATACATTTTTGTGTATATATGCATATATGCAATTGCAACAATTTGTTATCACATCATTAAATTTATTCGTCGCTTTTTATTGATTCATATTACATTTTGACATATATTGACATTGATTCAATCTGTGATTCAACTAAATATTTTAAAAACAAGCATTTTGATAGTATTTCATTTGTATTGTTTCGCAAATAAACGTTTCCTTAGCACTTTGAAATTTCCGGTTTTTCTGCTCGTTTTTTGTTGTTTTTTTTCTAAATCATATAATAATCAAAATCGATCTTGAATTGGGTTTTGAATATTATTTGTGACTTTTATGATAGGATAGGATTTCTTGTATAATTTCCGGCATCATATATATCAATATATCAATACAATTCCATCAATACTATTTTATTAAAATTTCACATTTACAAATCATTAGAATATGATTTTTACCAATTAAGTTTTAAAAAAATTATTTTTATACTGTTAGGGTAAATTAAAAATCTCATAACTTGGAATGCGTTGAGTGAGAATAACGTTCAGAGATGCATTCGATAGATTAAATTCTCTAAAATCTTCCCGTACGAAACCAATAGAGATGTAGAACAAAATCAATGTTAAAAATATAAAAATGCGACAAATGACCAATTTATCCATACTTTTTGCATAGAGACTCTTAATATTATCGTAATTATGAAAAATTCAGTTTATTTTACATAAGATTCAAGATATTTATCATTTTATGGAAATGTCACATTTAAAAATTGAAATGATAGAGCTAGATTTTTATTAATTATAGTTTTAAAAAATTATTTTTATTCTATTAGGGGTATAGTAAAAATCTCATAACTTAGAAATCCCTTGAGTTAGAATAACGTTCAGAGATGCATTCCATAGATAATGAAATTCTCTAAATTTGCCCATTGGAAGAACCAATTGTATAGAGAAAAATCTAAAGATGTGAAAAATTGTCAATTTATCCATACTTTTGGCATAGAAATCCCTTCATATTATTGTAAAATTCTAGTTATTTTACTTAAGATTCACCCTTAAAATCAATATCATTTTGTGGAAATTTCACTCTTAAAAATTGAAATCATTAGTGATTGATTTTTATGAATTACACCTACAATTTTTTTAAAGATTTAAGAGTTGGCATTGACGAGTCAATGGGGTTGTAGAACAAATTCAGTGGTAAAAATCTAAAAATGTAAAAAATTGTTAAGTTATCCATACTTTTTGCATAGAGATCCCTGAACATTATTTTTACATTCGGAAAATTAGATTTATTTTATTTACGTTTCTCCCCTAAAATTAACACTATTTTATGGAAATTTCACTCCTGAAAATTGAAATGATTAGAGATTGATTTTTAACAATTTTTACCATTTAAAAAAAATGATTTTTTTGTTAAGTAAGGTGTTGTAATTTTTTACATATGTATTTTCCATGTATATTTTAATTGATTTATTATAATTAAAGGATTTTAGGCCTACGAATAGTTATAATTATGAGTTGTTTAACAGTTTTATTTTTTACCGAACCATAATACACAGATCTTTTAACTTTATTATTTGATTAAAAATTCATTTTAACTTAATTTTGTTTTGTATTTGTTAATATTTATTTCATTTAAACAACATATAATGAATTTTCTAGAAATACTTCATAAAAAAAAACTACCCCTTCGGTGATGTGGAAATGGTTTTTGCTTTTTAGGAAAGTGGTAATTCATAATTTTATAAAACAGAGTACATAAAAATAGCCAGAAGCAGGATTATTCGTTGTGGTCCATATAAATCTATTACTAATATCCTATTACTCTATTCCTATTAATAATCCTTTTAAAAACATATACAACATAAATTTTTATTATTGATTACATATTATTAATTTTTATTTATTTCATTTTTTTTTGTATTATAATATATATAATTTTAAATTCAATTTTATTTATTAATTATATATCTATTTAATTATATATCTATATTAAAAAGAATAAATTAATTTTTTACTCCAATAATTAAAAGTAAAATAATAATAAAATTTCAGAAAATGAAAATAAAAAATTCATTTATAATTTTTTAAACCTTCATATAATTCAAATAATATTAATCATAAATTTATTTAATTAATCCTAATAATATTTTATATAAACAAAAATTTTTTTTTAAGATGAATGCAATTTTTAATTTGAATTTTATTTTATTTTGAATTAATTGGTTAGTTTTTTAATCACTAATTATATAATATATTTTGTGATACGCGGATAAAAAAGATATTATTGCGATTATTTATTTTCTTAATTCTAAATTTAATTAATTATTTTATCATATGATGGTGGTGGTGATGATGATAATGATGTTGATGAAGATCGTGAATCTTCTGTTTGAAATTGTTTGGAATTTTCTGGTAATAAAATGGCAATATGATAAGGTGGTGGTGGTCCGGTGATACTGACGCCGCCGACAGCAGCAACAGCAGCAGCAGCTGTTTCAATGTTATTAGTATTATAATTAATATTAATAGTACTATTATTATTATTATTGTTATTGTTATTATTATTATTAATTCTTGACGAATCTACGGTTGTTGGACTCTGCAAAATAATTATTTTTTTTCTATTTTCATTATAACAGTACACATTTTTTTTTAATAAATTAAAAATCACATATAAGATATAACCGGTTAAGTACACATATATACAATATATTTTTGTAAAACATATATATTATAATACTTTCGAATGATTTTTTTTATCTAATTATATAATTTTCTTTTCTTTTTTTTTATAATAATAACATTAAAATATAGTATGTATAAATATATATAATTATTGTAACAAAAAACGATTTATAGAGATATAGTTAAATTGTATAATAAAATTATAAAGGTAAAAAAATTCAATTAAAAAAAAATTATAATCAAATATACACACATTTTTTAAAATTTATTGGCTTAAGCGGTTATATTTTGTGTACGATAAAAATGGTTTTAAATGTACTTGAGGTGCTATAATTTGATGGTCTGAATGTGATAAAATCATATTATTGTGTAATTCATTTGTTGTTTGGATTATTTGTAATTTACGTGGACGACGACAATATGATAAAATACAAGCAGCTAGGAAAAATGTTGCCGAAATCGCACAGAAAATTAATACTTCCATTCCGGTACCTTGAATGACTGCGTGTGTTTGATAAAAAAACAATTAACAAACAAAAAAAAAAATAAATGATTATAAATGGATTAATAAAAAGTTAATATTAAATTAAACAATATGGGGTATAATTAATAATTATATTACAATAAATTAGAGGATGCTTTTATTTATTGAAAATAATTCCAAAACAAAAATCTATACCTAAAATTGAGCATCCCAAAATCGTTTAGCATTTATTAATTGCGTTTATTTCGATTACCAGGAGTAGGTATAATAGTAGAAAGGAGTAGTTTTTTTCTACTCCGAACTACAGATGCGAGCCTGACCATACCAAAGAATAGAAATCGTTGCTATTCATTTTATTATGTAAGGGTTCATAACACATAGGAGTAAAAACATCATAACTTGGGAACCCGTTGAGTTAGAATAATGTTCAGGTATTCGATAGATAATTAAATTCCCTAAAAACGATTAAATGGGTTGGTATAACAAATTCTATAGTCTAACATCTTTAAACGTAACAAAAATTATCAATGTAAGCATTTTAAGCCTACTCTTTTGCATGGATACCGAAATATTATTATGGAAAATATTATTGTAGATTCGAAAAATTCAATTTATTTTCATTAAAATTCACCTTTAAAATGAATACACAATTATATTTAAATTTCAAAATTGAAATAATTAGAGATTGATTTTTATAAATTAGAGTTTAAAATGATTTGTTTATTAGAAAGGGGCCATCTTTTCATAACTTGAACAGGACGTAAAAATATCCAACAACGGGCCTACCTATAGTACGGTGTAGTTCGGCGTTGAAATATCTATTCTTTTCTACTCTTATAACCATTGTTACCTATACTCTTACCAACTCCTGATAATCGAATGGAACGCAACTATATTGTAATATATTTTATTCCTATATTGACATTAAAATAAAACAATAATTTTATATATATATATATATACCTGAAACAAATACTGTAGCCAATGCTAACGATGCCCACATACCACATTTTAAATGATTTGGAAGTAATTGTGATTCTTGATGAATTGGTGGCTGTTGTTCATTTTGTGTCGTTGATTGAATTACTGGCGGTTCTGAGTGAGATTGTGTTGTTGATCGTGGTTGTTCTATAATACCTTGTATGGACGATTGTTGTAAGCGTGATTGAACATCATCGATTCCAAGTGCACCTTGTTCTAAATTCGATGAATTTTCTCTATATTTATAAAATTATATATCATAAAAATATATAAATGGATTGATTTAAAATGAATTTTTTATTTATCATTTATTATTACAATTGTGATACTCCAATGATTGGATGACATTCAACGGTTAATTGTTGATGTATTAAATGATTATTATTATATTGTTGATTTCGTTGTTGTTGTTGGAGTTGCAATTGGTGCTGCAATTGCTGGTGAATTTGCAATTGCTGTTGTTGTAATTCAATTTGATTATTATTATTATTATTATTATTCAGTAAATGACTTATATTGGTATTATTTTGTTGTTGATGAACGACCGGTTGTTGTGGATGTTGATGTTGATGTTGTTGTTGATGTTGATGTTGATGTTGTTGTTGATGATTATGGTGATGATGATGGTGATGAGGATGCTGCTGATGTGTATGATATTGATGATGATTATGATTGTGATTGTGATTGTGATGTTGATTTGGTTGTTGTTGTTGTTGTTGTTGTTGTTGTTGATATTGATTGGGATTGGAATGATATTGTTGATGATATTGACCAGTTGATTGACCAGAATTATTGGTATTTAAGTGATAATTATTATTATTATTATTATTATTATTATTATTATTATTATTATTATTATTATTATTATTATTATTATTATTATTATTATTATTATTATTATTATTATTATTATTATTATTATTATTATTATTATTATTATTATTATTTATATTATTATTATTATTATTATTATTATTATTATTATTATTATTATTATTATTATTATTATTATTATTATTATTATTATTATTATTTAAAGTTGCATTATTATTAATGGTAGTAGCAGTAGTTGAATGTCGATTTCCATATGTTCGATTATTACAATCAACCGATTGAAATCTATGTATTGGTGTAACCATTGATTTTCCACCAATGCGACGTGGATAGTGACCAAAACCTAAACCGTTACCGGATAATGATGCGGCTACACGAGATCTTCCAAAACCACAAGCTTGTGATCGTTTATCGATCCAAAAATGCATTACGTGTTTCGAAATTATAGGCTATATATATGCAATTGAAATTGTTTGTAGATCTTGATATATAAATTCAAAAATTTTCAATATTTGCGTTTAAACTCGTTTATCTGTATACATTTATATAAATAGAAATCGGTTAATTATAAAATACTATATAAATTCTATTTTTTACATTATATTGTCAATTAACAAATAACTATAAGAGTTTTATAGGACATACTTAAAGAATTAAAAGCATTAAAATTGGTATGATGGATTAAAATTAAATTTTTCCACTCAAGAAACACAATCAAATTTGCCGATAATTAATCCACAAATAAACGACAATCCAATGTATCCCAATGTTTTTCTAGGGTAGGCGTTTTTAATAACCGAAGAATATTAGAATATTTAAAAATATTATTCGGTCGGTAGTCATTAATGAAAAGTATAAATAAAATGGAACACAGGTGATTACACCAGAGCAAGCTTCAATTGGTGTAGTACAACTAGTATAGTATCATTTATTGAATATAAAATAGTTAAATTGAACGGATGAGTGCTGACGAATGGGAGGAAATAGCGTGGACGTTGTAAATGGTTGCAAATATCTTGGAGTGGAGGTGCCGGATGGTGTATCGTGGAAGCGTCATATAGTAAAGAAAGTAATGAAGGCAAAATCGGGCGTGGGTCCATTATGGGGAGGAATATTGAGTAGAAGGGATATATGTATGTACGCGAAATTAAAAGTGATCGATAGTGTATGTAGAAGTGTGGTTAGTTATGGATGTCAGGTATGGAGGGTGAGTAGGTATGAGGAAATTGACGGATTTTAAAAATATGTAATAAAAAGAAGTTTGGGGGTGAATAGTAATATGAGGGATTCCATATTATATTTCGAATTGGGCAAGATGCCTATATGGTTATATTGCTTCACGTTGCATGTGAAATATGTAACGGGTGTGTTAGGTAAGGAGGAAAATAGATTGACACTTAAAACATTATGGGAAATGGTGAGAAAGAATGTAGGGTGGATAAGAGTATGGAAGGAAAAAGTGGTAGAATGTGAAATGGAATGGGATTGGGAGTCACGGGGTGTGGAATATTTGAGGACTCGGACGGAAATGTTAGCGAGAAAGGTTGAAGATAAGTGGATGAAAGAATTGACGGTTGAAGGAAGAAGAGTAAAGTATGATTGGGTGTATTTGGATTTGGATTGGTTATGTGGTATGCACGAATATATAAGAGGTGATTTGTTATTTGAAGAGATGTGGGTGATATTGAGGACAAGGGGTGATGTAATGGAACTAAATTCAAAGATATGGAGGTCGGAATAACAGATGATGTGTAATTTGGGGGTGCAGGAAATTATGTGGCACTTTGTGGGGGAATGTCCGATAATAGGGGATATAAGGGTAAAATGGATTGGGAGGGCGGAATTGACGAGGATAAATACAAAGGAGTTATTGTTGGGGAGGTTTTTAGGGGATAATGGGAGTATGGTGACTTGTAAGTGTGTAGCGCGGTTTTTGTTGGTTTTTATGGAAAAAGTAGGAATTTGATGGTGAGGGAATATAATGGATAGTAGAGGAGGTACGGCGATAGGATGTAGAGTGCAAGGTATTGGGGGATGAGATAGAAGAAAGAGTGGTGGGTTGGGAGAGGAGAGGTGTGGATGGCGAGGAAATTGGACTACGGGGTAACGGTCGAATGACCACACCGCTAAAGGAGTTTAAATATTTTTGGAAGTTTAGTTTAAGTTTAATATTAAGTGTTATATAAGAGAAAAATTGTTATTGAAATATAACCCAAGCATCATTTATATTGGCAGCTCCTTAGCTGGAACCCTATTTTGCTATTTTCCCGGTATAACTTAAAATGAGTCTAAGGCATCGACCAGGTTAGTACCTACCACTATGTTGGCGAATGATTTTTAGGCGCCTGGTATATACCTGGTTAGCACCAGTTACAGTACCCGCCATTATAAAAATTGGTTACAGGAAAACACCTGAAATGAACCGGGTACCAAGTTTTGAACTAAAAAACTGAGGGAATTTAGTAGAGAGAGAGAGAGAGTAAGAGAAAGATAAACATCTCCTTGGTTGAAACTCAAGAGTAAATATTTTCGAATTTGAACAAATTTACTTCGGCGAATTACACTACAAATAATTACAAAAATAAATTCTTTCAGATTATTCGTTTTATTATTATTATTTTTTTTATTCACATTTTCTGTCTATTTTTTGTTATTTTTGATTTTTTCCTAATTATTGAAACTATATATATTTTTTGAAATCTATATGATTTTGAAAATCTCCATCCAGGGAATCGAACGCCTTGTCTTCACCATGCAACAATGTAATATATTATGTCTGCCAAACTACCACATGTTAAAGTTATCGTTTATTTTCTATATTACTTTTTTAGAAAATTTGTTAGTGACATTCTTTAAAGAGTGTAATGATATTATTATTGCTCTCTATGAATATATCACAGTCACTATAAAGTTTTAAAATATTATCCCTGGCAACATATAATTCTCAATACTTTCATTTAGTTGTAACCGGCAGTTTATGTTACCATTAAGAGTGACATTAAAAATGACACTATAAAGTACCGGCCAAATTCTAGCAACATTCCTGGTACTATACCAACTACTTAAATTGGGACTATAAATTACACTTTAGTTTAGTCCCAATCGGTTGTTTCTGGTACTGTACCGGGCACTCAAAATTGTAATTCAAAGGTCCAATGAATGACATGTACCAATCGGACAGTTCCTGGAACTGTAGCAGGGAATAGTAAAGTCACTATATAATTCCGATAATTATATATTTTAACAAAAGTTGCTTACCGCTACAATACCAGTCAATAAATATGGAGTTAGCAATTTTAAAGAACCATTTTTATGGTAATAAATCATTTTTATGGTAATAGTAAATATGACATATTTTTTTTTAAATGTTATTTATTTTTAATATTATAATCTCGCTTTCTTCCAGACAATTTTTTTTTATAAAAATTATAAATACGAGAAAACACAAATATCAAAATGCGTACATATATCGATAAGAATATATTTTTTTATATTCTTCCATTCATTATTTTATTTAAATATACATTGCATTATGAAAAATGATTATTATAAGTACATATAATGATTTATAAATAAATATACATAATTATTATAAGTATATATAAAGTAATAAAACTTGATTTTTATATTTATATATATATTATTTTTTTTTAAATTATCTATTATAAGTGATTAATTTATTTATTTATATACATATAGTCTATTTTTGAAACTATGCACACACATAATAATATGTAATAACAATTATTCGTATATAACTATGTGATATAGTTTAGTTAAATTTTAGTATAGCGAGCAAGTGAATCTTTAAATATTTATTTTATATAAAATCAATAATACATTATAAAATATGGTATGCAATTTTAAATATTTAATATTACTAATATTATTAATATTTGAATATATTTAATTTATAATTGTTTAAAATATGCTATTTAATTATGGAATTTGTCTGCTGAAAGTACTTTAATAAATACTTTTTTTTTTATAAAATTGCTTATGCATCTAATTTTTTATGATTTTGTGTTGTGTGTTCTTAAGATAAATCAAAAAAGATTACAAAAAGAAAATGCTTTTTTATTATATAGTGCGGCAAAGTGATTATATCGATTATAGAACTATATAGTTAAATTATTTACAATTTAGAATTTATTAATTATAAATACATGGTTGGATAATAAACGCGAAACTATATTAAATAATAAAAAATATATAAAAGAGGTCAATAAAATTGGAATTTTTTTCGATTGATTTACTTGTGTGTTATTCAAATCAATAAGAATTTTGATAGCATCCTATAATATTCCTCAGTGGAAATTCCTCAGTGGTCCAAAAATTCATTTGGTAAAACTTTTTCCAAAAAAATAAAATACAAATACATAATAATCTAGGAAAATTCCTATAATAACTTTAACGATATAATTGACGATTCAATACAAAATACAAAAAAAAAAACCTATGCGTAGTCAAATACTTTACAGAGATAATTTAATACGCTTATAATGAATTATAAATTTACTGGCGATAACATTTTCAAAAACATTATAATTATTTAAAATAATTTAATAGAATTTTAATATATTTAATAACTTTTCCATATATACTTTTACTTTTTTTTTATTTAATATTACATATATTTAAATTAGAACTCGACTTAATAATATAATTTTAAATTAGTGCAATATCATTAGTTATTTTGTTATTTGTACAACAAAAACGTATTAATATTGTATTTAATGCGAGTGTAGGTCCATTTTATTATGTTATGTTTTATGTTATATCTATATCTATATCTCGCTCTGCTTTATATATATTCATTAATTTGTTCAGATTTATATTATAATATACGATTATTATTTTAAAACATAAGCTAGATTATCAGACAATAATAATATATATGGTATATATATGTATATGAAAACACCTACAACGTATAAATGAATTTACACATCTATATATATACAGTGACTCAAAGTAGTGGTTCAATGTTTGAAAATTTTCGTTTGAAGTTGTGTAATGAAATATACAAGTGAAATATCAAAATATTTTTTAAAATGATAATTTTTTTTTAAATTTCGTAATTATTTGTGAATACAAAAATAAAAATTTCAAAATTTCTACATTGGCTCAGTACTTTGGCCCTTTGGTGTGAAATATTTTTACAAATTGTTTTAAAAAGACTATGCATTACTTAAAAATATTGTTTATGTACACAAATTATAATTAGTTTTATGTTTTTAGGTCAGTATATTCTATAAAATTTAATAGTGTAAAGATAGAATCAAACTCATTAGCTAAGATACTCGAAAAACAATGTCAAATCCCTTCTAATGAAAGGATGTACCTACAGGATAATTGCAAGAATGGCATATTCGGTTATAATACTATAAATTGAGTACGATATAAAAGTAATATTGTCTGTGACAAAAGCAAAGGTAGTCCACCAAAAATATTTCTAAATAACAACAAGCTCCATTATGACAACGCATTAGAACTGGGCAGAGCGTAGATGCAATATAATTAAAATATTATTAGAAAACGGATGAGAACACACAAGTTACGGCTCTGACGGTTCTAAATTCATTAAAATCATGCGTAAGGGTATCGGGAAATAAAGGAAAACCCCATATCAAACCGAAAGACGTATGCGATCGCTTTATGAATATGCCAAAGGCTACACCGAATGGAATCTAGCGGGCTAGGAAAACATTGTATCAAGTGACGAATCAAAAAAAATAATATATTTTCATCCGACAGACGTAATTGGATTTGAAAAAAAAATAGCGAACCACTTACTATATGCAGGGGGTTCAGGGAACCAAAAAATTAGGAAGTGGTTCGGTTATGGTGGGAGCTGAGTGATCGGAAAAACACTCTGCAAATTCCATCGAATTGCGAGAAAATAGAATCCAAACACCCATATTTCCATTTAAAATGCAAAAATAATGGAAAGAATTAATTTGCTTGAGCCAACTGCACCTTTCAACATATTTCAACACCATGGTCACCTCAAACGTACCAACAAAATAACCATAAAAAGGTTTGAAAAAAATCCATATTGGTACTAAGGTGGTTTCCATCAAGTCTTGACATCAATACAATCGATGACGCCTGGAATTTGTTAAAAAAAACCGCAGGATTGTCTAAATGCTCCTATCAACAAGGACGAACTTTAGAGAAAAATTCTGTAAGTTTGGAACGACATATTGGATAAATATTTTCAAAATATATTTGATTCAATTCACCAAAGAATCAAGTCCTTGTATTAGGCAAAGGGAGTATATAGAAAAATTTAAAATAGATATATTAAAATAGAGCCAATGTAGAAATTTTGCAAAATTGTTAATAAAAAAGTGAATTAATAATTTTCGAAATTTTTATTTTTCCCAATTAATTAAGAAATTAAAAAAAAAAATATGATTTAAAAAATATTTTGATATTTCACACTTGTATATTCAACTTCAAACGAACATTTTCCAACATTGAACCAGTACTTTGAGTCACTGTATGTATATATAAATTACATTAAATTATTGATTGATGCCGAGCCTAATTAATTGATTTCATAACTTGCGCTCACGGGTTAACAAAAGTTTTCCGAGTGTTAACTTGATTCTGCCGGAGTACAACGAACCAAAAAAAAAAATCAAATAATCGAATATCTACAGGAAACTTTTATCTATCGTATTTCTATATAAAAATCTCGTCTCCATATCTTTTGCTCCAAAGAGCCGATTTTGGAAATTGTATAAAGAAACATATATAATCAAGTGTTAAAGTGCAATTTTTTCCGATGTTTTCTTCAACATCCCATTTAAAAACTTGTCAGAAATGGTTACGTTTCGATACGTGGTAGCCCTGAGATATATGTAGGTCTAGAATTTCACATAGGCAAAGATGTAAATCTTTATAAATAGTATTTATTTTCCGAATATCGTTAATTTGAAATATACGCTTGATGGGATAGCTTCCATAAATGGAAATAGAATATGTTTAGATGGGCATAAAAAGAAATCATATAAACACTCCATGATGATTTTAAATACAAATCTAAACTGGAAGATTTTAAAAACAATCATTATAATATATACTTTAACATAAAAAAAGGAGAAAAATCATTGACTAACCCCATAATCATTATATTTTTAAGATATAAAAACATATATAAAAATAAAATCAATATCTATGTGCTTGTGCATCTAATAAATCTATGTGCATTTTTACAAATAATAATAATAATGAAAATGTTTTTTATATATATATAAATAATATAAAATTTCTACTTTGCTTTTTTTTTTATTTATTGTATATTAAGTTGTTGTTGTTATTATTTTCTATAAATCATTTAGGAAAACTTACAATATATTTATAGAAAATCCTTCCAAATGAAAATTGCGATGCTGTTTGTTTGTTTTTTTTATATGATTGTTTTTTTATCGTTTTTCAATAAAATTCATTGATTGATAAATTTTTTTATGTTTGCATTTTAATCACATCGATTATTATTATATATTATTACTAAGATATTATGTAAAAAAATATTTTATATTATATTATGATGTTGTGAAATAATTTGCTATATACAGGTAAATAGCACGAAAAATTATCACTAAAATTATCATCCGCAGGCTTGCACAAAAAATTATCACTAAATATATGAAAAAAAAATCCCTCCCGATACATCAACCCAATTATAACGACGCCGTGACATAAATTTTGCAAAAATAAATATAAAATTATACAAGTATATATATAAGAAAATAAAAAAAATATAACGTATAAAATTCTATCTTAAATTATTGATTTTACTATAGGTGTTATAGAAACATATAGAAACAATAAAACCAGATACATTTTTAAAAGTATATTTTCATTAAAAATCTATTTTATTTCAATAAATTCCTCACAAAAACACACATTTATTATATAATTAATAATATAATTAATTAAAAAACAATAAACTAAAAAAACAAAATAAAACAAGCACACGCGTCTATATTATTTATTATGATACATTTTCGGATGTATCACTACACGCGTCTAAACTATAAATTGTGTATTTATTTATTATATATATATAGTATGTATATAGAAATTATATATGTTATTTATTTTTCCAAAATTTTCCATTAAAAGGATTTTTCTCTTTTGATTTTCCATTGAAATTTTGCCATATATTCACCTACACATTTATATTGTTTTATATATTCTTCTTTTAAATGGAATTTCTTTTATCCTTTTATTGTAATAATTTTTAAGACTCGCAATAAACTTATTATGCTTTTAATATAAATGCATTATTTGTTAATTTAATGCAATTTTTTAAAATTAAATATTTCCAAATTATTGATTCATTATTATTGCTCTTAAATATTTGAGTATGCGGCCATTGGGATTTATATGAATAAAAAATCTCCAATAAAAAGCGATAAAAAAAATCCCATTTTTTGCGCATCCATTATTGCGTATATGTCTGCAATTTCCGATATATTATTCCTCCGCAGATATTTTACATACAATTCATTTTCTTTTTCTATTCCTCATATATTTCCCATTTAAAATGGGTTTTCTTTAACTATACTATTATTTTTAAAATATATATGCATACCCAGCTATCCAGCCAATATCTTTGAAACCAATAGAGTTATCACTAATATGATGTGAACGGACCGCACTGGATTCAATTTGTCTACATTTTTATGTTAACCCCTTACTCTCCACTAACCAACCGTTATGTGCTTAATGGATATCAACTTTTGAAAATGAAATGTAAACCTATATTTTTTGTTCGCCTATTTTGAAGAGTCCCATTGGGAATCTTTTCACAAATGTGGAATTTTCCATCATATACAAAATGTGCGAAAACTCGCTAAATCTCTAAGAAAACATGTGTTGTGATGTATTAGAAAGTTGTTCTTTTACGATTTTCATCCTATGTAGATGACCTCTTAGATTATGTTGTTCGGTTAAATATCCGATCACTAGTCATAGTGTTTGTTTTTTTTAAGTTGAGAATTTGTTTCGTCAGCCCTTTCGAATACGCAGGAATAAAGATAAAGAAAGGAATAAAGAGTGTCTATAGCCATCGGTGTCATGGCAGTACTTCTGAGACTCCCCTAGCACCAGTGCTCTTAATCTTGCCTTAATCACCGTATTTTCCAAATCACAAAATGGTCTGAGTTGAATGTTTGGACGAACCGAGCTCTTTCTTGCGACAGCGCCTGGTCTTCGGCTGCCTGCCATTCCACTATGTCCAGGTATAAACATTAATGAGACGTTGTTTACCTCTGACACAGTCTTCAGTATATCCCTAGACGTAGTCGAGTACTACAGCTTCGAATCTATTTCTCGGGAGTTGGAGGCCATAAGTGCTTTTGCTGTTATATAGTATTTAGATCTGTTGGTGATTGTATGTCCCTATCCCTCTTATTTCTCTCATCCCGTAAAGCATTTGACTGATTTTTGTTCACGATGTGTATGCGCATTGCAGGCTTAGGCAATGCCTTGACACATTTGTCCACAGTAATACATATACCGCATTTCTGTTCTCTTTAGTGTTTTTAAATATATTGCTAAAGCTTTTTTCTCATGGTTACACAATAAACACGCATGTGCACATATAATGGACGTTGTTGTCACAGGTACATTAGGTTTTAGGTACACATACTGGGCATAAGTCAGATAGCGATATGGTGCACTTTAGGAGCACATATAGAACACATTATTGAATGCACGTAGTTGACAATTTACAGAAAACGGTGATCACTGGAATTCAATGAAAAAAAAGTGGGCACATGTGTACATATAATGGACGTCGTTTTTACAGGTACAGTAGGTACACATACTGGGCATAAGTCAGATAGCGATATGGTGCACTTTAGGAGCACATATAGAACACATATTGAAAACACTTTTCAGAAATTGTAGATAAGGAAAATTGCGCCCACTTATATTATATGTATAATAGCTAATATCGCGGGCGTAACGTTCCCAGATAAGACATATAATTTAAAAATTAACTTTTTCTTAAATAATTTTAAAATAATCAACAAAATTTAACGAAAAACTAAACAAAATTTAATTGAAAATCCATAATAAGAACAATTTTTCCATTTAATAAAATCAAATTTATATTCAAACAAACATATTGAAATTCATTTTCCAAACTCAAGATAAAAAATATATTATAATGTAATAGTATAAAAAAAATTGTAATAAAATGGAAGACAAAATTGTTGTACTGAATAAAAATCAATTATTTACACCCTTTCCATTTAGGTTTCTTTTAAAATTTTAGGGCACCCGCTTCAGAAAGTATTTAATTTCATTCATAATTTCTTCATCGGTATTTCGCTTACCAAGGAGCATGAATAAAAGTTCATGTAATCCATTTAAATTGATAAACGGTAATTTATCTTTCCTATATCTTTCATATAAATCCTCAGTCTTTAAGTTTTTACTTTTGCTGTCGGTGCTTGTTTTCCCGACCACGAAAATTTAATTAAAACACTGTAAGTCACTATACTACTGTGTCCAAATATGAGTAAGGGTACGTTTCGTGCACGTTGTAAATGGATCGTTGTAAATTTTTACTTGTATTTTGTTGTTGTTTTGCTTTCACAGATAGTGTAAAAAATACAACGGGTATGGTTGTATAGGTGGTTGTAAATTGAAATTTACAACCGATTTATATATTTGGTTTAATATTTTCGTTGTAAATTTTTATATTTTCTCAAATTTCAATAAATATTGAGAGAACAACAATTTTATTGCACTGTTTGCATTGAAATATTTTTCTCAACAACTTTTTTACTCACACGCACACAAATAATAAATTAAATTTACAACGATCCATTTACAACATGCACGAAACGTAAGCTAAGGCTTTTCAATTTAAACTTCCTTGGTTTATCTATTTGGACAAATGCTTTTATTTTTACGTTGGTAGTACTGTTATTGACATTGGTGACAAATTTTAGGTCAATTGGTTCATTGCTGTTGTAGTTACGTGTGTGTGTGTGTGAACAAAGAAAAGTTGTTTATTCGATTTGTTTATTTTTTGATAATGTCTGAAATTATTCAACAAAGAAGTGGTATTAAATTTTGTTCGCGAAATGAAATATCGGCCCCCAAAACGTTCAGAATGGTGCAGAAGGCCTTTGGTGGGAAGTCGATGTCAAGAGCAAGTGTTTTCGATTTGCACAAATTGTTCAAAGAAGGTAACAAACTCAAAGAATTGCTGCTGCAAAATCGTCGATTGACTACTAGAGAGCTTGCTGACGTTGTTGGAATTTCAAATGGGTCAGTCAACACCATTTTGAAAGACATTTTGTGCCTGAAAAAAGTCAATGTCGATTGGTGCCAAAAATACTCAATTTTTTCGAAAAACATCGTCGCATGGAAGTCTGTGAAACTATGCTTTCTGACTATCAGGATAATGAAAAGGACCACCGTATTCGCCAGATTTAGCTCCGTGTGACTTCTGGCTATTCAGCAAACTCAAAAGACCACTTCGAGGACACCATTTTGATTCGATTGAAGAGATAAAAGCCGAATCGAAGAGGGAACTGATGGCCATTCCGGAAGACGAGTATAAACAATGTTTTGAAAATAGTATATTGCATTATTCGTGACACCGATGTACTCAAATCGTTCTCAAATAACCACCTATAATTAGAATATAATAGTTATACAATTGTTATTAACTGACTCATTTAAAAAAAATACTTAAATACAGCATTCGTTTACCATTTGATTCTTATATTGGTTGTCTAATAAACTAGTATTGAATAACAAAAATTTCTTTGTAGAAGAAAATGGAAGCGTAGGTGATTTAAAATTTTCATCAATTTCTATTTCTTTACTATTTTTCAACCTATTATTTTGGTTAATAATGCTTTTACATAATTCAATTACGGTAAAATTTTGCTGTTTAATGACTCCCAAATCAATTTGTAAGCTTTCAATGTCCGATTTTTTATTATACATGTTTGCATGGATACTTTTTATTTGATTTTTGTTTTTGTTATTTAGGTCCGGGTTCGATGTAATATGTGAGCCCACAACTGATAAATCAACTAAATCGTTATGTTGAATGTTCGGTATTTTATTTAAAGTGTCTTGATGTTCATGACCTGATGTGATACTATCAATGAATAACGAGATATTTTGATCACTTGGCAGTGTATCGGATGTTTGTGAATGTGTGTCCGATAATATTTGCGATTCTTTAAGAATTTGATTGTGATGAATGGAGGGTATGATTTCAATATGAATCAGTTAATTTTTTGGAATTGGCATTTCTGAATCTGGGATTATGATCATAATTTGTCGTCTGGTTATCTGATTGAGATAGCACGGGATGTTTTCGTTTTTTATTTCTACTATATTGATATTCCGTTTCAGACTCCGTATTTTCAAACTTTGAAAGGTATTTTTCCTTTTGTAACGCATTAATGTATATGCTTCTGTAATAAAAGTATGTGCATTTATTAGGACGATGAAAAATAATTAAACCTGTAATTACTTACCAAATTCGTCTGAAATTATTCAAAAATTTTTAATCTGATGCCAATCTGCAATGTTAGGTATGTGTTGATCTTTGTTGTGCTTCTAAAGGGATTGTGTTTAATGATAGCCGAGACAATTTAGAAGTAAACTGACATATTTATTTATGACTTTGATAAACATAAAATACTTATTTAAAAATACTATATACAGGTTAATACTTAGGTTAATATATAATAATATAATTAAACAGGTATTACAAATGCACATGAACAATACAACATATAATTAATAATAATAATGATTTTCATGTATGTAACATCTCCCCCCTTTATTTTAACATCGATACTTCTGAGGAGGTTGACGTGCTCTTGTTGATCTTCTTACAGGCGAAATAGATGTTGAAATAGCAGGTCGTTGATTAACCCGACTGGATTGCCTGTTAACTTTGTTACCTGATTGTTACCAGTTTGAGAACTTTCGTTTCTCACCATTGGTGGTGTTAAATCAAATTCATCGAATACAATTCCCTGATCTGTTGAACCACTTGAAACATCTGGACATCGATCCTGCAATTGATTTGTGTGAGATCTGATAATTTTATATGTGCCCAATTTTATTTCATACATAACCGTACCCAATCTCTTCATAACTACTCCAAGAACCCAAGACCAATGATTCGTGGACTTATAACATTTCGCATAAATCAAATCATCAATTTTGAAAGTTCTAGCAATCGCCCCGTGTCTACGATTAAACTGTTCCCCCATTGAGGTGTTGTGGTTTTTTTGAATAATTTACGGTTTTAATAATAAATCCATGTTGGTTGAGATTTTTCGACCCAAAAATAATTCTGCTGGTGAACCATGGTTTTTATTGTTTGTGTTAGGCATTGCACGATAAGCCAATAAAAATTCTTGCAGGTTGTCAACATCGCTGCCGCAATTTTTATATTTAGCCAACCCCCTTTGGCTGTATCCACAAACCGTTCTGCCAATCCATTTGACTGCGGATGATATGGCGCAGTTGTGGAATGAC
Source organism: Dilophus febrilis (assembly GCA_958336335.1). Taxonomy (NCBI): domain Eukaryota; kingdom Metazoa; phylum Arthropoda; class Insecta; order Diptera; family Bibionidae; genus Dilophus; species Dilophus febrilis. Next base: position 19,465,408 of record OY284472.1, on the reverse strand, counting down.
GTATGCCCCTCAAAAGACAAAAATTTTTAAATCCCAAACTGGTAAATTGTGTACCATTGTCGGAAACTATCAATGGAGGTTGTCCAAATCTGGAGCAAGATTGTGCAACCAATGTTGTTATTGCCATCGATGAAATTGTTGTCGTTGGCAAAATTTCCGGATATCTTGAGAATGCATCTATTATAATAATGTAATATTTGCCATTCACAGGACCAGCTATGTCAATATGTACGCTTTCCATTGGACGTTCTGGAATGGACCACGATGATAATGTCGCCGTAATGTCAATGTCCAATAGCCCACGGTTGTCCAAATCTGGAGCAAGATTGTGCAACCAATGTTGTTATTGCTATCGATGAAATTGTTGTCGTTGGCAAAATTTCCGGATATCTTGCGAATGCATCTATTATAATAATGTAATATTTGCCATTCACAGGACCAGCTATGTCAATATGTACGCTTTCCATTGGACGTTCTGGAATGGACAACAACATTACACATTCCGTGGGCTATTGGACATTGAACAGCAGTTTTGACATGCTTTTGCGTGTAATTCGATGTCCTTATCAATTGACGGCCAGTACTCGTATCCTGTGGCTATTAATTTCATACGTTCAATACCCTGGTGACCCTTATGCATCTGTCTTAACACTCTGATTCTTATAACGCTTTTCCTTTGGCTCCGATGTTATCCGGAAAACGTTATACCCTTTTTTTTTTTTACTCCTATTTCCTTTCCCCGAGTTCCCTTAATAATAATTATTAACCAACTCTTTTTCTTTATTAAACTTTTATTTATAATATATACACTCGATACTCAATAAGTTTTTAACACTCTTAAATAACAATTTTTAAATAACATATTTTATTACAATAAAAATAATTATAAAACCATATTACTTCAATTTTTTAACACCTTAAAATATAACTTCTATTTTCTACGTTCTTCTACTTCATTCCACACATCACTTTTAATATACCTCCGATTGCAACCGCGTCCAATTTCACTCTCCTCTTTTTTTTTTTTTATCTACCATTTAATTTTTATCATATATACATAACAATTAAAACTATCACTACATATAAGCAACTATAACCTCTATATAAACTATATAACAAATATAACATTAACAATAATAACCCGTAAATCAAACGTTAACCAAAACTTACATTAATACAGGCAATCCCGACACTTTATAAACATACATTCAATTACAACACATTACGACTAATCGTTACATTACTCCCCTTCCCATACAAAAATATTTTTTTTTTATAGATTGCTCCTGCAATCCATCAATACAAAATATCTCACACACATAACACCTTAACACTGCACTATCACCCGAACAACAATAAACCAAACTAATCCACCTACATCCAAATTTACCGAACCATTCATAACGATCCACCAAAACCTCTCGCTTCTATACTACGCTATTCCGTTACTCCTTACTTCAACCACAACTCCCCACATAGCATCCTTTAACTAAACCCGAATGTGGAATTATGAACAATTAAGGTCATAACCGCTTCACCACTTCCATAACATGCCGTCGAGTCGTGAGAAATCTCCGGACCCGCACTACGATTTTCTATGAATTATAGCTCCATAACCGTCGACATGGCGCGCTAAAACAAAATGTTCTTCATTGTGATTCATCACTTTTCCAAGGCAAAGATATATCTTTGGCCCCGTATACATCATCATTACTATACTGACAATCACCATTGATTTCAACACCTACTAAAGAACATTTCTAATTACAACTTCCTTAAAACTATCTCTGCTTTTATTACTTTTTACTAATTTGATATACTTCCTATTTCATTACCTCGTTACTCACTATCACTTCTCTGTCCTTTTACTATATCACTCGCAACATCAGTACGTAATGGTTTAACCGCTACTTGATGTCCACCGATATTCTCGGCCTACTACGTCACTATACTTCCAAACTCTGTTCGGTAAACTCCTTACATCTCCCACATTCCTTACTAAATTAATGTAACCCTAATACAAAAAATAACACCATTACATAACACATACCTACTAATATTTCCATTACCTACCCCTTTTTCAAATCCTTAACGTGATAGTTTCCTACATTCCCGTGCTCGTCTTGTAAAACATACATAACATCTGATTTCTTTCCTACTACCTGTGCCCTTATATACTTCGGAAATAATTTCCTGGATTTAAACTCCGTCGCATCACTCCTACTAAACGATCTCCTATAAACTACATCTCCCACCATAAATTCCAAACGTCTCTTTCCTTTATCATACCCCTTTTTATTCCGCATATACGCCCTTTCCATTCGTCGCTGAACTTCTTCATACACATTTTCAAATTTATCCAAAAATTCCACCCAATTTCTTACAACTTCGTCCTCACTCTTCGCCTCACTACACTTATACAATTCGTATTCGTTCGATGCCGCTACGTATTCACGTCCAAAATTTAAATAATATGGAGTATACCCTGTAACATGGTTCACCGATGTCTTTAATGCTAAGTTAATAAAATTTAAATTCTCATCCCACTTCCGATGGTTATCTTTAACGTACGCTCTTAATGCTGCCCCAATTGTTTGGTTGGTTCGCTCAGTGTAATTCGCTTGTGGGTGATATAACCCCGTCCACCATACCTTTTGAATACCGTATTTTTCCATCAGCCTACCAAATTCACGACTTTTAAATTGTGTACCGTTGTCGGCTATAATAATCTGTGGCACACCATACTGCAAAAATACCTTATCTTCCATGAACTTAACAACCTTACCTGCGGTAGCCTCCCGTATTGCTTCTATCACCGGGAACTTGGTTACCCAATCACACGCTACAATCATATACTTGTTCTGCTTCGTTGACCTCGGCAATGGACCAACAATATCAACTGAAACCATCTGAAATGGCCTTGTAGCTACTCTGAATTTCCCCATTAACCCAGCACGCCTTTCCGTCGAATGTTTTATCGTTTTACATACCTCACATGACCTTACATAACTTTTGACATCCACATTATAACTTGGCCAAAAATACTTCTGTTGTACTCTATATAATGTGCGCTTTACGCCCATATGTGCCGCTGATGGACTATCATGACACTCGTATAATACTGCTTTCCGTTCTGATTCCGGTACTACCAATCGCCAATTATCCTCTCTCAATACCGCTTTCCGCGTCAACACTGGTTTAAACATTAACTTACCCTCTTGAATAATCCAATTGGGAAAGTCCTCTGGACGTAACGCCACTTTACTTAACATACTTAAATACCACCCATCCTCCGGCCGTACCTCAATCGAAACCACATCCACTTGATTAATCCGCGACAACGCGTCTGGTACTACGTTCATCACTCCCTTCCGATGGAAAACCTTATAATCAAATTGTGACAATCGTAACACCCACCTCGCTAATCTTCCCGATGGATTATCTTGCTTTAATAACCAAATGATGGAATAATGGTCCGTGTACAAATTAAATTCTACGCCTTCCACATATGGTCTAAATGTCTCCACTCCGAACAACACTGCTATTAGCTCCTTTTCGGTAGTCGAATAATTCTTCTCTGCACCACGGAATTTCCTACTCGCATACGCCACCGGTAACTCCTCTTCCCCTTGACATAACACCGCTCCTACTCCGTAATTCGATGCATCGCACTGTATGGAAAATTTTTCGTTAAAATTAGGCATCATTAAAATTGGACTGTTCACTAATGCCCACTTCAATATCCTAAATGCTGTCTCGGCCTCATCGTTCCACTTTATCATTTTTCCTTTGGTCTTACCCTTCAGCAACTCGCACAACGGCGCATTTATTGTGGCGAAATCCCTCACAAATCTCCGATACCAGGACGCCATGCCCATAAACCGTTTCAATTCTGTATACGTTCTCGGCTGTGGATATCCCAATATTGTTTCTACTTTTTCCGGATCTGTACGCAACCCATATTCATCCACCACATAACCTAAATACTTTAAAGCTGACCGACAAAATACAGATTTTTCGAAATTTATGGTCAAATTCGCGAACTTCAATCTTTCGTTTAAGTATTTTAACGTATCTATGTGCTCCTCAAAAGTTTCAGTAGCCACGATCAAATCATCCAGATAAACAAAAATTCTATGATCCGTCGATCCACACACTCTACTCATCAGTCTTTGCAAAAATTGAGCGCTGTTTGACAATCCAAACGGCATTACTTTGAACTGCCATAGACCGTTCCCCGGAACCGCAAATGCTGTTTTTTCCTTCGATCCCGACTCCAACGGCACCTGCCAAAACGCATCCTTCAAATCAATGGATGATAGATACTTTGTTTTACCCAATTTGTCTAGAATTTCGTTCACCCTAGGTAGCGGATAACTATCCTTTTTCGTTACACTATTGACTTTCCTAAAATCTAAACATAATCTATCACGACCATCCTTTCTTTTAACTAACACAACCGGGCTGCTCCACGGCGAAAACGATGGTTCAATTACATCCATTTCAATCATCCTTTGCAACTCCTTACCTAATCGCTCCTGTACTGGTGGTGATACCGGATAAGTACGTTGCTTAATTGGTAATGCGGTACCCGTATCGATAACATGTTCAATTAACCTTGTACGTCCCAACTGTCCTTTACTCAACGTTCTATATTCTTCTTTTACCAACTCCAGCATATCCATCTGCGCTACCGTTAATGATCTCCTATCCTGTATCGATGTCAACTTCACTTCGTCGTTTTCTCCCATAACCGAATTTATCGACCAACAATCCTTTTCATTATCCCGATACAACATCACATCGAAAATCTTCCAAAAATTTACTCCTAAAATTACATTTGTTTCTACCGATGGAACCGCGTAAATCTGCACAATTTTTGTATCTTCTCGAAATCTTATTGGCACATCAAAAATCCCCGATATCAAATGTTTTGTCTTGTCCACCGTTTTCATATGCGTTTTACATTTTTTATTTAATTTCAATCCCAATGTCTTAAACAACTTTATACCTTCACTACCAACAATCGAAATATTAGCCCCACAATCTAACAAACATTTAACATTAACCCCAAAAATATTAATCATAACATATGGACGATTATCACATTCACCATTAAAATCATAAACTTTATATATATCGTTAATTTTGGATCTTTTTACCCCTCTCGAACGCAATTTGATCCGCCTTGCGTTCCTGTCATAAAATGTTGATCACTTGGTTTATTATTTTGATTATTCCTATCCATCTGTTGCGTTCTATCATTAAATCCTCTCTGTATATTCGCCTGATCATTCCGTCTATCCCCTCCAAACATCCTATTTCGAAATTCACCCTGTTGTTGAAATCCCGTTCGAACCTGTTGCTGTGGTAATTGGGGGCCCCGTAATGGAACTCGATTTCCTACATTACGATTAAATCCAAAATTTTGGTTAAAATTACCTGCTGCTCCTTCATAACGCTCATTCTGCCTTTGTCCATTAAAAACCCCCTGATTTCTCGTCGAACGCACCATACCACGATCATAACCATTGTAATTCCTATCACTCCAATTACTTCTTCCCCGATCCTCCTTAACTCCCGAATTGTACCGCATTGGATTTTTCACTACCCTCTCACTATATTCAATGCTTTTACACAGGTGTTTCAAATGTTCCGTATCCCTTATTTCGACCACATTTAATGACCGTATATATTCAGTCAATAAATTCCTGTAAATCATTGCCACCCTTTCTTTCTCGTCAACCTGCCGTGGCAATTCTAAAAATAAATTCTCGATATCGGCGAAAAATGACACCACCGACTCACCCCGTCTTTGCAATCGGCCGTTAATCCGATTCATGATGGAATCCTGAGTTGAAAATGTTTCAAACTCCTTTAAAAATTGATTTTTGAATGTGACCCAAGAATCTATTAATACTTTTCTCTCGCATCACATCTTAAACCTCTCGCATCCACATGCTCTTCCACAGTCATCAAAAACTCACGCGGTGTTATCCTGTCATTTTCCCCAGAAAATCGTATCCGCCGCTTCCATAATTCCGGCATGCTTCCGCCACTTTGCTGATTTGAACCATTACCTGATACCGTACTTCTTCCATCGACATATTGTTCACCAGAACGTCCCATATTCAATGATGGCTCATTTCTACCACCTATAACAACGCGATTCACACCACTCAACACCCCCATTGAATTTATACGCCCTGGCGGTAAACCTAACACATGTACTTGACCGTTACTCAATGTTGGCGCCGATGACTGATATGATGTATGGGCGTATGTTACCCTTGTATTGCTACCATTTATCGTGTTCGATTGATGTCGACCATCATTACTTTTCGATCCCACAACTGCATGTCTTGGACTAGTAATGCACGTTGTAGTTGAAACCTGGGTACTCCCTGTAGCTGTTATTATATGATCACGATGTTGACTGCTAAACCTACCATCTCCATTACTACCCGATAAATTATCACCCAACGAAACGTGCATATCTTTTGCCCCGGTTGACCGTGCCGATGATGACAGCACCTCCTGCGAAACAGATCGCAAGGGGACCGTCATATTTATTGTACCTTGATCGCCTTGTGTATGTAGTGGCAACCGTACTGATGCGAAACAGGTTGCCCGAAATGCACCGGAATCCAATTCCAAAATACTCCGCATCGCCAATATGCATCTCCTAATAAAATTACTTACCCTCTCGCTGACTGACTTAAACGGTTCCATTACAGGCAATTCCAATCTTAATATTCTTTGCATCCTCAACCATAAAAATTTACTATTCGCCAATACTGCTGTTATCATTACCGGGTCGTCATCTATAAACTCCCCAATATATTTATTTAACTTCGTTAATACTGCCTCTGTCTCTATATAAATATCTCCAATCACTCCCAACGCCAATGGATCACCTCCCTTGTCCTCCTCCTCCTTTAAAATTTCATAAAGCATTAACTTTAATCGCCTAGCCGAATCTCCTTCATTAACACCCCTTTTCCTAATCCGCAATTCATATTCCACAATATCTTTTTCTACCGCATCCAATAAGTTTGAAAATGGGATACCCCGTACGATAAATTCCTCCATCATATATTAATATATGCCAACGTAATATTTATTTATTATACACCACTAACATTTATTTGACCTTCTAAAATTACACCGGCTAATTAAATTTTTTTTTTTTTTTTTTTTTTTTTAGAACTTCTATTATATTATATTCCACTATACCTAACTGTACATACCCAACAATGTTCCTCGCTCTCTCTCTTTTTATACCGTATAAATTTATTTCGAATGTTCTTGATCTTGGTGGATATGATCTCGCTAATAATGATGATGATATGATATCGCTATACTATAATGGTATGATGAATATATAATCAGGTGAAATTGATGAAGATAATGAAAATAAAATATTAATAAATTTCTGTGAAATTGATAATAATGGATATGATACCGCTATGAAAGTGCTGGAATAATGTGCATATGCTGATTGATGATGATGATGATGATGAAAATAATATATAAAAAAAAATTTCTGTGGAACTGATAATGATGATAACAATAATATATGATAAATATCTGTGAAATTGGTGATGATGATGATGATGAAAATATATATATAAAAAATGTCTGTGGAATTAATTATGATGATGATAAAATTAATATATAATAAATATTAGTGACTTGATGATGATGATGATGAAGGTGATGACGATGATGAAAATAATATATTACAAGCATCCCGGTTGAGCCCCCATAAATATAACGCTTTTCCTTTGGCTCCGATGTTATCCGGAAAACGTTATACCCTTTTTTTTTATATACTCCTATTTCCTTTCCCCGAGTTCCCTTAATAATAATTATTAACCAACTCTTTTTCTTTATTAAACTTTTATTTATAATATATACACTCGATACTCAATAAGTTTTTAACACTCTTAAATAACAATTTTTAAATAACATATTTTATTACAATAAAAATAATTATAAAACCATATTACTTCAATTTTTTAACACCTTAAAATATAACTTCTATTTTCTACGTTCTTCTACTTCATTCCACACATCACTTTTAATATACCTCCGATTGCAACCGCGTCCAATTTCACTCTCCTCTTTTTTTTTTTTTATCTACCATTTAATTTTTATCATATATACATAACAATTAAAACTATCACTACATATAAGCAACTATAACCTCTATATAAACTATATAACAAATATAACATTAACAATAATAACCCGTAAATCAAACGTTAACCAAAACTTACATTAATACAGGCAATCCCGACACTTTATAAACATACATTCAATTACAACACATTACGACTAATCGTTACATTCTTAACCCGGAAGGCATAACCAATCTTTCTCGATATAACAGACAATTGTCATATATACATAGATCATCCCTTCTGGCATAAAATCGTTGCATTGAATCACTTAGTGTTGATTTATCAGGCCAACCCGATTGCAGAAATTCCTTGATTGACTTCAAATTTCTGTCTGTGTTGGAAAATTGTGGAACCATTTTGTATGTGATTGGTAAATGTTGAATATTTTCCTGTAAAATTGCTGCAAAATCGGATTCCAACCGTGCAGTTGCTACTATATATTCCTCATCAGGCTTACATTGTGTGCCAATCAATCGAGACAACTCATCTACGTAACCAAATTCATTTGTTGAAATATATTGAATTTTGAAATCATACAATAATAATGTGAGTGCCTTCTTGGAACCAAATATTGATAGTAATATCGCTTATGGTCAGTTTGTAATGTAACGTGGTGACCATAAATTAGTTTATGAAATTTTGTCACCGCAAATATCAATGCTAACCCTTCCTTTTCGATTTGTGAATAATTCTATTCAGCTGGTATAAGTGATCGCGAGGCATGATAAATTGCTTTCTCCACTCCACCAGGAAATACATGGGAAATTCTGGCACCTATACCAATGTTACTTGTATCTGCCGCGACTACAATAGGCAATGTAGGATTATAGTGCGTTAGCAGCAAATTCGAACTTAATATAGATTTAAATTTATCAAATGATTGTTGACAATTCGCAGACCAATTAAAACTTTGTCCAGCTTTTAATAATTGATCCAATGGTGCTAGGAGTTGCTTCATTTGATGAATAAACTTACCATAATAGTTTATCGCACCCAAAAATGATCGCAATTCAGTTATATTTGTTGGTGGCGGCATTTTTTTAACGGCCCGGATCTTGTCCGGATCAGGATGTATACCATTTTTATCAAAAATGTGCCCCAGATATTTAATTTCATTAACAAAAAAACTACATTTATTAAAATTTACAGTAAAATTATGCATTTGAAGGCGTTCCAATACCCGTATGACGGCGTTGTTGTTTTCTTCTATTGCCTGAGTACCAATCATAATATCATCCAAATATGGCGACACTCTTGGCATATTTTAGAATATCTTATCCATATCTCTTGATTTGATACCCGGGGCCAATCTATTGATTGTGAGCGGAAGAGCGGAATGGATGGATACAAGTAAGAGCGTAATGGATATAAATAAAAATGAGGAGGATGTCTGATGAAATAATTTCTGCACTTATGAATATAAATTCTGAAATTTAGAAAATCATTTCTAAATTATTGCACTTACATTTTAAGAACAAATTTTATCAATAAATTTTTATTTTCAAAATTGCCTGCTCATTTTTATTTTATTTTATTTATTTAGAAAAATAAATAAAACAACGGCGGGGTTAGGCGGGGGGCAAATAGGTCTCAGCCCCATCCTAAATGGGCCCTTTTTGTACTTTAAATATCTCGATAAATCTAAAATTTCATTTCATAGCCCCGCCGTTGGAGTGATCATATTCTTTTCACAGTCTTAGCTGTATAAAATACTATTTTTCACCTAAAAACTTTAAATGCAATAATCCAGAAAATTCGTAGCAGTGTGTTTATATCTCTAGAACGCGATTTTACAGCTTTAATCAGCGTTATGGTTATATTTTGGTAATCCGAAACGTGATTTGCGTGATGTGGCAAAAACTATATTTATTTCATTTCAAATTAGTCTGTAAATATCGATCACTTTCAGATAATTAGTTGCAGGAGCTATTTTGCTTTATTTTTGAAATTTAAATGCTTATTTATGAACTGCCATTTACACTAATTTAGCACAATGTCTGTCTCATTGTCAATAAAATAGCTGAAAACTGAATTACTTCGTATATAGGTTGCCATCGACAATAAATCAGCAATATTTCTGTGGCCGAGAAATAATCTACAAATTAAAATTCTAAAACCTTGCCGCAGCACAAAATATTCCATAATTCAGCTTTAAAATAGTTGCTAAAATTCAGCTAAATTATGTCTGCCACAACCTACTAACAGTAATTTTTTTTCTGCAGAAACAAAATTTTCTTTTGGGTTCTACTTGGGTAACTTTTTGTACATAGTTTCCGATTATTAGGTGGGACAGGAGCAATTTATTGATAGAATGTTAAAAATCACTTTTTTCCCAATTTTGGAAGTTTCATACCTTTCTTATGCCTAAAGATAATTTAACTGGATTAGTGAAAATTTTCATGACCACTTATTATACCTTTCAAGTCGCGCATAGGTTTGATAATCCTATTCCTAATCATTTTTTAGTTATTCTCAAATAACCCATTTTATAATCTCAGAAATTTATCTTCCAGGAGGCTTTTCATACATTATCTTAAAAACATTAATTTATAACTTACAAACTATGATAAATCGATTAAGAGTCAGGTGTGGGGTGGGGTAATGAGCAGGTCGGATGTGTGTGTGAATGCAAAACTAAAGGTGTTGGATAGTGTATTTAGGAGTATAGTGAGTTATGGGTGTCAGGTATGGGGTGTGAATAGGTATGATGAAGTGGAGCGGTTTGAACGGTATTTTTTAAAGAGAATGTTGTGGCTGCATAGAACGAGTAGAGAATGCGTGATTTATTTGGAACTGGAAAGATTACCGATATGGGTGTTTTGCTTTAGATTGCATGTAAGATATATAAGTAGTATGTTGGGAAATGTGAGACACGGTTGGCGCGAAAGATTTTATGGGAAATGGTGAGGAAGAATGTTGGATGGGTTGAGGTGTGGAAGTGTAGGGTAGCAGAATGTGAAATGGAATGGGATTGGGAATCAAGAGATATAGAATATTGGAGAGAGGATGCTGAAAAATTGATAATAAAGGTAGAAGAATGTTGTATGAATGAATTGGTTAGTGAAGGACGAAGGCAGAAGTATGATTGGGTTTATCCGGAGTTAGAATGGGGAAATAGAATGCAAGAATATATGAGAGTGAATCTGGTGTTTCATGAGATAAGGGTTATATTGCGTGCTAGGGGAGATGCTATGGGACTGAATGCAAGGGGATGGGGTTTGGAGGAAAATTGGATATGTAGTTTATGTAATATGTGTGTGCTCGAGAATGTATGGCATTTTGTGGGTGAATGTCCGATTTTGGCGGGGGTGAGAGTGAAGTGGTTGGGTGTGAATGTGTTGTCGAGAGAACGGGTGAAAGAAATGTTGTCTGGAAGAATGGTGAAGGAGAATGGTGAGGTGTGTAATTGGAAGTGTGTTGTGGGTGTAATGCTGGAAATGGAAAGATATAGAGATGAGATGGTAAGGGAGTTTAATTGGTAAGGGAGGTAATTGTGTAACTGGACTCGGGGCTACGGTCGAAGGACCATGCTGCTAGGTCGAGTTCATATAGTTTTAATTTTGTTTTTATAAAAAAAAAGATAAAAAAAAAAATAAAAAATGAAATTGAAATTGGAATAAATGAATTAGATTATTAAAAAAAAAATAAATCGATTAAGAATAAAACTCTAAATTGATTTAATTACCTCAACATCGAGGAGTACTGCGTGGATCCTATATGGAAACATGAGAATTACTTTAAAAAATCCAATAAAAATGGATTTTTTGCATAAAAAATGGTAATACTACAGAGTACCGGCGAACGAACCAAACTCAATTTTTAGTATGCACATTTATAGAGGGTCTTATCCTGAACAACTTTTGTTCTGGACTTATTGGCGGACTCTTCCCCTTTGGACTGGGGAAGGGGTCAAAGTTCGTTTGTATGGGAAACGCCACTTCAGGTACTACTACAAAAAATCCCTGTCCACAAAAAGTCCAGAACAAAAGTTGTTCCGGATAAGACCCGCAATAAATGTGTATACTCAAAATTGAGTTTGGTTCGTTCGACGGTACTTTGTAGTTCAGCCAAAAAAAATAAATAAAATGTAATTTTAAAATTATTAACTTTTTCATTTATTTGTCGTTTTTTTTTTTTGCAAGAAAAATGAAATTTTAGTTTTTTTCTCAAATCTGGTTGGATACGGAAATGGGATTCATGAAGCGTTTCGTTATGCTATAGCGAATTAAAAAAATTTAATATGGTATAGTTGAAGGATATATCCAACTTTTTGTTGAGTTTTAAACTATTATCTGGTACAGGAGTAATTTATTGGTAAAACGTTGAAAATCACCCTTTTCCAAATGTAGAAGTTCCATGATAACTTTCTTATTCTTAAAGACAAATTAACGGGTTAAAGACAATTTCTGACCACTTGTTTCAATTTTTCAATATCCACTTGCGTTTGGTGATTCTAGATCCGTAAAAGATCCTTAGATATAATTGCGCGTATGGATTACGTTAAAACAAATTAATTCTCAGAATTTCTTCAAAAAATTATTCAATTTATCAATTTTTTCCAGACAATTATGAAAATTAAGAAATTATCTATAATCAATGAATAACAAATATAATTTATTTTAGTCACTTTTTCCTCGAATAAATTGAGTTTATTTTCACTAGTTGCGCTGTTTCAAAATTGAAATTCAATAATTTATATCGTCGTTAAAAAAATAATTGGGTTTAGTTTTAGAATAAAATTGTAGCTGAACAGGGAACCCTTTTATTAACAAATTCACCTCAACACACACTATCGTATGCCTGCTATCGCGTATTATAACATTTTCAGTGCTTCTTTTTCTTTCTATATTAAATTCGGGTCGTTACTTTTCTTATATTATATATATATATATATATACAGATCTATCTCACAACAAAAATCTTGTTTAAATTTATTTAAATATTGCATTGGTAATAAATGGGAAGGAGAAACAAATAGACTGCGGTCGCAATTAATAAAATATATTATTATTTGATTTTTATTCTATATTTAATATATACTATAAATAGAATATTGTACCATCTTTGCCGCTGGTTCATATATTTTTAGTAGTGTGTTAACCAACAATCTCTATATCAAAAATTAAAAATAAAAATTAATATTGAATATCGCAAGTAAATAATTAAGAAAGTACGTGTGAAAATAAAATATAATTATAAAAGCAAGGTAAGCAGTCATTATAGGGGTTAAAGGGTAGGTAAAGAAAGAACATATGGTGAAGGCGGATGTGCGTATTATTATTGTTGCAACTGGGATATAAAATCATCCAACATATATATTTTAAATAAAATATGACATTGAAATATTTTTAAGACAACTGATTTAAATTCGAAGAATTAATAATGTATTATTAAGATAATATATATGATTATAATAATTTGAATAATTCAAAAATGAAAAAAACCAAAAAACGATTAATAATCTATTTGTATATTTTGCGGTGTATATTATTATAGAATATAGAATCAATTTTGAACAACGGTAAAAATGCATTGGAGATTTATCATAAAAAGAAATGTACACCTGTTGCGCCGCGGTGTGATCATAATAAATACAATAATTACCGTCAAGATAATAATGAAATGGTAGAGAACATGGATTGGACATGGCATAATGAAGTGACAAGGAATATTGCCGAAATCGATCAGAACATTATAGTTTTTCATCCGCAATATAGTCAAGGTACGGCTGTTATACGAGGCAATCATATTTTAAAATCAAATTATGTACATTTTTTTGAAATAGAAATATTATCATATTTATCGGGAACAGATTTGGCAAGTATTAATTGTTTTTTTTTTAACTTTTATTTATGTAGTCTATATTTGGTTAAATTTGTAATATTCATATATTAAAAAAATGCAGATGATAGGTGTAGGTTTGGATAGTTTAGATTTAAATTCACACAATTATATATTTACAAGTTTTCTTGGTTTAAATGAAAAATCATGGGGTTATTCATTTAATGGCGAAGTGCAACATGCCCGCCAATGCCATACGTATGGTTTAGGTTATAATAAGGGTATTGTCATTGGAGTTTACCTAGATCAAATGAATGGTATCCTAGCATATACGGAAGACAGAAGGTAAACAAACAAAAATGAATTAATTTAGTATATATTTTATAGTTATTTTTGTTATGGTGTTATGGGAAATTAGTAGATTCTGATTTTTTTTTTTTAGATCGAACGGAATTGCGTTTCGAAATATTCCACGTAATGCCAAATTATATCCAATGGTTAGTTCAACAATTTCACACTCAAAAATTAGAATAAAAACAGCCGTTTCAAGTGAAAATAATTTAAAATATAATTGTATGCAAATTTTATCAAATTATCCTGCACTGATGCAGGTATAAGCTCATATATTTTTATATATATTTAATGGTCATTTCGAATATTCGATACCTTTATATGTATATATTTGATTCACATTTTTTAGCAAATTAATCAAATTCCCGGTTTAAAACCATTATGTGATGAATTATGGTTTTTATCATTTATCGATCATAATGAGTGGGATTTAGTGAAAAAAAAAAGAATTGTATAACAAATTTAGCTCGTTTACGTGAAGATGAAAACCCGAACCGTTTGTTTAGGTACTGTATTTTTGTTATTATATAAAATAGTTGTATTGTTGACTATAATTAAAATTAAAATCATGTTTAGATAAAGCAGAACGACTAATAATAATAAGGCTGTGCATCATTTGATTTGTTTAAGATGACAACATAATCAAATATAAGAAGTATATGATAGAAATATATGTATATAATTTATATTAAAAAAAAAAGTATTCCCGTTATTTATATATAAGAATTAATAAAAAAAAATATTATATATTATATACTTTAACGAATAAACATTTTTTTACACAAAATTTCTGGTAATTATTTTATTCCACAAATTATCATCAATCTTTTTTTATTTTATATCCTTTCTTAATTTTGGTAATAATATTCTACATAATATTTATACAATTATATCTATTCATAAATATCTTCCTTATCGGCAATATATTGAACAATATCCGCAGGTTTAAATAGTCTTTCAGCATCTTGATCAGGAATTTCAAATCCTATTTCAAAAAAAAAAAAAATCACATATTAAAAATCAAAGAAAAAATAATTAATTTTAATCAATTAATATAGATATAAATTAAAAAAAAAATTTAATTACCAAATTCATCTTCCATTGCCATTATAACTTCAACATGATCCAATGAATCTAATCCAAGATCATTAATGAAATGTGATTCTAATTTTAACTGTATGATGTAAATTAAAAAAAAAAAAACTAATCAATAATGAATCAAATGTAAATTTTTTATTTTTTTTTTTAATATATATTATGGATGTCTTATCCCATGATTTTTTTTTTGTTGTTGGCAGTGTCAATATACAAACAAATCAAATAAAAAAAAAACATACAAAATCAAAATAATAAAAAAAAACCAAAAAATACAGTAAAAAAAAACAATTAAATACCTTTCCGGCATCAATTTTATCATAAAGATTAAGTACAAGTAGTACTCTTTCTTGAATTAATTTCAAAGTTAATGGTTGTTTAGCTGAATAACATCGTTTTGTTTGATACTGTAACTGCCAACGATTTTCCTATTGGAAACAAAATTTAGGAAAAGAAAATCCATTAATATATTGAACTAACATTTTTATTACCTTATCAGCCGATATTTTATCGTAGGCAGCCACAACTGCTAATACACGGTTTTCAATATCTTTTTTAGTTAATCGATTTATCGTTGAATACAGAACTATATTATTTTGTTGGGTTTTGCCGGTCGTTGCCTTTTGTGGTCATGTTTAACAATAATGATTCATATGGAATATCAACAAAACAAAAAACACTTTATTATGAGACTGAGAAGGAAAGGAACTCATTTTTACTATTAATATAACTTTATACTTTTTAAAATAACTAAAATCACACTGATTCCAGTTGAACCCCAATTGATTGACATAGTTTTGATATAATAAATTTACAGAAATACATTATTAATTTACAAAAACAAAACTATATAATTAAAAAAAAATTGACTGCGATAACATTTTTATTTGACCGTCAGCCTAAGTTTTTCATATGTGTATGTGTCTTTATGGCTTGTAATTATATTTTTTAATAAAACTTTTTCTGCTGCTAGGTCATCAGCCGTTAAATCAAAATGTTAACGTTAGTAAAACAATTATTAAAGAATATTATAATATTCTAATTTTAAACGATTAAGCGTAACAACAATAATAACAAAAAAAAAAAAAAATAACAATAACAAAAGTATTTAACATTACATAATATCGAGTGTATTTTTTTCATTACATTTTTTCTATGGAATAAGAATTAAAATCGTATGGTGGGGTTATGTTAAAAAAAAAGTAATAATTGAATAATATTGTAATGCAATTATTTAAATAAATAATTAATAAAACAATTTAATATTCTACTATCAACAAATAGAATGATAAGGATAATAAAATAAACAAAAATTAAATTACTTGTATATTTTGTGTAAACTTTGATGGAATTGATAATGTTTTAAGAACTATGCTGTTATGGACATTTTTCTGTTGTTGCAGCGTAACATTTAATGCACGTGGAACCGTAATCCGGATTAAAGATGAACCTTTAACAAATACACTTCGAAAATTTTGCACAATATTTGTCATTTTTATTCCGGGATTATATTAAAATGCAATGGTTTTGTTTATAATATTAAAATTCTTCCTTTTCTTATCTGTTTCTGTTAAGCGGCCGATCAGCAGAAATTTTTCAGCAAAAATAAAGAAAAAAAAAAAAAAAGATAAAAAAAAATAAAGTAATGTCAACAACAAATAAATAAAGCAACTCTCTCTCTTTCTCAGCAATACACTGCAAAATTTTCAATTATAATTTGGGATGTTTTATCGAGTGAAATTTTTATCAAATTTTAATATTCATTTATAAATAGAAATAAAAACCAACAAATAATTATTTTATAATAAATGATTTAATTTTAATTAATAATCATCATACATAATATTAAATAATTATTTGTTAAATAATGGTTTATTTATTATTTTCATTTTTCACCCATAAAATAATAGCCCATAAAAAATATTTCATTTATTTATTTACTCATTGGAATGTTTAACGAAGAAATTGTTTTCGATCTCATCTCATGTCAATTTAATTTTTAATATTCCATTCCCATTCCAATTACACCATTCTTTTTATTTCGCTTTTTTGCTTGTGTTTTTTTTTTTGTATGTTGAAAGTTTTTGGGTTAATCATAAAATAATTATAAAAATAAATAATTACAATTGTACACTCATTAATTATTGTAATAATTATATAAAATAATCACACAATAAAATACATAATAGTGATAGTTTGTAATAATAAAATGTTATTTATAATAAATAAATGAAATGTAGTGTTTGGTTTAGAAAATTTCTGAAAAAAAAACCGAAGCCATTTTGCTGGTTTGTTCGTCATATACACAATACACAGCATAAATAGTTATCGAAAAACAACAACCAAATTTTCGACGGCAACAAAACGACGCAACGACAACAATAAACCAACCCACTTTTAAAGCAAAAAAAAACAATCGCATTAATTTTTTTTGTGACACAGGTGATAAATAAAACATTAAATATTCCTTCCAAATATAAAAAAGGTTTAATGGCGTCACCATCGCCACAAAATAGCCCGATGCCGCCTCCTCAGGCGCCATCGCCAATGGGGCCACCATCGCAAAGTCCCGCACCATCACCATCACCGCATAGTCCATATAATGCACCGCCATCACATATTCCTAGTGTAGTCGGTGGTCATGTTGGTGCCGGCATGGGTGGTCCACCCCAATCACACGGTCCACCGCAACAACAACAACATGGTTTACAGCAGCAACCACAACATGGTCCAATGCAACAACATGGTCCACCACAACAACATGGTCCACCACAACAACATGGCCCACCACAACAACATGGTCCACCACAGCAACACGGTCCACCGCAACAACATGGTCCACCACAACAGCATGGTGCACCTCAACAACATGTCCCACCACAACAGCATGGACCACCACAACAGCATGGACCACCACAACAACATGGCCCACCACAATCACATGGTCCACCACAACAACATGGACCACCGCAATCACATGGTCCACCACAACAGCATGGGCCGCCGCAATCACATGGTCCACCTCAACCACAACAGCAGCAACAACAAAACCAACATGTTGGTGGGCCACCAACTTCCGTTCAGCAACAACAACAACAACAATCGCAAATGGGTCCACATGGGCCACAACAAATGCCTCATGGTGTACCTTCACATCAACCACCACCAGGCTCACATATGGGACCAAATCAGCATATGCCACCACAAAACCCACATGGACCACCTCATCATCCGTCGCATATGAATGGGCCAATGGGACCGACCGGTCAACCGGGTGGTGGTCCACCACAACATCATATGCAAAATGGACCTCAACATATGCAACATCATCCTCAAATGGGTCCTCATGGTAAATATAAATAGATCTTTTTCAATAAATATGACTGTAACATGATTAATGTGTTTTTAAAATTCCATATTTAATGGTTAGGTCCTCATCCTGGAATGCAAATGCAACAACAAGGACCACCAATGCCACCGATGGGCTATAATCCACATCAAATGCAACCAAATGTAAGTTTTGTATTTTTTTTATAATACAATTTTATTTATATATACACAAAATTTTTACAAAAAAAAACTATATGAAAAATCCTAAAAGACAAAATCAAAAACCCGCCCCAATGATGAGAATGATGTCAAACATTAAATTCATTTAATAGTTAATTTTAATGCATCCGATTTTCGTATACATTCGATTAATTCTTTACACAATTTATCCGTACTGCCACATAACAATTTTGGAGTCATAAAATGAAATGGTTCACCATCGGTTCGGTATACAAAACCACCAGATTCCTGTATTAATAATGCTCCGGCTGCTACATCCCATGGATATAAATCATCAATTACATAACAATCTAAACATCCACGTGCAATATAGGCTAACGTTAATGCAGCACAACCAATCGAACGAAATCTAAAAATTTGTGATTTGGGTTATTTATTTTCAAGAGAACACATAAATTAGTGATTCAAATATATTAAAATTGTTATGGACACCAACATACCCTTGTGAACGTGATGCAACCCCATACATTCGTTTTATATTTTTTTCACGAACTTTTTCAACTCGAACAAATGAACCCTCATGCACGTAAATGCCCTCTTCCAACTTCAACAAAGGCATATATATTGATTGAAATTACTTATAATATAACAAAAAAAAAACACAAAATTAAAATCACTTACCTTATCAACTTTACTGCATTCCATTTTATTACCATTTAAAAATGCACCTTTACCTTTACGGGCCGAATACACTTCATTTAATATTGGATTATAAACAATACCAATAACAATTTCTCTTTTAATTGATAGCGCCAATGACATACATATTAATGGAAAACCATGTACAAAATTATTTGTACCATCAATTGGATCAATGATCCATGTTGGTTCATCGGTTAAATCATTTTCAGATGCTGTTTCTTCGGCAATAAATCTATAAATAAATACATAAGATGATGATGAATATTTTTTAATGATTAAAAAAAATATTCAATAATATACTTATGATTTGGATATTTTTTTAATATTCCATTTATAAATAATTCTTCAACTAATCGATCATATTCCGTAACTAAATCCCAACTACCCGATTTTGTTGAAATATTTTTTGTTGCCTTATTAAAACCTTCGATAACCAATTTACCAGCATCCACCATTAAAGTGGTTATTAATTTATAACAATCATCAATGTATTGTTCATCTTCAATCATATTTGTTTGGTTTTTAATGTTGATTTATGGAGTTGAACTGTAGATATAGAAGTTAAATAAAAAAAAACAGTTTTTTTTTAAATGAAATATTTTAGAAGCATGTCAATGAGAACGTTTTTTCGGTTAATCAAAACAACAAAATAAATAGTTTTTGTGTTTATACACTAATGATTAATACAAAAAATCAAATATTTAATTAAATTATTTTCGCAAAATAACATTTTCGGTGTTAAATCACATATTTTTTTTCATTAACACATAAAATTATATCACGCCACAAATGCAAATATTTGACTTTTATTTTGTTGTTTATGAAAAATTAAAAAAAAAAAAAAATTGGTCATCAAATCAAACAATTAAAAAGAAAAGAAATAACATAATTTAAGATTTAATTTTACAATTTTTAAACTTTTTTATAATTGTTTGTTAACTCGATATTAGATAAGAAAAAAAAATCATAGAAGATGTACAAAAATGAGCGTATTTAAAAATCAAATGATTTAAAATTTTAATGTATATTACCTGTATTACGATTGAATTGTAAATGTAAACTGAACACTATCTGAATGTTGTTACTGAAAACAATTATATGTAATTAATTGTGAGTCGAATCGTTTTTCTGGTTTTCTTTCTGTGATTTTGTAAATAACAATATTTTTGAATTGTTGTGTTATTAATTATCCATAATATAACCCCTTCTATATAAAACAATATGGTTCTACTTTATGATGGATGGATTTATGTGTTATTTTATTAATCAAAATTGTTATTAGCAAATTTTCGCAATTCCTGTAACATTCATTATTACCTTATAATGACTCTAATGTAATAAAATAATCACCAAATGTGACTTATTTTAGGTGAATTATTAAAATAATAATTCCTAAATTAAGATAAAACTCTATTATAAAATTTTATTGTTTGGCTTTACAACAAATTCTGTGATTGCGATTATTATTTTTACTATTTTCTATATATCTATTTTTTTTACCACTTATGGTTTCATATGAATGAAAGAGTTTCGTATTTAATAGAATGAAAGAAAGAAGAGAAAAAAAAACTGGTTATAGTGTACAAAAATGTTTAATAATTTGTTTAAATATTATGATAATTATAATTATTATTTTTTTTTATCAAAAAATGAATTGGATAACCTCGTTATTAGGTAGTATTATTATAAAGTTAATATAGTTATTGGTTGTTTACATTTATTATACACAAAACAAAGATATGAAAATTATTTACTTAATTATACGGAGATTTTGCACAGACAATTTAAATATTAAGATTACAAAAAAATTATATCAGATAGATATTTTAAAATTCCCAATTCGGTACACTCTTGACCCATTTTATTTAATTCATGTAACAAAATTAATATTTCTATGTGTGCCTCCTCAAATGAACCGTTTCATTGGTTGTCTTGGATAAATCTTGAATCTTGGAATAATACGTTAATTTTCATTGTTTCATTACCGTTTCCCTATACAACGCTTTAACCAACTTAAAAACATTTGAATAATAAAAAATTCTTAGAAAACAAAAAATTATTATGTAATAAAATTATATGGGGAATTTTAAATTACCTAAAACTATTTTGCATTTTGATTGAATTAAAAAAAAAAAACGACTGCAACTAATAGGAAACAAAAAAAGTTCCCCACCCCACCGGGGATTTATTTTTCATTTAACTTCTTGCAATAAAATTAAAAAAAAAATTCATTATAAATAAATCCTTCAAGGTTATATTTTTTTTATTTAGTTCTTTGTTTTTTTATTTTTATTTGTTAAATTTTAAATATACAATAAAAAATTAAAATAATATATAATAAAATGAAACTAATAAATACCTCACTATACATAACTACAATTACTAAAAAACATTGAATATATACGTTTTGTTATACTACTCTAACCATTATTGTTTCGGAGACCTGCTATTTTATCCATGTGCTCGATTATAATTGCGGAGACAGAAGTAAAAAACACGTTTAAATTCAATTAGTTATGGAATTTGTTTCAAAATGATAAAGTTTAACAAAAAAAAATTTAACAATATAATTTCTGACACGCCACTAATATTGGGTAACGTCATCTTTTCCCTTCTTGAACTTCAGACAGACAGCGTCCATTCTCTTAGACAAGGTATTTACCTTTGCATTCATTTGATTTTTGCATTCATCTGGTGTTTTTGTGTTCCATGTTACAATAATTTATCCTTTCAATCCCTCAATCCTCCAATTGTATCTTGCGGTTCATTTTTGAAACTTTCGTTTTATTAATGCCAGTGCCAATGATTTTATTGTACTTATACAGTCCAGATTTAAGTACAATAGAATCATTGGCACTTATTTATCTTATTATTAAAAACAACAATACAAATAATATTCGTAAAGTCCTTAATGTAGCCAAATTGTATAAGTTTACCGCATTGGGTATTTAAAAGAAAATGTCGTTTAGCAGGTTCATTTGAATCAAAAAAAAAAAATAAAAAAAAAGTGGTCGAAAATCTAATGTTACTGCGATCGAAACGCAGTTGTGAAAAACGCAATAGGAAAAGTACTGTGCTTAATATAACTGCTCTAAAATGGTCAACAGCGACCCAAAAAACCTGTCGCACGACAGTGGACAAGACAGCGAATGATTCATAAACGGAACTATGCATTGTACAAGATATAAATAAAGGCATGTTTTATTAAACTTGTTTTTCCCCCCTAATAATTTTCCAACCCAAAACAAATCCCATTGTAATTGTTTTGCATAACGGCAAAACGCTTAAAATGTGCGAACACTAAACAATTTTTGGGTTCAGTGGCAATGGGATAGCATGATATTTAGTGATGAATGTATAATTTCACGTTCACTGATGGTCATTCCGATAATCGAGTAATTCACATACGAAAAATGAAGCCTTTCATCGTGATTGTTTAAAACGCACTGTTAAATTTCCAGTCAGTGTCATGATGTGGGATTGTATGTTGGTAAAATGCGTCGAGAATTTACAGTTCATTGTGAGGGTTCGGTTAACTCCCAAGAATACATTCATATATTAAATTACTACCTTTTGCCATCGACTAATAAATTATATTCAAACGACGAACGACGCACATTTCAATCAGAAGTTGCTCCACCACAAACCGATAAAGCAATTAAAAACTGGGTGTCGAAGCTAAAGAAAAGAGCTAAAGCACCTTTAGAAATGCACATCTTTAAGATCTGATTTAAGTACAATAGAATCATTGTGGGCAATAATCAAATAAAGTTAAAAAAATGATCCGAAATATACAATTGAAGGATTGAAAGCAAAAATCATTGAAACGTTAAAACTCAATAACACCGGATGTATGCAAAAATGTAGTAAATACCATGTCTAAGAGAATGGAGGCTGCGATAAAGATCAAACCCAATAACATTGGCGTATAAGTGTCAGAACTTAAAATGGTCAAATTTTTTTTTTTTTTGTTAAACTTTATCATTTTGTAATAAATGCCATAACTAATTGAATTGAAATGTGATTTTTACTATTATCTCCGCCATTATTTAACTAAAACCATAATTTTAAGAAATAAAATTAATAGAATTAAAATATTATTGATTAAAATCCTTTCTCGGCTTCTTCTCAAAATCGAGCATACGGATAAAATAATATAGGTGTCCGGTCCGAACTATAGATGGTAAGAGTAGTGTATAGGGATTAAAGAAGTTAATGTTGTTTTTTTTTTTTTTTACTTTACTTTAAAATTTTATTTCAATTGATTTTTTTTTTGTAATTTTAACACACGGAATTCAACTAAAAAACTATAATAATAATAATAACAGTTTTTTCAATGTCACATTTAATATATTTATTTATTAATATTTTATTATTGTTGGTTTTTTAAGTTTTTATTCCAATACTTCTTTTTTTTTTAAATCAAATTCGTAGTATTTATATTAATTTTTTTTATCATTAACAATAAGCGTTAATGCATCAGCTTCCCGTACACCTTTAATTAGCTCTTGACATAAACTTTCTGAACTACCCGCAATAATTGTTGATTTAATAAAATTAAATTGACTACCATCAATATTATATGTACAACCACCGGCCTCTTTGATTAACAATGCCCCAGCTGAAATGTCCCATGGATATAAATCATCTAAAATGTATCCATCAAATATACCTTTTGCAATGTATGCCAGTGATAAGGCACCCGTTCCAATTGAACGGAATCTATGATGATATGATAGATTGGATTAATTAAACATCATAATTCTATCAATATTAATTATTATTAATATATAGCTGTAACTTACGATTGTGCTTTTGATGCAAAATAATATGTTCTTTTTGCATTTTTTTCACGTACTTTTTCATCTCTTATAAATGATGATTCATGGACATAAATAGCCTTTTCCAGCTATTATGGGGAAAAAAAAAAGAATTTCAATTATGTGAAACAAATTAAAAAAAAAAAAAAATTCGCATTACAACCAACAATTCGGTTTTAGCGTCCAACAACAGCCTTTTGTTGTTAGTTTCCTAATTTGTGGCTTTTACGTAAGCGGAAAGGCAACTCTCTGTGTTAAAATTCAGATTCGAAAAATAACCGAAAACACAAAACATATTTTTTATGTCTTCAGTAGGTGTTCGAACCCACGACCCCAAAATTTTGTAAGCATTTTAGGTTGGCATTTTTATGATTTACACCACAGAATCACTTTAAAAAAATCTAACAATAATAAAAATTACAATCTTTTATATAACAATTACCTTATTAACATTACTGGTATGAATACGATCACCATTTAAATAGGCGCCGCGTCCTTTCATTGTTGCAAAAAATTCATTTAATATTGGATTATAGACAATGCCCAATACTAATTCTTTATTCAATGCCATTGCAATGGAAATAGCTGTAAATGGTACACCATGTATATAATTTGTTGTACCATCAATTGGATCAATAATCCATGTTGGATCATCCGTTAAATTACTTAAATCCGTTGCCGTTTCTTCAGCAATAAATCTATATTATATATGTGTGAAATGGTTTTTTTTATTCACTTTACTTCTTATAATGTTAAAAGAGTTAAAGATAAATCTGAATCAAGATATAACAATTTTTTTCCGATAAGATTTTGTTTGATATATTTACTTGTGATTTTTATATTTTTTTGTAATTTCACGCATTAGCAAGGCTTCAATTTTTTTATCATATTCCGTTACCAAATCCCAACTACTTGATTTTTCTTCAATTTTTTTTGTTCGTTCATAAAATCCTTTACGAAATAATACACCGGCATCTTTAACCCGATCATAAATGAATTTAAAACATTCAAGTATAAATTCATTTTCATCATTTTGATTTGATTGGATGTTGGTCACAGTTGCCGGCTGTGATGGTGGTGGTTCTTCAGGGTTTTCTAAATTTTTTTCCCATATAAAATATTAATTAATTATACAGTTTTTTTATTAGAATTTGCAAAAATTTTGCAATTTAATATTGAAATTTGAGATTTATTCAAATCTTATTTAATTTTTTTTGTGTCTCTTGTCATTGTCGGCCTTGTCGTTAATCGAACATGATTTTGAAATTATAAAGGAGGACGAAAGGACGAAATTAAAGAGAAAAAAAAATTCTATTTGTAATACGCCTATATTAAGCATGTATATTACGGCATTATTATTAGGAACGTTTTGTTCGAATGTCTTTTTCACTTTTCATTCCTTAAGCGGAATTCACTTTTCATTCCTTAAGCGGAAAGCTTAACTTCTCTACCCGTTTTTTTTTATTATAGAGCTGCGGTTAATAAGACCGAAGATGAGGGTATGTCCCTTCTATCCCCTTTTTGACAAATTTTCCGATTTTTTTGTTTTATTATTTTTTTTTTTTTATATCTGAATGAGTTTTGAAAAAAATTGCTTGAAGAATTTTAACAATAGGGGTTTAGTACCAAATGCTAAATAAATTATATTTTCAGTAAATTTTGCTAGCTATATAGAAATTCAAGGGATTATTACAGATATTTTGTTCTATTTTGAACCAATTGACTGGAAATTTTAGATCTGGAGGTTTTATGAAACAGGGAAAATCTCTTTTATATCGTTTAGATTTTTGTATACCAATCTTTAAACATTTAAAACTATTCGAATTTAATTATAAATAATGGGATTTGTTTATTTAATTGTTTAATAAATTGTTAGTTTTATTTATTAAACAATAATGTATAAAATTGTTGTTACAATACAATTAAATGAATGTATTTGAATACAAAACAACTATCACAAAACAGCAAAAAATAAAAATGTTGAATTAATCCTTGAATGGAGTTTAACATAACATAACATATGATAATATAAAAAGGCGCATATATACATTTGAAATTAGCTGTTATGAAATTCAATAATTCAACTAATCTTTAAATAAATAAATTTACATGAAAATTAAATTTAATATAAAAATAATATAATGATTTCTTCAGTCACATTTTTCACACAATCCGCATTTTATAGATTGGATTACTATCACGTAAATTAGTAAAGGAATTACTTATATATATAATATATGAATATTTTATCTACTATACATACCATTATTTTGTTCCAAATTTGTATCATTTAAACAATTTATTACACAAATTAATAATGAAAATAGATAAATAAAATTTATTAAATTACAATTCATAGTTTTAATTTTTATAAGATTATTTTTATTAGTTAATTATTTAATATATATACTGCGAAAGACAGGAACTCTTATTTATTTTACTTAACCGCATATATAAGCGATAGTGCGATACGATGTATAGAAGAAGACTCCATGCATGTAAATTAAATTAGTTTTTTATATATTATTATTTTGAATAATGGAATATTTTCCGTTTTTTTTTTTGTGTTAAAGAAAGAGGTTTTGTATTTTTATTTATATACCTCTTGCAAAGTTAAGTTTAATGTAAAATGAAAGAAAAAATATAAATAATATCGCCAAAAAATTATTATTATGGATTTATAGATGCTGTGAATCAGAATATAGTTTTTTATTATTTATACTTTTGATTTACAAGAAATTATCAAAATATATATGACTAGTGGCGTAACTACAATGTCGCTGACTCCTCAAGGTGCTATGGTGAGCCTAAAATTCTTTAAAAAATTCTATAATGTGTATTCGAAACTGTGAATGTAATAGAACCAGGACCGCATCTATACTAATTCATGAACAGACTTAACTTTTACCCGGGAAAATTTGAAACCAAAAGCGGGCCCAATGTTGTTTTTTTTTTTCATTTGGATATAAACCGTCATAACATGAAAATCGATATAATTTTGCTAAAGACGACTCTGTTGTATTTAAAATAATACTAATTCTATTTGGAATTTGAATTTGACTAAATAGAATTTGGTTTATGATATTTGAGCACGCGAAATATTAAAATATTTCTAGAAATTACCAGGAACTGTCTGTATAAAAGTTATTAAGTATATCTATATAGTATAGATATACGAAAAATGATTTTTTTTTTGTTGGGGTGAGGAAATCCTTTTTATGGACATAATGTCGGACTCTCGTTACCAAATGTAACGTCCTACCGACTAAAAACGAACCCCGATCTTGAATTATGGAACCCCGATCTTGAATCGATGATGAAAGAGCTTTTTAGGTTTCACGTTGACTGAGATCCCTCAAATCATCAAATCAGCCAAGCATTTGGGTATTTGAAATAGCAGACACCATGTCATGGATGGAACGGTAAAGTACCGTTGTTTCATTTGATGCGATTAGATACATACTGTGTGAGGTTTGGTTGGTCAGCCGGTAAGACTAATACTCCCAGAGGGCGCCCAGTGTAGGGGAAGCTGGAAGTTCTTAGTACATTGCTCGCCGGAGGCCTTTATGACATGGGTATTCCTACCAAGCTCTCGCATCGCGTCAAGGTTATATCAGAGCGATATTCAACGAAATATGCTAAAAAAATTGTGTATTCTTTGTAGCGTTTATAGGGGACCGAATAATATTTTGCGGGGAGCAACTATATTTTAAGTTACGCCACTGTATACGATGACCATGATCATTTTAAGTATATATATTTAGCAAAGTTTATTGAACGTTTTGTTGTAATAATTTCGTTAAATTTTGATTATTATTTGTATACATATATAACTCGTTTGTGTTTTTTTTTGATGTCGCTTGTAATAACAATAGTATAATAGCAAAAAAAACTCTAAACCTATAAAACTTAAAATAGAAGATGAAAAAGAAAATATAAATTATCATATTGATTACCTTAAGTTATTTATTTTTTGTTACTAATTTATATCGGATCGATGACATACAAAAATTAATTTAATGAAAATATTGAGCAATAATTTAACGTGCAATTTATCATGAAAAAGTTAATGTATAAGGGCAACAACAGTTCAAAGTTAAAAAATGTTGTTTAATGCTGTATAACGAAGGGCATAAGCAAACATAATTTTAATTTATAATTGTGTGCTGCCACTCACACTAAAATATTTAACATACTTTCCCTGTGGGTTGTGTACAGAAGTAGTGGAAGGGGGATGAGGGTTAGATGATTCATAATACGCGTTTTTTTTTATCAGAACTCTATAACAAAAATTTCAATTAAATTGGTTATAGAAACAAAATAGGAATTCTTCCAAAATTCTTAATCATAAACAAAATTTTACTATATTTTTTTATTTTTGTTAGTTACTATATACGGCAGAATAGGTTTAACGCTCGTATAACCTCGGAATTCTATTGCCGTGAGCCCGTAACGAAATCACTTAATCAGGCGATGAACTAAGTGTATAAATAAGTAATTACCTGCTCTTTTATTAAAGAAAACACGTTATTTAGAATGTATAGTTAAAAATAGTTTTCACTCAAAGTTTTGACCATTTGATTCTATGCATCTTGCCAATCTTACGGGCATTTTTATTAATACCATCCCAATAAAATTGTTTGTCCTTTGGGGCGAAATCGTTCAAACAGTCATTTTTGAACTTGTACAAAATTACCCAAGTGCTGCGTTCCAAGTGCGTGCCCCATTGATGTAAAATGCTGATAGTCGGACGGAGCAAGGTTCGGAGAATACGGTGGGTGCGGTAATGCTTCTCATCCAAGTGATTGTAATGCGCCTTTGACCGGTTTTGATGTATGAGACGGCGCGTTATCGTGCTGTAAAATCACTTTACCGTGTCTTCATCGGGTCAATTTGGGACGTTTTTCGATCAATGCATGATTCAAATGTTGTCGATAGCGTTCTCTATTAACCACGTTTTAACAGCTCGCCAATTTGGTGCCACCAAATACAGAGCATTGTCTTACGACTAAAGTGATTTGGTTTTGCGGTCGATGGGCCGGCTTTGCCAGGCGATAACCATGCTTTTTTTTTATATCCCGTTACGATTCGATGATCAAATTACTTCCTTTCGTGTCGTTGAAGCAGCATTTCAAAAGAGAATTTCCCTTTTCCATTGGTCTTTCATTCAATTCATGTGGTACTCATTTTCCCATCTTCTAAATCTTTCCCATTGCTTTTAAGCGAATGCTAACACATTCTTGAGCACATTTAACACTTCTGCCAATTTGGGTGTTCATATTTTTCATCCAATAACTTCGTCAGTTTCAATGTCTTCAAATTTTGTTTGTTTACCAGAATGTTCAATTTCAAATTATAATTGCTATTTTTAAATTCTATCGAAACCATGTCTCAAATGTTTTAATGGATGCGGAGCGTGTTCAGCGTAAGTTTCTACCAACATATGATGACTTTCACTACCTTTTTTTTGAACATTATATACAAAAATAAAAACCCTCATAAAAAAAAAATAAAATAAAAATTTTGATAAATATAATTTCCCTAAAAATTCCAATATATATTATTTAAAATTAAAACAATAATTTTTATTTCAATTTAGAAAGATAAAATGTTCTTAAAAAAAAACTATTCTTCAATTTCGATTTTATCAATATCATTTAAATTTTCCCATTTATCGGATTCCCTTATGGCCGTTAACATTTGTCGTAATAATTTATCGGTAGCAGCAGCTACCAACATTGGTTTCATTATATTAAATTCTGTACCATCCGGACTGCAAATGTGACCACCGGCTTCGGTCACCAATAATACACCACCAGCCACATCCCACGGAGCTAAATGATCTATTTGATAACAATCTACTGAACCTCTAGCGATATACGCAAGTGTTAATGCTCCACAACCAAATGATCTTGATCTATGTATAAACATGAATTGGTTAATTTTGGTTAAATTTAAGCAAAACAAAACCCAAAATCAATTACCCAGGACATGTTGATGCAAATTTATATGTTCTTTTAATATGTTTGTTACGACATTCTTGACGTTTAAGAAATGATAATTCATCACAGTATAAACTTTCATTTAACTATGGATACAATACAGAGGATTTATTTTGATAATTATTAATTTTTAAGTTCATGTTAATTAAAGAAAAAATTATATTACATTTTCAATATTACTACATTTTATAGGTAAATCATTTAAAAATGTACCCATACCCAAACGAGCCGAATACATTTCTTTTAATATTGGATTATAAACAATGCCAATGCATATTTTTTTCTTAAATATCATTGCAATTGAAATGGCAAAAAATGGTAATCCATGTACAAAACTATTTGTACCATCAATTGGATCAATAATCCATGTTGGAGGATCATCATCGGTTAATAGAATTGTTTTTTTTTTAAATGTTTCTTCACCAATAAATTTATGATTTGAATATTTACTGCGTATACCATCGATTAGAAAATTTTCAACACGTACGTCATATTCGGTGACAACATCCCAATTTCCCGGTTGTTTCATTTCAATTTTTTTCACCACTTGATTGTATCCTTCGATTACAATTGTACCGGCATCATTGGTCAATTGACGAGCCAATTTTAAACAATCATCAATTAAATTATTTTCTTCATTTGTATATTCAATCATATTGTAAATGTTTTCTTTAATTATTTCTTTTTTTTTTATTAATATTCTTTTCACATGCACACAAAACAATTTTAACGCGAATGAACACAATCAAAAGAAGAAGAAAAAAGAAGACGTTCAACGCATTTTTTTTTTTACCTTTATATACTGTAAATTTTTTGTGTTTTTTTTTTATTTATTATTATAGAATATTATTTATTATTATAGAATATTAACTACACCAAAATTGTTTGGTTAAAAATTCGGTTATCTAAAAACCAAATAAGTGGTGGTTTTGATAATATAATCTACAAAACAAAAATTCTATTTTATGATAATTTGAAATTCAAACGAAAATATTTCTTTATTTTATATTTTGTTATTTATAATGTGTATTTATTATTCCATCGTAATCTAAAATTTGAAATGATAAGAATAAATGTTGGTACTATATTTTTGTATTTAAAATGCAATTTTTGACATCCCCAAACAAAAATGAATATAAGCGTAATTAATTTATAACTCTCCGAAATTTATTATTTTATAAGAGTTAAGATTACATATAAGAAAATTCGCTTTGATTGAATTGATTGGGAAATGGATGCTCAAGGCTACAGCCATTGAGACCAATAAACAAATTTTTATTATTAAAAAAATGTATTGACATTTAATTTTTTTTTCTATATATGTAGGGACCACCGCCGGGTGCACCACCGGTTCAAGAAAATTTAAATGCATTACAACGTGCAATTGATTCAATGGAAGAAAAAGGTTTACAAGAAGATCCAAGGTAAAATGAAAAATGATAAATCTACTGAAATTATTATTAATATACTTTGTTTTTTATTCTTTTTCTATATATATCAATTAGATATACTCAATTGCTAGCATTACGTGCCAATTCAAAGCACAATAATTTAAGTGTAAATCAAATGCATTTATTACGTGCTCAAATAATGGCATATCGTTTACTATCCCGAAATCAACCATTAACAAAACAAATTCAATCGGTAATTCATCAACGACAAGACGGTGGTGGACCACCACAATGTTTAACACCACCATCATCAAATCCGTATGGTGGTGGTGGTGTTGGTCCCGTAGGAATGAATCCTAATATGCCATTACAACAGCCGTTATCGCAACAACAGCAACAACATCAGCAGCAGCAACAACAACAGCATCAACAACACCAACAACAGCAACAGCAGCAGCAGCAGCAACATCAACAACAACAACAACAACAACACCAGCAACAGTCACATCAACCACCATCTTCATTATTGGCATCGAATGCAATGATTCCACCGTCATCTATGCCATTATCATCGAATGTACCCGGCATTGGTGTTGGAATGGGAAATATCGGTCCTGCTGCTGCTCAATTAAATAAAATGCATGAAAAATCAATGATTGTTGGTGGCGTTGGTCCCGGCGGTTCCGGTGGTGGTGGCGGTCAACCACCACAAATGCAAAGTCCTATGAGTGGTATGGCCCCATTACAAAATCAAATGGCAACGGCGGTTGGTGGAGGTGGCGTCATTGGTCAAAATCAAATGAATAATCGTATGAATAACCAACAAACCAATGAAAATCGTCCGGATACCAAACCAATGCCGGCTCCCGTATCATTAAAACAACGTTTTACATCGGTGGCCAAACCAATTGGTTTGGAT
This sequence comes from Dilophus febrilis, assembly GCA_958336335.1. Taxonomy (NCBI): domain Eukaryota; kingdom Metazoa; phylum Arthropoda; class Insecta; order Diptera; family Bibionidae; genus Dilophus; species Dilophus febrilis. Next base: position 19,432,651 of record OY284472.1, on the reverse strand, counting down.
CCAATTACACTGTTGCAGGAACGTGAAAATCGTATGGCATCACGGATGGCGCTACGCATAGAAGAGTTAAATAATTTACCGGCGTCAATGCCCGAAGATTTACGGATACAAGCGCAAATTGAATTGCGTGCATTACGTGTGTTAAATTTTCAGCGTCAATTACGTAGTGAAATAATTCAATGTACACGACGTGATACAACATTGGAGACGGCCGTAAATGTTAAAGCGTATAAACGTACTAAGCGACAGGGATTACGTGAAGCGCGTGCGACCGAGAAATTGGAAAAACAACAAAAATTGGAGGCCGAACGTAAGCGACGACAAAAACATCAAGAATTTTTGGCCGCCGTACTACAACATGGTAAAGATTTTAAGGAATACCATCGTAATAATCAAGCGCGTTTGGTACGCATCAATAAGGGTATAATGAATTATCATGCGAATGCCGAAAGGGAACAGAAAAAAGAACAGGAACGGATTGAAAAAGAACGTATGCGACGTTTAATGGCCGAAGACGAAGAAGGTTATCGTAAATTAATTGATCAGAAAAAAGATAAGCGATTGGCATTCCTATTGTCGCAAACCGACGAATACATTGGTAATCTTACCGAAATGGTTAAACAGCATAAGGTGGATCAACGTAAGAAAAAAGAAGAGGATATTAGTCGTAAGAAAAAATGGAAAAAAGAATTATTGCAAAGCGGTGAATTCGGAACGATTGATGAAAGTTGTTCGGCGGCTGATTTACGTGTAACGGTGATGGATCCAAGTACGGGTCATCGTATAAGCGGCGATGAAGCACCGTATTTACGTGATCTTCAACGATGGTTAGATTTACATCCGGGTTATGAATGGGTGGACACGGACAGTGAAGGTGGCAGTGAAGATGAAGATCGTGGCGAAAAAGAGAGTATACGATCGACGGAAAATAATGCAACAACGCTGAGTGACATTCGGGATGAGGAGAAAATTAATTTGGATCCGGAAAAAACGAATGAACTGATTAAAAAGGCAAAAGTTGAAGATGATGAATATCGTACGGAAGAGCAAACGTATTACAGTATTGCACATACCGTTCATGAAGCGGTTACCGAACAGGCATCGATATTGGTGAATGGCAGCCTAAAGGAATATCAAATTAAGGGTTTGGAATGGTTGGTCTCTCTGTACAACAATAATTTAAATGGTATTTTAGCCGATGAAATGGGTTTGGGTAAAACCATTCAAACAATTGGTTTGGTTACCTATTTAATGGAACGGAAAAAAGTAAATGGTCCGTTTTTGGTTATTGTGCCGCTTTCAACGTTATCCAATTGGGTATTGGAATTCGAAAAATGGGCTCCATCCGTATGCATTGTATCGTACAAAGGATCACCGGTTGGCCGACGCTTAATTCAAAATCAAATGCGATCGACAAAATTCAATGTTTTGCTTACCACCTATGAATATGTAATTAAAGATAAATCGGTGTTGGCCAAATTACAATGGAAATACATGATTATCGATGAGGGTCATCGTATGAAAAATCATCATTGTAAATTAACACAAGTATTGAATACCCATTATAATGCACCGTATCGTTTACTATTAACCGGTACACCATTACAAAATAAATTACCGGAATTATGGGCATTATTGAATTTCTTATTGCCATCGATATTCAAAAGTTGTTCAACATTTGAACAATGGTTTAATGCACCGTTTGCAACGACCGGCGAAAAAGTGGAATTAAATGAAGAGGAAACCATTTTGATTATACGTCGTTTGCATAAGGTGCTGCGACCGTTTTTATTGCGTCGTCTTAAGAAAGAGGTTGAATCACAATTACCCGATAAAGTTGAATACATAATAAAATGTGAAATGTCAACGTTACAAAAAGTTTTGTATAAGCATATGCAAAGTAAGGGTGTCCTATTGACGGACGGTTCCGAAAAGGGTAGCAAAGGAAAGGGTGGCGCTAAGGCCCTGATGAACACCATTGTACAATTACGTAAACTTTGTAATCATCCATTTATGTTTCCGCACATTGAAGAGAAATTTTGTGATCATGTTGGGCAACAGGGTGTTATTAGTGGACCGGATTTGTATCGTGTTTCGGGTAAATTTGAATTATTAGATCGTGTACTGCCAAAATTGAAAGCAACCAATCATCGTGTTTTATTGTTTTGTCAAATGACTCAATGTATGACAATCATTGAAGATTATTTGGGATGGAGATCATTTACGTAAGTTAACTAAGTTTTTATTTAAATGTTTTTTTTATTTTTTACAAAATTTAATTTTGAACAATGTTTTTTTTTTGTAAATTTATACAGATATTTACGATTGGATGGTACAACAAAAGCAGAAGATCGTGGTGATCTATTGAAAAGATTCAATGCAAAAGATTCCGATTATTTTGTATTTTTATTGTCGACGAGAGCCGGTGGTTTGGGTTTGAATTTGCAAGCGGCCGACACTGTTATCATATTTGATTCCGATTGGAATCCACACCAAGATTTACAGGCACAAGATCGTGCACATCGTATCGGACAACGTAATGAGGTACGTGTTTTACGTTTGATGACGGTCAATTCCGTGGAAGAGCGTATTTTGGCGGCTGCCCGTTACAAATTGAATATGGACGAAAAAGTTATACAGGCCGGTATGTTTGATCAGAAATCAACGGGTAGCGAACGTCAACAATTTTTACAAAGTATTTTACATCAGGATGATGCGGATGAGGAGGAAGAGAATGAGGTGCCCGATGATGAAGTGATAAATTTGATGATATCGCGAAGCGATGATGAATTGGAATTATTTAAGAAAATGGATATAGAACGTAAGGAAGCGGATGATATACGTGGTAAACCACGATTGATAACCGAAGCGGAATTACCGGATTGGTTGGTGAAAGAAGACGATGAAGTTGATCGTTGGAATTACGAAGAGGACAGTATATTGGGCCGTGGTTCACGTCAACGCAAAGAAGTTGATTATACGGATAGCTTAACGGAAAAAGAATGGATGAAAGCAATCGATGGTGATGCTGATTTTGACGATGACCAAAACAACAACGAGGAAGAGGATCGGGAAAAAATTAAAAAGAAAAGTAAAAAACGTAGACGTCGTGACACCGAAGATTCTGATGGTGATTTACCATTGAAACGTAAGCGGCAAACGGATCCAAAAATTAAAAAGCAAATGCAACGTGTCATGGGAAATGTTATTAAATATACGGATTCCGATGGACGGGTTTTGAGTGAACCATTTATGAAATTGCCGTCACGTCAAAAATTACCCGATTATTATGAGATTATTAAGAAACCCGTGGATATCAAGAAAATTATTCAACGCATTGAAGATGGCAAATATATGGATTTCAGTGATTTGGAAAAAGATTTCGTTCAATTATGTCAAAATGCACAAATTTATAATGAAGAGGCATCATTAATCTATGAGGATAGTATAAATTTACAATCAGTATTTTCAAATGTAAAACAAAAATTGACGGTTGCCGCTGAAGAGGCGGCGGCGGCGGCAGCAGCAGCTACCGACGATGATAATACTAATCATAATAATGATGATGATGTGAATTCCGATGAAGACGCGAATAGCGTTAAAATGAAATTGAAAATATCCAAAAATACAGCAGCATCAGCAACAAAAAAACAAACACCGGCACGTCGTAAACGTACACAAAAAAAATATGCAATATCTGACGATGATGACGATGATTTAGATTAAAAAAAATATTAATATAAAATTACCCAAAATACATATTAATTTATTTAGATTCTAAATAAAAGTATACAGTTTAAGTTTTTTTTTAAGCGCAGAGATCATTAATAAAATGTATCTTAAAAAATAAATTATCGATTATCCAATTTTGCATAATTATAAAATAATCAAAAGGATTCTATTCGGATAATAATGAAATTCCTTTTTTGTTTTTAGTTTTATTACGGTAATTTTTTTCTTATTTGTATATTTAATTATAATTATTATATTAGACTTAATTTATAAAAAAAAATAAAATAAAAAAACCCCCATAAATATTGGAAACACTACAGTTTGAAATATAGTCGTAGTCAAAAAGAAAACAATAATAAATTTTCCTTTTAATTAATACAAATATGTAATTAATATTTTTTGTTTAGTAATTCGTTTAGACATTCAGCTAATGGATCCTTTAACAACGGTAAAGTTTCAGTTTTATATATATTTTCATTTTCTTTTAAAAATATAAAATCATCAATTACCTAAAACAATTAAACAAATGTGATATATATTGCGTTGGATTTAATTTGGAAAACATTTGGTATGATGAATGAATGAACATACCTGGGTAAATGATTTCAATAATTCCTGTAATTCCATAATATTATGAATTGGTTTATATTGATCATGTTGCGGTTCTTGCTGCTGCTGTTGTTGCTGTTCTTTCATTTTAATAATATGTTCAAATTTTTCCAGAAACATTTGTAATTTGTCTATGTCGGATTCTAGTAAATCAATTGTATTTAATCGTTTTTTTTTCTTCAAATGTATTTTGCATTGATTAAATTCATTTATTAATTCATCGGATAGGTTGGACTTTATTTCGTAATCCACATTGTTATAATAATGCTCATTTTTATCCTGATGATTACTATTTACAGAACTTACACTGCGAACGGAATTCGTTGAACCTAATCGTTCTCGATTCACGGTCGTCGTCGTAGTCGTTGTTGTTGTTGTTGTTGTTGATGATGACCCAGTTGGCGGCGAATGATAATTTTGTTGCTGTTGATCCTGGGTTGGTAAACCAACATTTAACGTGGGTTTGATGAATTTTTTACTAATATTATCAATATTAATAAGAAAATCATCGATATCCATTGGTGATGGAATATCTTCAATGGAATAATTTACATGATTATTGGTCATCTTCATTATTGGTTCCAAAATATTTAAATGTTGAAAATCATCTTGAAAATCGCGAAGATTTATTTTATTTACCTTTTCTACTTCAATTGGAATCATTTTTAAATTTTCACAAATACGTTTACTAATTACATTATAATAAGTTTCACTTAATTTATCAGTTGTATCCATATTTTAATTTTTTCTGGAATTTAGGAAAGATATTCAATTGTATTTTGTGTTTTTTTTTTAAGATCACTCAACTCAATATAAAAGTCAATCAAATATAAAATCCCAGATTAAGATTTCCAGGAATATTTTATTATTTACACAGTTTCAATTGTTTTTTTTAATAATCAACAAAATCAAAAAGTTGTTTTTCTATTTTCAAATAATTGAATCGATCAATTTTGATTGGCTGATGGAAAATTTGGCGAAATCAAAAATATAAAATTTTGCACCATCTAACAGAATATTTATGAAAATCAATTACAATTGGTTAAAGACAAATATAAACATTTGGGCGTTTAATTTTCACTTTTATTTTTGTTATATTTTACACTTAAAATCATCATTCAAAAAAATATGAATACAAATAATATTGGATTTGTATGAGAGCCAGTCATAAGGTTAATTTAACGCTTGCACTTTTTTTATTTGAAGTCATAGTACGTAAACCAAAAATTACCACCTCATACAAGCCATGAGTCGTCACTATACCCCTCCACCTAAGTATGAACTCAATAGTTGATCTAGGACTTGGATATAACCTGACTTTGAAAATCAATTTTTTTTTACCTATTCACAACATTTTATTATATTTATATCGTATACCATTTTAGATAATTTAATTCCCTTTCGATTGATTTCAATCCCATTATTATATCTGTCCTGGTGTGGTTAGGATCGAGGTAGGAAATAAATTTCGGGAATCCTAAGCAGATTATTTTTCCGGGATTATTTAAATCTGAAGGAGTTGTTTCATTTACAAATGCCAAACATTGTTGGAAAGGGCAAGCACCTAACTAAGTAAGAGTCACCTAAATTTCCGATCAAAATTGCAGATTTTTCTTTAGCACCAAAAATCATTGATTTTCGACCAAATTCAGAGGTTGGTTCCTAAGGCTAATCCGATCAGCTAATCAATCCTAGATTTTGGCAAATACAACTAGAAAATATAGGACAATTTTTGATGGTTCAGTATCGTTGTTATATCTATAATGGTTTCAAAGCATTGGAATTTTTTAAAATTTTCAATTCTCACTATTGTTCATCATAGCTATATATATGTAAATGGGAAAGTGATAAAACAAAATTTTCATGTATTTACACGGTCTCTATGACATCCAAAGGTTCGTGTTCTATCTTTAAAAAAGTTAAATTTTTCCGATTTTCAAAGTTTTTGGATCGGCCTAGCACTTTCAAAATCTAATAAAATTGATTTCATTCCATGAATAATATGTTTTTTAATGTATATTCAAATCAAAGTATGTATAATAAAATATGCTTTAAATAATGTAAAATTCAGGGTTTAAAAACGATACAGGACAGGATACAGGAAAAAGTAAAATTTCCAATATAAATAAATTATCGTTGATATTTTATACCTCATTATGAATAATGATAATTACATCAAGCACATTGATTTAGATCGAGATTCAAATGGATCAACACAATGTGAATGTATAAATTGTGCTGAACCTCCACAGTGTCCAACACCATTTGACTTGGAAGCAAGAAAATTAAATCGTTATGTTAGTCCATATAAACCATTACATTCGTATAATGATGATTGTGGTAAATGTTTAAAACAAAAATCTACATTTTCCGCAACTGAATTGATTGAATGTCAAGAAAATTGTATAATATGTAAAAAATTAAATGCATTAACAAAACCATTAATTCAAAATTATATTAAAAATATTTATAATCCAAATGTTGATTGTAATAACACATTAAAAAATTATCAAAATATACGTTTGAAAGAGGAAACGGATTTTAAAACATTAAATACGTATTTTTCTGAATATGGTCAATTACCTTGGTTTATACCGAAGTCAAATAAATCTTATAAATCAAAACCAATCAATCGATATTTTTGTTATCCAAAATTAATTGTTACAATATCAAATGATGATGATGATGATGATAGAGTAAATATTTTAAAATTTATGGGTAATTTATAATTTGGACTTTATTCTTTATATATAGGAACATTATTAAAATTTATATTACTTATATTTCATTATTTATAGAACATGATTATTTTACATTTCATATTAATCAAAATATTGGATCTCCAAAAGATCATAAACAAATTATTGAACGAATAAAAACTGTTAATTTAAAATATAATCGTAAATTTATCCAATGCCATCAATCACAATACAATACGACAGGTATTATTTATGAAATAATTAATCGTAAACCACACATTGGTTTGATAAAATATAATGTTGGAAGCGGCGTATATTTAGAACGTGACAGTAAATTGATTATAACCAGTAATCGTATTTTTAGTAAACAGTGTACAAATCAATATATTTATGTAAATTGTTTAGATTTATTACCGCACTTAAAGGTAAATCAACAAATATCCATTGGAAATCAAAAAATCAATTTAACAATTGATAAAATCTCTAATGGAAATATTTATTGTACGGCCACAGCCGAATGTCTATTAGAATCAAATTCATTTGTACAATTTCCATGCCACGATGATATTATTCCAAATATAAATGTAACGCAAGAAGAATACATGGATATTGAATTGGCTTTAGATAATCATCATAATAATATTACGATGGGTAGTTATTTATTATTAACAGAAATATTTAATAAATCGCTATTAGATTACATACGAATGAAAACAACTTTGGATAGTAATAAACAATCTCCTATACTGTTGTTAGCAAAAATTAATAATAATAATATTATAGTGAAAGAATTATTAGATGATGACGTAAAATTAAATTTTTTACTAAAAGAATTTGACGGGATTTGGTTAGAAATGGATATTTTTTCATCATCATCTTCACTTAATTGTTATGATAATCGTGGAATATTAAAATTAACCGAAAATCAACAAAAAATAATTGATCAATTTTATCAAAATAAAAAAATCATTATTTATGCTGCCAACAATAGTAATAATAATAATAATAATTTAAAAAAAATAAAATGCCATCATAATTTAAACACTAATCCATATCATAATTTAATTTATGTTGATTCAATTTGTATGAATAGTCGTCGATATGATAAAAATATATTATTTAATATAAAAAATAATATACGAACATTTAATCCTGATTTAAATGTAGAAACATTAAAATGGATTACCAATTCCAGTAAATATAAAAATAATAATATTCCGATTGACATTGAAAATCGTATAATTCAAGATGCAATACAATATGATTGTGATTTTATTATAATAATAATATGTAATCAAAGCCGTTCAATAGCTCATATAAACAATGATGATTCTATTCGATTACTATCAAATTTACGTCCAATTTGTCCAATAATTACAATTTGTGATGATTGCCAATTGGTCAATCAATATCGAATATTAAAAATGATTTGGCCAATTGTTTACGATTCATCTAAAGCTATATACCCACGGCAATATGATATTAATCGTCGAATTTGTTTTGGAATAGAATATGTGAAAAAACGAAAATCATTTATTATAAATGATTGTAAATTTATTGTTGGTTTTGTCGCTGAAAATGATGTTCAAACAACAAATAATAGAATTAATACCTATCAAATATTTGGAATATAATAAATATATAATTGTGGATTATAAATAAAAATAATATTTTTTCTTAAAATTTACCCAACGCAGTTTTATAAAAAATCTATTCCTTATTAAAATTTACCAAATAGAAAAAATTAACTAAATCCTTCGAACGAATTTTATGTGATACTAAAATTATAATTTATTATTTAATTAAGATTTTTTTTTTATATACATTTTAATATATTATAAACTATAGTCTAGACTAAAACGAATATCACTCCGGTAGAACACGCTCGTGTTATATATTATAACATAATATTAATAAAATAAATTTCGATGATTAAGGTTTTCGATGAAAACTTAGAATAATTTGATTATGGATTGCATATGAAATTTATTTGATTATTGAGTATTATTATTATTTGAACTATTTCTATATTTTATATAAATAAGATAATTGTCATTGTGTGTGGAAGAAAAATATTCGCTTTCTGACTATCTGAAAAATGTGCATTGTTTTGTATAATCTTGTAATGTCACTACACTTTTCTTTTTTTTTATATATTTAATAACAAAATAATGAATCCAAAAAAACTCGGCTCAAGTATTATCTTAATACTTATTCTGTATGTGTGATTAAATGCAATTGGTAATAATAAATGTGTCACAGGCCTCCCGAATATTATAATTCAGGGTTGTAATTTATATATATTTTTTTCATCTTACTACATATTATTTCGATGTGATATTTCAATATAGGTGTGTGGGTATGTGCGTCGGTTGTGCTAGCATCGCTTCGCAAAAAAATAAATAATCATCCATCAAAACATATATTTTTAAACATAATACAATCGTACAACTGATTTTGTAATTAATGTTTCACCATCATAAAAACTGGTTTCAATTGTAACATTACCACTAAACAAACCCAAAACAAAAAAAAATATCATAATAGAATATTAAGAATAGAAGAAAAAAAAAACAATAGAATTTTAATTATTATGCATACTTTAAAACTTTAGCTGGCATCATTTGTGATTCTGGGGCTGCTTCAATTGTTGATTGCCATGTATTTGTTGTATTCGGACTAACCCATCCCATTTCAAAAAACCATTCTTCCATTATGCGTCCTTTAAATAAAACCTGTTTGAAAAAAAAAAAAAACAGTTACAATTATATTTTGATTATTATTTCAAAATTATATATTATACCTTTTGATCTAATCGAAAATTTTCCATTGATTCAATTGTACTAAAATTGATTTCTCGAGATATTGCTCGGGTATCGAGGATTTTTACCGGAACTTTTGCTATATGTTCATTTTCCGGCGATGAAAAATCTGTATTCTCTTGCCAGATTAATTTACCGGTATCTGCATCTCTTAGTATCATCCAATTTCTAATAGAAACAAAAAAAAACCAAACAAATAGCAAATTATTATAGATGATGGAATTTATATCCAAATTCAAGGACACGTGTAGCAAAAAAAAAAAAAAAAATAAACAAAATCAATATTTATGTGAAATCGAAAGTGAAGTGGTTTTACATAAAAAATATGATTTTTATACGTAAAATTAATCGCAATTAAATACATTAAATACGCAATTAAATATGAAATTAATTAATAATTATACAAGATTAACACATTTTTAATACATGTTTTTTTCACACAAATTAGTTATAAAAGAAACAAATTTATACTTACATTTGAAAACCTTGTTGAATTTTATCACCTTTATTCAATTCATCCGTTCCCATTTTTTTTTTTTTTTTGGTTTATTTTACCTCAAGTTTTTTTCTTATTTTTTTCAATTAATAAAATTATTATTAATTATATTATTACAATTAAATAAAAAATAAAATAAAACAATCAACAAAAAGAAAATAATTGAATTTCCAAATGCAAGCAAAATGCAAAAAAAAAAAAAATAACAATTTATTGATTGTTTGTTGATTTCATATTTCGATTTAAAACGTCATCAACTGCGAGACAATACTTTATTGGAATCACTCAATGGGCCTCTATCAGAAAATAGCAGTAAGTTTTATGATAAAAAAAACCACTCAAAACACTTTGACATTTCGTTATTTCTTTTTGTTGTTGTTTTGTATTATTTTCATTTTCACTTTTTTTTCTTCTTTATTATTTCTCTATTATTTTTTTATTTGTTATGAATAATCAAAATGTAATTGAACAAAAAATAAAATAACAAATAAAAAAATTATTGAAATTGAAAATTTATTAAAATATTTTATTTTTAATGGTGATTAAATAAAATTGTATTTAGTTAATTAAATATATCGGAAAAAAAGTGATTAAAATATGTAAAATTTACATTAAATAAATAATATTCAAAATTGTGTGTACAACCCACTTTCGTTTTTTGTTTTTATGTAAATAATTAATAAAATTGTACCTGCTACCGCACTAACTAAAAAGACCGAACAATATTTAAAAAAAAAAATAGTAATAAATACAAAATTAATTAAATCTATTTATTAATAGTTATATAATTAATATTGTTTTGTATTTTCGTTTAAAAAAAATATTATAATTTTAATGTAAAATATCTCAGCTTTTTTTTTTTTTATTGTTGGTTGAATTAACCTCATTTTGAAAACAGATTGCACAAAATCAACCTTCAACAGGTAAATACGATATTAATTAAAAATTATAAATTAATTTGATAGATTAAGTAATATTTATAAAATAAAACATTATTTAATTTTATTGCTTTAATCAGTTAAATAATCATATACATCTTGTAAACATGGAATCTGGTGATACAAAAAATTGTGTGGGTGTCAATGCCATTGAAGATAAAAATATTCTTACAGAATTACCCAATAATAATAATAATAATAATAATAGTACTACCGCAATTACAACGATGACAACGACAACAACAACACCAGCACCACCATCAACAACAACAACAACAACAACAACAATACAAACACCATTAACAACAACAAAACAAACACCACCCGATGACAACAAGTAAGTTCATATATTATAATACAAGATAATAAAATCTTTTGCTTTTGTTATACTTTAATTATATTCAATTTAATAATATTATAATAATAGAAAATCATTTATTACAAACAATATTTATCAAAAAAAAAAAAAAATCCAAACAAACAAGCAAACAGAGAGATAAGAACATTTTAATAGGTCATACAAAATGAAAAAAAAAAACAATTTTTTTTTCAAAATACCTCTTGTATCGTGTGTTGTCGACGCGAGGCCAATCATAAAATGTTTAACTCCCTAACAAATAAAACACATTTTATTATTTATCTTTTCAATATCCGTTGCATTCCAACTGTCATCCTGACTGAATGAACACTTCATCAACCGCAATTTTACTAGATTTTTTTATTCCATCTGCGAAATATTACATGATTTTTTTTTACCTTCACTTTATATATTAACTAACTAAATAGTGGCAGCAATTGAACTTATTTTTAACGAATATTTTTTAAAACCAGCCGGATGATAATTTCATTGAAGTAATTTACGGTAGTGCATTATCCCAATGAATACAATTCCCTTTTGATTTATATACCCTTTTATACATGTTTACTAACTTCACGAAATTTTTTTCTTTCCATTAAAAAAAAAAATTACACCTCCCGAAAAGTTTTTTTTTTTACTTAAGTCACCTGTGTAACAATGAAAATATTTAATCTGAAGTCGTCCTCAAAAACCAATTTAACGATTCCAATGAACATAAATATGTATAATCATTTATCTTATAATATTAAAACATAAAGAATTCTATAGGAAGTTAACTTTAGCGATTGACCTCGTACATTCAAAACATTTATTTATTTATTATAACATAAATAGATTTCATATTCTCCTATCTGTGCATATATTTTAGACATTATTGAACAGAAAAAAAAAACAAACCATTTGTTTTTATCACAATACAAAAAAACATTTATTTAATTAAAAATTAATTTCATTTATGATCAAATTTAAATTATAATAAAGTAAATACATAACAAATTAAATGCCTTTTTTTTGTACCATATGGTAATCGATTATCGAATTGCGATTTTATGAACATTATAGAATAATTAATTAGGGTAATGAACATTCGAATTCTTGGAATGGTTTGGGATTGATTTTGTTTCGTTTTGATATTAAAAATGTTTTGTCAACACATCAGGCTATATATCAGGGATAAAACCCTTATAGAGTGCTAAAATTTAAAATGCTAAATTAAAAAATTTAGAGTGCTAAAATTTAAACATACGAGTGCTAAAAATTATGATTAAGATAATTATGGACAAAAAATAACAATCTGATCAGATCCCTGATCTGATCTCATCTTAAAAGTATTATAAACATAATACATAAAAATACTAAAGAATATAAAGATTTTTTACACTTTAGATAAGAAACAAATCATGTGAATATAAAAAAAAAATGTAATTGAAAATTTTATAAGCAAACCAAATTAAGGTTAATGACCGCTCATTACTGCTTAAATGAATAAAATTATAAGGCTTTTAACATTCAAAGATAAGGGAATTTTGCCAAAAAATAATAAAAATCGCCTGTTGAATTTTTATTTGATTAAAAATAGTTTTTGTTAATAAGAAACTATCAACCATATGACGTTCAAAAAGGTATTAATTTAAAAAAAACGGTCCACCATCAAATGATGATATAAAATTGATTTAATCATGACGCAATGTACTCCACGTCGTAGTGATTAGCAATTATTATCAAATTTGGATATTAAATATATTATTAATCAATGTTTTTTGTTTCAATTTTTACCGTAGACAACACTTTCTTTTATATATCGAATCATATTGTAGTAATGTAGTTGCGATTGCACGTTCGTAATCATCGTATACAATTTTTTTTTATTGTTGATTAGATTATCATTAAAGTTTTAATCAATATTTGCAAATTATTATCAAATTATATATCGATATAACGAATAAGTACTGATAAAATGTATGTCTATTATCATTTTCCTATAATTTACGTCATATACACCCACTCGCATGGCTAAACATTGAAAATGAACAATATATTTTTACCACCTACACAATAAATACTATACTTTATATATAGGTAAAAGGAATTATAAATAATACGTGTTTCATAAGTTTTTGCAGTATATTGTAAATTTGATATCGACAAATTGCGATAACGGTCCATAATCTTTCAATTTTTTTGGCAGAACGCTCTTTACGTATATTACCTATGGATATGGTGTTTAAATCAACTTCTTTTAATTTTCGTTTGATACTGATACTTAACAAACAAGGATCCCTAGTTTGAACTTCATCCTAACCATATTTTATGTTATCGGTATTAATATCCGGATCTTCCTATGGTTTAGAAACCGTAATCATTTCCAAACAGAGATGTGGTCGCCAATGTTTTTTTTTTTTTATTAAAAGTACGCACGACCAGGATCTAGTCCTATTCGACTAATAATAAGCAATTTATTTACAATATCTATTATTATATGATTTTTGAGAATTTCATAAATGTATTTCTTAAATGTATTAATAAAAAAAAATAATAAATTTTTCGCTATACAACCAACAATCTGGTTTAAGCGTCCAACAACAGCCTTCTGTTGTTAGTTTCTTAATTTGTGGCTTTTACGGTGTCGGTAATTAGCCGTACGACCAACCGCAAGCGGAATATACAACTCTGTGTTAAAATTCAGATTCGAAAAATAACCGAAAACACAAAACATATTTTATGCATTCAGTAGGATTCGAACCCACGACCCCAAAATCTTAAATGTATTACAAAACTTTAATTGGCCGCTTTTGCTTTTATGCTTTTATTTGGTTATATGGTCAAAATGGTTTACACCTTCTTGTGATGTTTGAATTGTTCTTGAAAAGCTGGATAACATCCGGATTGACGAAGTAATCTTTTTTGTCTTTGTTTGCTCGCGTACCTTTCTTTTGGATTAGTTCGTTTTTAATATATCAAGGAGAATTTACAATTCATCTTAGCGCTTTGTTCTAGGAACATTGGATTATTAAAATGTTACTGGGCTTGATACAGCGCCACAACGCTGTATTCCGTAGACCCAAATTGGTTTTAATATTTCTTGATTCAATAATATTGTGTTTTAAGGCGATAATTGTGAGTTTCTGCCTTACTCCATTTTCCAACCAAATCTAATTCCCTGTTCCTATCGTTTGATTTGATAACATGTTCCTTCCAATGAAACTTATCCAATGCCAATGCGGCCATGCCAAGATACTTAGCTTTATGGGAAAATGGTATTGTTCATATTATTATTCGATATGTGTTCTATTTTTTTTATTGGTAAACGTGCCACTTTCTCGTACAGGTTTGTACGTTGTAGATGGCAACTTTACATTAGTGTAAATCGGTTATAATGCGGGACTCTATACACTACCTTTGGCAGTGGTACTCCGGCTTTTATTCCTTTTAGTGTAAAGTCGTTTACGTTGTCGATGCTCATAATTTTTTCTTTTTTTTTTTTTTGTTTAAATTGATGTAATTTCTGACAACATATTTAAAATTTTTTCAAGTTGTTGACTTTTTTTTTTACTTATTTTTGCATTTTGAATTCATTTTTCTTTAAAACACAGTGAATTGTACCATTTGATATGTTATAAATTTGTATTCAAACGGCGAGTTGACGCACCAAGTATAATTTCTGCAGTTTTGCTGCCTTTAGTCAGAATCGCAATTTCTAAGCTCCGATTTCTAAGTTTCTAAGTTTCTACACTTTTTTTTTTGTTTTTAATTAAAACAATTTACTGCAAAAACTTATGGAACACGTTTTATAAATAAAGAAATAGGGAAAATTTTCATTTCTTTATATTAGTACATAAAAAAAAATAGGAAAATTCTTTTATAATAAAATTTTCCATTACATATTTATTTATATAGAATGTGATTTTAATATATAGAGATCTCCTTCAATATTTGTCTTATTGGTATATGATTTTTATCATTTTTATTTTACTATTTATATGATGATGTAAATATAATCTCAAGTTTGTACCACATTTTGTATATGACTTATTTTTTGTAAATACTCTCTTATTATTTTATTATATACAATTCTATATATAAAAATTAATATTCATATAATAGTATAGTAATAATAATTATAATAAATATATATATATATAGAGTATATTAAAATTAAATTATTTTATTCATTAAATGTACAGTATTAGATTAACATTCCATCTGTGACATTCTCTTTTATCCGTGGATAATAATATCTGCAGTTATTTTTAAAATTAAATTATATATTTTAACAGTATTTTTTTTTTTATATTTTAATAATTATTCGTGATTTTTTTTTTAAACAAAATTGTGAATGAATTTTTTTTTTAATTTCTTTATATTAAAAAAAATTCGTATTGATTTATTGAACAATTATAATGTTCTATGTATAATGAAATATGATTGAATTAATTTTATGTGTTCGATGTGTGTTAAATTATCTATATTTTTTTTAAATAGTGGAAATATCCTGGAAATATTATAGATTGATATATAATTTAGGATATAATCCGGATGTTGTATTTTAAACACTAAGTATATAAAATATAAAAGTGTATCCAATTATAAATAATCATAAAAAACATAATACTAAAAAATGGATATATTTCGAAGAAATCAAGGACAATATCGTTATAAATTACTTTCTAATGGAAGGTATGCAAAATTAAATATGATTTATTATTGAGTTGTTAAAAAATGATCACATTATTCATTCTGATATATGAAAATAATAGTTAATTTTTCAGAAATTTTGCTCTTTATTATATGGATAGAAATTGATCTTGTATCTTGTTCAAAAAATACTTTAAATTATATATAATTATGTTTAATTATGTAATTTTAGATGAATTGTCTTAAAAGCTGATTATCTTATAATCTATATATAGAGATACTCAGGACCGTGCTTTCCTTTTTCACACCCTACGCAGTCTAAATATATTTGCATTTTATACACGTCGCGGGTTTTATTTTTGGCGAAATCTATTCCAATGTTTTGAAATAAGAATTTTGGAATCGGATTAATTGTTCAAAAGCATTTTTCAAGTCCGTGAATACGTAAAAAAGGAATATGTCCTAGTTAAAAATCCTAGTCCTGCTGCTGAATGAAACGTCCCAAGCAAGTGTAACCTTTGCACGATAGGACCGGTGCTATCGTGGTAATTACTTCATCATAATTATTCATAATTACTTTTACACGGATAAAATCCCAGTTCTTATTTACCATTTCTTGTTGAAATGTATCGAATCTCATAAATTGATACTTGATAATAAATGTATATATCAATAGATTTTTAAATTATTTTAACCATTAAATTGATCTAATCGGCGTGAGGCTAACAAAACTCTTATTATCGGTATAGGTATAGTTAGGGAAATCTTATTATAGACATAACTTTCAAATCATTCGTGTGATTCTCGATCATTCGTGTCAATGTGTATTCCCTGGCCAAACCTCAACGAGTTCTATACTGATTGATTTTTATTATTAAATGTCATCCATTTATTATTGATTTGCAACTTTTTCGAATATCCGCATACAGGTTTGCCGATGATCCATGTGCAATTCTATCGTGATTGAAATTTTGAACTAACGTATGATGTCGTTATATGTTTTTTTTTTCTTATTGTTAAACAAAAACATAACATTTATTTGTGTAATTTAATGCTGTTTTTTTTGTTCTCAGATTTGGTGTATAAATAAGGAATTACCGGTTCTATTTTGTTAAAGAAACCCCGTTATTTAAAATGTATAGTTAAAAATTTTTTATTCAAAGAATTGACCATTTGATTCTATGCATCTTGTCCATCTTTCGGGCATTTTTATGAATACCATCCCAATAATATTGTTTGATCCTTTGAGCGACCAAACAGCCAAATTTTGAACTTGCTCGAAATTAGCTAAGTGCGTGTCCCATTCATATAAAAGGTGATAGTCGGACGGGAAAAGGTCCGGCGAATATGGCGGGTGCGATAACGCGTTCCAGCTAAGTGATTTTAATGCGTCTTTGACCGGTTTTGATACATAAAATCACTTTATCGTGTTTTCGTCGAGCCCATTTTTGACGTTTTTCGATCAACGCATGATTCAAATTTATCATTTATTGTTGCTAGCGTTTATTATTAATCGTTTCATCAGGTTTTAACAGCTCATTATATCCGACGGCTATCTGGCCCCACCAAAAAACAGAGCATTGTCTTACGAACAAAGCGATTTGGTTTTGCGGTCGATGGGGCAGCTTCGCCAGGTGATAACTATGCTTTTATGCATTGTGAATTTTCAAATCCACTTTTCATTTCCCGTTTACTTCCGTTTACTATATTCAATGAAGAAATGACTTCCTTTCGTGTCGTTGAAGCAGCATTTCAAAAGAGATTTTCCCTTTTCCATTTGTTTTTCATTCAATTCATTTGGTACCCATTTTCCCAAATACTGAATCTTTCCCATTGCTTTTAAGCGAATGCTAATATATATATTCTTGAGGCACGCATTTAACACTTCTGGCAAAATGTGTTGCGTTTTACGTTGGGTCTTCATCAAATAACTCCGTCAGTTCCGCGTCTTCAAATTTATTTTTGTCTATACCAGTACGTTCATCGTCTTTAAAATCTTAATTGATATTTTGTTAAATTCTATCGAAACCATGTCGCAACTGTTTTAATTGATGGAACATGTTCAACATACCGTGTTTCTACCAACAAACGATGATTTTCACTAGCTTTTATTTGTTTATTAAAGAACGACAGCATGTGTTTGAGCATGCTCAAAAAGTTTTCATTTGGTATGACAAAGGGTTTGTTTGCATTGGAAAAGGGTTAATTTGACCGGAAATTCCTATATAACATATAAGTATATAATTTTCCGTTTCAATTTCTCTTAAATCTATGTACAATTTAATGTGATTTTGATTTATTTATTATAATACGTTTGTTTCACAGTTTTACAAAACAATAAATGTTATATTATATTATATGCATCCTTGATTTTAATGTATACGCTTTTCAAATAATTAATAGAATTACAATACAATTTTGTACGTTTCAATAAATGTAAAATAATCTTGTAAAAATCATAAAGTATTTGTGTATTTATAAAAATAATTATGATTAAATATTGTTGATATACATTTGTAATTGCAATATACAGTGTGTCCCAGCTAACGCTATCCAGCCAATATCTCCGAAACCAGTGGAGTTATCACTAATATGATGTTAGTGGACCCCCACTGGATTCCATTTGGCTACATTTTTATGTTAACCCCTTCCTCGTTACGTTAACCCTTATGTGCTTAATGGGTATCAACTTTGGAAAATCAAATGTAAACCTATATTTTTTTTTGACCTATTTTGGTGACGAGTAGTTAAAAAAAATGTAATAATATGTGGGGGTCCTATGGGGAATTTTTCCACAAATGGGGATTGTTCATCCGATAGAAAATGGAGCGAAAACTCGCTAAATCTCTATGAAAATTTGTGTTGTGATGCATTACAAAGTTGTTCTACGTTGAAAATTAAAAGAGGTGTCCGAACACCCCAAGCCCCCAACCCCCTGTTTTTAGGGGGAAAAATCGAAGTTTTGATTTTTTCATCGAAGTTTTCAAAATAAGCGAGAAAAAATATAAGTTCACATTTGATTTTCCAAAGTTGATATCCATTAAGCAAAAAAACACATAAGGGTTAACGTGGGGAGGAAGGGGTTTACATAAAAATGTAACCAAATGGAATCCAGTGGGGGTTCACTAACATCATATTAGTGATAACTCCACTGGTTTCGAAGATATTGGCTGGATAGCGTTAGCTGGGATACCATGTATATTAAATTGCATTTGGCGTTGTTATAATTATACAAACAAATTATAATGAAAATAATAATTATAGCGTTTTTCAACTATTGTACAGCTTAAAAAAATAACATATTTATTATTTTGTTTTGTTTTTTAATGCCGTCTGCTTTTATACAAATTTATTAAAATATATTAAAATCTCATTGGGAAATTTTGTGTTTATTCAATTATAAATAAAAAAAAAAATGGAAATATGGAAATAAAATTAATAATAATTAAATAAAAATCTGGTATCAAAAAATATTTAAGATTTATTATTGTATACAATAAAAATTTCCAAGTATAGTAGTAAATATTTATTATATATTGAAGATCACAACTCAAATTTAATACATTTATTTATTTATTTATATATTTTTTAAACATTTTTCTATTTGATAATAGATAAGATTATATTTTTGTTGTTCTTTATATTGTTATCATAAAATATTAATGATGATATGCGATACACACTAAAGAGATATTTTATTTAAATAAATATGACGTTGCATTCCCGTTTTTTTATTTATATTTATAATTATTGCGAAATAAAATTATTTGTTTTTTGTCTTTCTTTATTTATACAAATTATGACGATAAATAATTTTAAATATTTTGTTTTATCAGTCCAATTTTTAATCTTTATGGTCTTAAAATCATTTGATTGGATTTTAAATGTCATGTTTTAGATCCTTTTATCATATAGAAAATTTATTGAAAATGATCCCCCTTCAATTATTGAACTAAAATTTCTTTCGGGCGGATCAAATTCGAATTGGAAATTTTTCACAATTAATTTTCATTGATATAACTTTTTAATTATTCTTTTTAAATACAAACTCCAATTGATCAAAAATTCTATTCTACTCTACAAATAGAAAACCAAAAAAAAACAAAAACCACTTTATCGATTACGCTTAATAATAATTAAAATATAATTAAATTTTTTTAATTTAAAAAATGTATAAAATCAAATTACTCATGAAAATTATCATGGAAAATAATTCATTCATTTCATAATAAAATTTTAATAAGTATAAAACATTTCTTTTTTTTTTTTTGGCAATTGAAAATTAAATTTATCTAAATTACAAAAGTTTCCGTAATTAAATTAATTTGTTTGAACGGTTCATTTTACAACTGAATGTTAGAACCCTATTAAATTCTTTGTATTTTATTATCAAATAAAAGAAAAATTCCAAAATAAATAAGAAGAAAATTTCGTTTCGTTAAAAAAAATAAAATCAAAAGAAGAAAATGGTATTTGTTCATCGTGAGACAATTTCAATACACGTGGGTCAAGCTGGTGCTCAAATTGGTAATGCTGCATGGGAATTATATGGTTTGGAACATGGTATTACGGCTGACGGTAATCTAATGAAGACTACTGCGAATGAAGGGGAACCGATTGTACCGGATGCCGATAATTGTTATAGTACATTTTATGCCGAAACACATAGTGGTAAAATTGTACCAAGAGCAATATTTGTGGATATGGAACCGACCGTATTGGATGAAATACGCACTGGAAAATATAAAAATTTATTTCATCCTGATCAGATAATAAGTGGTAAAGAGGATGCTGCAAATAATTTTGTACGCGGTTATAATACAATTGGTAGAGAAATGATAACACCCGTTACCGAATTGGTACGTAAAATGGCCGAACAATCAAATAGTTTACAGGGTTTTTTTGTATTTCATTCATTTGGTGGTGGTACGGGTTCTGGATTTTCGGCCCTACTAATGGATCATTTAGCCGAAGATTTTGGTAAAAAATGTAAATTAGAATTTGTTGTATATCCATCACCAACATTATCGTCGGCCGTTGTCGAACCATATAATTCCATATTGACAACACATTGTACATTAGATCGTACCGATTGTGCATTTATGGTCGATAATCAAGCAATTTATGATATATGTCAAATGAAATTAAACATTGAACGGCCAACGTACAGTCATTTAAATCGTTTAATAAGTCAAGTGATTTCAAGTATAACCGCATCGTTACGATTCAATGGATCGTTAAATGTGGATATGGTCGAATTTCAAACAAATTTAGTACCATATCCGAGAATACATTTTCCATTGGCATCCTATGCACCGGTACTGCCAATTGAAAAAGCATATCATGAAGGTATAACCGTTGCCGATTTAACATCACAATTATTTGAACCGGATAATCAAATGGTAAAATGTGATCCACGTAAAGGTAAATACATGGCATGTTGTATATTGTATCGTGGCGATGTTGTACCAAAAGATGTAAATAGTGCGATTGCAATGGTTAAAAATAAAAATTCAGTACGTTTTGTTGATTGGTCACCGACTGGCTTTAAAATTGGTATTAATTATAAGGCACCAACATGTGTACCAAATGGTGATTTAGCACCAGTTCATCGTGGTGTATCAATGTTAGCCTCAACAACGGCCATTGCCGATGCCTGGGGTCGTTTAAATCATAAATTTGATTTGATGTATGCAAAACGGGCATTTGTCCATTGGTATACCGGTGAGGGTATGGAAGAACATGAATTTTCAGAGGCACGTGAAAATTTAGCGGCATTGGAAAAAGACTATGAAGAAGTTGCCGAAGATACGTGTTATAATAGTGATCCAACCACTGTGACTGCTGATGATGATGATGAATATTAGTATATATATGGTATATATATATATATATATGTTGAAAATTGTATACAAAAATATCGTTCGTGTTTTAAACGCATTTGTTTTTTATTTTGATATTATACAATTTTTTTTTTAATTTATTTATAAAATACAACTTTCTTCTTTTATAATTTCTCATTGCGCGAATGTAAATAATTTTATCTATTGCTCTAGTTTGTTTTACGTTTACCATCTCGGATTTGAGATTTATCTTATCTTTGTCTAATCCGGGTTTGCCGTCCAGCATTTTTGACGGTCTACGATCGCCATCCATAAGCATCAAATGAACAATCAATTGAACTTCACCATAAGCAGCAGCAGTGATTGAACTTCATCAACAATATCATTTTCACGATTTATATTATCTACTATTCATTGGTGCGATTATATATACTTGGTTTTCCTGCACATTTTAGATGTTAATCCCATTTCCGAAACTTCACCTTCCAACAGTAAGAACGATTCTTTAACAGCACCCATATTTCTATATCGGCACCTACGTCAATGTCAACGCCATAGCCGAGTAATTGGATAGATGAGGTAAAAATTGGGCTGTTAATGGTTGGCATTCTTATTCAATATAGCATTGGCAAATAATGTCGCTGAAGGGGATCTCCTTGCCGAACTTCGTCAATGTATCCGTCAAATGTATCCAATTTGAAACCTCTTATTTGTACCTGAGATTTAACTTGCATCAGTTTTAATTTTGACATGGCTATCAATGTTCGTGGTAAACCAAATTCATAATTTTTCTCTAATAACACTCTCTTATTGGACTTTAAAATCAACAAACAGGTGTGATGTGTTCTATATTCAACTCCCTACACTTTCCCATTATCTGTTGTATGACGAAAAGTTGATCAGTTGTTGAGTGCGATCATTATACGGAATCCGCATTGGTATTCATCAAAATGACTTCCTATACGCATATGGTAAAAGTCGCTTATGTAACACATATCAACGAGCACCTTGTATGTTGTATTCAGCAACGAAATCCCACTGCGAAGATATAAAATATGTTTTGAGTTTTTTTTTTCGGTTATTTGCTATTGGTCGTACGGTTAATTACCGTATAATAGTCACAAATTAAGAAATCAGAATAACAAGGCTGTTGTCAAACGCTAAAACAGCCAATGTGCCGGTTGTCGAAATATTAAAGTGATATATGGGTGATACCTTTTCTACAATTCCATAACAAATAACATATTCATTATTTTAATGGTGTTACATAGGAAATTTTTTCGATTAATTTTATTGAATTTAAATTTCATTTTTTAATCGTTCCTATATAACTTCTGATGGTTTTTGTGTAATTATTTTGAAATTGAAAATTTCAACTATGGAAAATTCAAATGAAATTAATAACTTTATTATTTTGCAACGTAATATATCCGGCCCGGTCCTCTAGAATAAACTGCATAAGAAATTAACCAATTTTATCAAAAAATATAAAGAGTATACGTTTTCCACAACAATGCTAGATTCAGATTTGATTCGTTGAGGTATTAGCAAAAAATGTGATTAATTGCAGTATAAAATTGTGTAAAAATATCCGCAATTTCAGTGTCTATTCACATAAAGTTAATATTCAAAAAATCCATTGATTTATATTTAATTTATATATATTACATAATTTCCATATAGATAGATATAGAAATTCATTCAACAAACATTATATCTTTTTTTTTTTATTTTTACATAATGTACCACTTATTTCTTTTTTTTTGAAACAAAACAAGTTATTTTTATATAAAAAAAACTTAACAACTTAAGTTTGTATTTGGTCGCAATGGTTATAAATTAAAGTTAAGTTTCACTGCATATACGAATGGATGAAAAAAATAAAGAAAATAAAAAACCGATTTATGTGAAAAGATAAATAAAAAATTTAATTTTTTGTTGTATAATTTGCCATTCATTCATTCAGTTACTTATAGAAACTCAATTTATTAATATATATATACATATATATAAAGTTAAAATCGCGTCGTTTAAATTATGATTTAAAATTTTTATACTTTAATTTTATCCGCATTAAAATTGGTTAACTTTTTATTCTAATGAGAATAAAAATATTGCCAATTTGTTTAATTTCGATCGATATATAAATTTTTGTATAGTTAATTTTTAAGACCTTTTATAGAACTTTTGATTTTTTTGTTGTTGATTTTATTAACTTAATACTCTGAAATCATGAAAAAATTATAATATATTTGTATTGTGAAAAATTAATATATACGGACGGACACACATTTTTAATATTGTAATTGTTTTTTTATTGTTGTTGTTTTTTGTTATTTGGTTAATACCCCACATAATTAAGAAAAATATTCAAGGTTTTTATTTCTAATACTAAAAAAAAACCATTTTTAAGTAAGTTTTATATGAAATTCTAATAAAAATTCTTATGAGAAATGATTCGAAACATTTAAGTTTTGGTTTATTGTTTTTAAAAAATATAAGTGTTTTTTATTCATATATTTTCATTTAATATCATATTTGTGAAAGTAATAATAATAATAATAATAATATTTAGTGTTGTTTTGCCACGTTATTTTATTTTTGGTTCCAATCCGATTTATACAAATAAAGTGTACAAAACAAATAGTAATTACATTTTTTTTAATAAACATTATTTGTGCGTATATACAAATTTGATTTAGTTATCGAAAACCAAAAAACTTGTTTAATATAAATGACATCAATATCATTGATTTTATGCTGTGTATTTGTATATAAATTAAGTTAATTTTATGTATATAAGAAAATAAAAATTACAAATCGAATTCTTATTATATAGGGTACTCTCTAAAAAGTATCAGGAGTGGAACGACTTGGTGGTGCCGATTGAAAAGTATCCAATCCAATTGCGGGCGGTCATAAGTTATAATTATTTCTGTGCTTTTTCAGATTTGAATTCATAAACTAAAACACCATTTATTCATTATGAAATCAATATATTCATTGCGATGGATGAATATCTTTTATATATTGTGTCAGACGCATTCAAAGATTAACAAAGTCTAAACACACTCATACGCAATTATATATTAAAGTATATATAATAAATCTCGGTATCATTGACAAATTATTTCCGATGCCTAAAAAAGTTATGTCCATACTCATCGTTCAATTGGCCGTAGGTTCCTGAACGGGGCCAATGAAGATACGAATATGGAATAGATTGAGGGCAGAACACAATGAACTCGAGGAGTCAAGTATTTCAGGGACTTAAGAACACAATCCAATCAATCTTAATCAGGTGCGGATATTCTATTGATGATGAATGCATTTGGATTATTAAAGAGATAGTCTTATAAAAAACAGAAAATTTGCTCTATATTTGAAAGAAATACTATAGTAATTTCAATAATCCAAAAAAATACCAATAAATTCAATAACGATTTTACAAACAAATCAAAATGAAAATGTTTTCAGACAAAATATACGCAATACATCCATTCTTCATTCCATGTATATAGGATCAGTATCGGAATTCATAACTATATAAATAAAACACTATACAATTATTTTGACTTTTAATCCATCATATGTGCGGTGCATTTTTTTACCACTTTTCCGTTGTGAATTTCAATATTTGATTATTATGTCATTTTTGAGTCAATCATCGCGTGGTATATAACCTAAATAATTAGAATTTTTTTTTTTTTGTGAAGAAGACATAGTGTCGGTTACCTAATGTGACGTCCTACCAAATAAAACCTCACCCCGAGGTTGGCGTAGATGTACCGAACCATGTTTACTACGACCCATATGTCATCTATATTGTACTCGTCAAATATCATTATAACATATTTAAAAATGTTAATCGGTCTCGAAGATATAAGACCGCCGGACTAGGACTATTAACCAAAATTATGATTTCTGATTCAAAAATGGTTGACAATGGTTGACTTAGCGCCCTCAGTCAATCATGGCTAAAAATTGTCTGATATCTAAAACCTATGACAACGCGTCTTAGGTCGAACTGTATAAAGTACCGTTATTTCATTTGATGCGTTTAGATACGCATCACTCTATTCTCGGGGTTTGTTCTGTTGGTGTCCATACACTGTTAGACGAGTAACTGTGGATTGGTGACCATAGTAGAGCTTCTAACTATGGTAAGACTAATACGGCTTTAGAGAGCATAAAGATGCGAGTGAGCCAGTCGCCCGTTTCTTTCTGAGCAAGGGTTCGGTCGGATTCGGATTCAAAGAAATGCGTGAGATAACACACACTAAGCTGTCAATTGGAAGTTACGAAAAGAGGTCCACAGGTGGCCGGAATTGAAGGAGGGGGTTTTGAGAATAGAAGTAATAGTACAAAGAAGAATCGTTGGAACAAAAACAACAACCAAGGATAGAAATATTTTATTATTTTTTCTATTGAGCAGTAGATGTAAACAAAACGTCGAAGGGTCTTCGATTGTCAAAGTATTCTCAATTTATTAAATTTTTTTTTATTTATATTAATATATAAAAAAAATGAAAAAATGTGACGTTCTAAACACGAGTGAATTTAGCTTAATTTAATATTTTATGTTGGGTTCATATTTTTTATACAGTCATACGGGGATTATCTTTTTACCTACTATTACTTCTATTGTTTTGAGTCAGTAGGAATGTGACACAAGCATTCGGGTAG